>ML675601.1:18143719-18257114 GCA_007922155.1 Mesoclemmys tuberculata
GGCCTATTTTTGCAAGTAGAGTTTTTTGTTATGTTTTGTTATACAGCGATCTAACTCTGCAGATGCATATTTTGGGTAGTGAATTATTATCACTTCTAGCAGTGACAATGTACATTTTGAATCCTTTTTATCCTGGCTTCTCCTTAGCTCCTTGCAAGGTAATTTTAGATGACGCTTCGTGAAGCAGGCATTCTTTTGCCATGTGTCATTCTGGCTTTTCTGTTACCATGTTTGGCAGAAGGGTTGACGTTTTCAGATTCCTGGGCAGAGAGAACTTTTCTAGACCACCCCTGCCTGCCCCCGGTAGCTTACAAAACCACAGCAGTCACTGTAGTGCTGTTCACTCACCATTTCCCTGAACAGCTCGTTTACGTACATTGATGGGTCTCTTTCCTGGCTGAGCCTAGGTTCTCCTTATATCTCCCAGCAGGCTTTGTTCCTGGTCACAAGCTGCTCCTTGACATGTGACCCCTTAATTTATTTACTTGACCTGAGGAGTTGCATAACGTGGACTAGATGTAGTTGACCTCCAACCCTTTAGTGGCCATCTCACACTCATCCTGAAACTGGAAACATTTGGTCTAACAGTAAATATTCGCTATCAAAGTTCCTGAAGACACAACTGAAGAGAAAATCCTTCTGACTGGATTTAAATTATTCCATCTGAAAGTGAATGATAGAAAATGTGGCCAGAATTTATCTTCCCAGCTGCAGAGAAATGTCCAGATGGACAGATGTTGAAGTCAGAAAGGACCATTGTGTCCATCTCGTCTGACCTCATGTATAACACGGGCTGTGGAGTGCCCCCAGGTGGTTCCTCCGTCAAACCATAACAGGTGAGTGAGGCTGAGCACGCTTGGAAAGACATCCACATGCATTAGAGCCGGTTGGCAAACAGAAAACCTTTCCTCTGCACTGATTTAGAGTTCAGGGACATAGTGAAGAAGAAAACTCTACTTGGGCTGTGATCATATTTGGAGCAGAGAGGCCAGGATAACCATAAATAGAGCCCAGGCCCAGCAATCAGATAACGAGCCGTTTCCTGGCTCTGTGACCATTCAGGGCCGACCAGACACAATTTGAGTCAGAGACTGCATTTTCTCACTAACTTTGAAATTGCTTTTGCTGATTTGGCAAATTCTACTGCTGTGACTTGTGGGGGAGGAGGTTGGAGGGAAAGTGCTTTACAGCTCCTCTCTATAAATGTCAGGAATTATTGTGTTTTAAAAAGTTCTTAATGTTGAAGGATCCCAAAGCACTTTACTAACTTTGCAGGCTGCTTATATCGGATCATGGTTCATGACCCTTGCTGTACAAATTATCAGGTTCACTTATGTCACAGTTAATGGTGCGGAGGCTGGAGAGCAGCTGATGCTGGCTTGCTTCTACTTCCCACGTAGGTTGACTTGGCATAGTAGAGGGGGAAGTAAGTTGCACTAGGAAAAGACCTGTTGCAACTTACTTCCTCTGTGAAATATTTATCTCTTGGAGTCACAGTTAGTCTTCTCTTGGGGCACCAGAACTACATGATGTCCCTTACTCAGGGCAATTCCTAAAATTACAGTGTAGCTGTGACACTAGGCCAGGAAGGGTTAAGCCCTAGAAGACTGAATGACACAAATTCAACCTCTAGAAACATTGTAATGAAGTACAGTGGTAATTAGAGCCGTCCATTCTAAATAGCTGGAACTTTGAAGTTTGGACTTGTATTGTTAAGAGACTGGGAGTAAATAATTGCTATATATGTCTGTATTTACCTATAATCTTCTTAGTGATTATCAATGTAACCAAACAATTCCTGTCTGTCTATATTCTGTAGTTCAAAAATCAAAAGAAGATACTAACATTTTGATGAAATTTGAATGTAGTATCCTCATTGTTTTAATTTTTTTTGCAGTCTATAATAACTATCTGTAAATGGCTAAAGATAGCTGATTATCTTATGCTAAAGTAGCTAGTTACTGTTGTGCCTAGGACATAGGGATTTACTTCAAAGCAACTTATTCTTTATCCAAAGAGTGCCTGCTGTGAGGTCTGCTGTCAGGAGGTTATTACGGCCTACTAAAGGACTATAAAGGGAGCTTCAGACCTGATCCTGTTTATCTCAGATTTGCTTAAACTTTGACAGGGGAAGTTTGAGTCATAAGACTCAGGTCACAAGCTTTTCTCTGGATTGTCCTGCTGTTCCTCATGGAAGAAATTATAAAACTCTTTAAAGGAAATGTCTATTGAATTATAGTCTATGAACTGATTTTTGGAAAGAATTTTTCCATCTCATCTTACCATCTCTACTATGAAACCAGCTTTTGGACTTTACTCTTGTCTGTATGTATAATGATCTTTTAACCAATACTCGCTCTTCTTTCTTTTTAAATAAATATTAGCTTGGTTAATAAGAATTGTCTATAAATATGTATTTGGGTAAGATCTGAAGTATTCATTGACCTGGTATGTAATGTGTCCGGTCCTTTGGCATTGGTAGAACATTTTTATACAATGAACAAGATTTTCAGTAATCCTCATATTTGACTTAGCTATCTGGGTGGGAGCTCAGGGCTGGATTGCTTTAAGAAAACTGTGCTTCTGGCTTCTGGGTAACCAGTAAGGTATTGTAGAAGCTGTTTTATTACTGGCTTGTTATATCTTATGAAAGAATAAGCACAAGTTTTGGAGATAGTCTGCCCCATTTTTTGCAGTTTGCCCTGATTAAGCAATTTCAGCATGGCTCCCTAGAAGCCTAGGAAGTGCATCCAACTCTGAGGTGGAATATCACAGTTGTTTAACAGCTCCTAGTAACAAATAGTTTAGGACATAAAATCATATTATATCCTATAGAAGTATCAGGAAGTTTAGGTAAGCAGAATATAATTAACCAAAACAGAGTTTATCCAGCACACAAAAAGTAAAACAACTAATTCTTGCAAAAAGGTCATTGAAGGTTAAGAATTTGTTTTTAGGCTTGTCTGGCACAAGGTAGGTTCTTCTAAACATATATTTTCAGCTGAATAGAATATGGCAATTTCAAATGAACAGTGGACACAGTTAAGACGTTTATTCTTATTCTGGAGATATTAGTGGCTCTAGCAGTTTTCTCCCAAATTAAGTGTACAGAAATACTGCTGGTTCTGGTAATATCTGAATCTGGAACGAAACTTTTAAGCACACCCAATGAAGCAGGAAATATGACCCAGCCTATGAAAGGTTCAGGTCATCCAATAGCATGGTTTGCTAGATAAACTAGATTTATTTTTAGAGGAAATCTGTTACATTTCCATTTTTAAAAAATATATATAGTTCTTAAACTTTATTGAGGTTATAGATGTGTTGGACATACTTCCATAGTTCAAGTTGTGTTGAGTTTTTCACTTAAAACAGGAATAAAACTACTCTGTTATGCATGAAGAGTGTCCCCTTCAAAATACAGCATTTATTCTTTCAGCACAGAATGAATTTTCTGAATAAGATTACAATTAAAAATAGCTAATTTAAATCAAATGTGGCTGGACAATGATAAGCAGCTGATGTGTGTTGGGACAATATGTAATAAGGGCATCTAGTAGTCCTTACATCAGTTAGGGATGGTGAGTTTTTTGTTTTTGTTTTGTTTTTTGAGCATTAACAGGACAAACTCAGCTGCAGACCAGTTTGGCTGGAATTCTGTTTTAAACACGCCATGGCTCCTTTACTTGCTTTTAAGCTCTGTGTAGATGGGACTTATGTCTAACATGAAAATGATAACCTATTGATTTTATTTGTTTTCTAATGAAGCCATGAATGTTATGTGAGGGGAGAGAGACTCATCCAGAACTCATTGAAGTCAGTTGAAGGACTCTCATTGAGGACAGCCATTGGTAGCCAAAGAGCTAGCACTATGTCATGGAAGCATAGAAGACTAGATGTGAGGAGAGCACAGACTGAAAAGCATCAAATGCTTTGTAATTTTGCTCGCAAAGCACTGCTATGTACTGATTCATAGATTTTAAGGTCAGAAGGGACCCTTATGATAATGTAGCATGACCACCTGCATTAACACCGGCCAAAAATGTCACCCAGTGGTTCCTGAATCAAGACCATAAATTCTGGTTGAGCTAGAGCATCTCATTGAGAAAGACATCTAAACCCAATTTAAAGACTTCATGTGATGGGGAATCCATTACATTCCTAGATCAGTTGTTCCCAGAGTTAACTGCCTCTCTGTTACCTACTTAACCACCCAGCTCCTTCTAGTTTGGAGAGCAAATAAAGGTTGGGGTTAATTTAAAGAAACTTCACCAGTCATGATCAGAATAATTATCTATATCCTACAAGAAATTAGTAGATAATTCATTTTCAAAGTCATTTCCTATACCTGAAAATTCTGATCCTTGATGCAATCTGCTTGAGCAGCGAACCTGTTTACCTCCCAAACACAAGCCTATTTTATTCTTAATTATTTTTATTGGTCTGATTCACAGTTATATCCCTTTTCACAAATACACAGCCTCTTAGTCTCATGGGCAGCAGAGATTTATGTAACTTCTCCATGGGTTTAATAAAATCTGACTAATCCTGAGGACATTTAAAACATTCCTGCTGTTTCTTTCCTCTTCCATGTATTTCCCACTACTTGCATGCTGTTTAATTCAGTACAATATTATAGTAGTTTGAAATAAATTTACTTGTATTTTTTTCATATGAAACCCACATTGCTGAAAAGGTCTAGTGAGACAGAACTTTCTGCTCCCTCTATTGGTGAGAAGGGGGGAAAACAGCTGTAGTCTGCTTAATTTCCATTATTATTTACTCATCATTTCACCTAACAAGTTTGGGTTGGGTTGGGTAGGGTTTTGTTATAAGGGTAAAGATAAAAGAAACAATTAAAGCAACAATACTCTGGAAAGGGGCGAAGAAATTGTGTCATATATGTTGTGAATGAGGGGTCATGCTAAAAATACCAGAATGGGATTTTGATGAAGTAGTGAAACTTGGGCCCAGAAAAAAAAAAAAGAGGGAATGTGCTCTTTCCTGTACAAGAAGCCTAACTGAAGAGCAGGGATTTGGCACAGTTGGGCCTGTGTGCTTTTGGTTCCCCAGCTGACAATTCTGCAATTTGAGGAAGAAAACTGCTGGACAGAGGGTGACAGTGCGGTGCAGACTCCTCAACTGGACTGTCATTGTAGTGGAACAGACACCATGGCCAGGCCAGCAGAGGTGAACCCTGACCCACTCAGTGTTGAGGTGACCTGAATCGCAGAGCTGAGCCAGGTCTTTATGCTTCTGGATGGGACCACACTGGGAAGCTCTGATGGAACTAGAGCCAGACTGCAGAGAAATATCACCCCTAGATGGTCTGGGCTAGTGATTGTAACTTACTCAAGTGTAAGTGGATCTCTGGTGGTTTCAGTTGTGCTGGTCAGGTTTTGGGGATTTGCAGCGGCAGGACATTTACTGAACCTGGTATGAAGGGTGTTAAATAAATGCCTGCTACGTTGACTTGGGTTTTTATTTTGTAAGTATTTAACTATTGATTTTTTCCATGTTTTGTATCTGTGCTCACTTTCCCTTCAGCAAAAGTTTGCTTTGTTTTATATACCAAAATATGCTCAAGAGTGTTTGTGGGTATGGAAAAACCTCCTGCTAAGGGTGATCAGGGAGAGGGATTTTTTTTGGTTGGTTGATTGTTCTCTCCCACACACACACAGATCTGAAATATGAATAAGACTTTTTGTGAGGGGCTGAAGCCATTGTTTTAGTTATTTTCTGAGAAGAAGCTCCAGAAATACTGAATCTGGCCTTTGTTGCTGCCATTTACACCTTACAGAAGGATTATACTATTAAAAATGATAGGTTCAAAATCTAAACATAGATTTTATTAAAAAGGAAAGGTTTTTTTTTACATGATTCTATTCTTATTATAGCAGCAAACATTCAGAGATGGTCCGTAAAAGCTTTGGATTTGTCAGAACAGCAATATGTCCATTAGCTGTTTTAAAATTCTTTTTAATTAGTTGCAGATATATACAGCATACATTTTAAAAACCCACTAGTGATTTGGGGCACCTCAATATTTGGGTTTCCATTTGAGATACCTTAAAGGTGCCTATTTTTAGAAAGTTCTGAGTACCCAGGCCTGGATCCACAAAGGTTCTTAGGCCATGCAACACTACACATTGCAACACCTAACTTTTAGGTGTGTAGAAAAGCACTGGAACAGCAATGGGATCCATAAAGCCTGAATTAGGTGCCTAGGCTCCCTAAATGATAAATGACGATAGATGGCACATAAGAATGGGATCCACAAAAGCCAGCACAAAAGCCTGAGTTAGCCAATGGCAGAGGCTAACAAGAAAGGTGTGTCCTAAGCCATATGCCCTTATAGAGTTTGGAGTGTAAGTCCAGGCTGTGGGGAGGTAACTGTCTGCGCTTGCAATCCACAGCCATGATCCCTTCTCCTGGAGTCAGGTGGCTTAGATATCTACACCCCCTCTTGAGAAAATGAGTTAGGCAAGCACCTAGTTCAGCACAAAACAGCCTGGGCAGGTAGGCAGAAGAGGCATCCCTCATAACTTCTAGTTTAGGAGCTAGGGTACTCATCTAGAATGTGGGAAACCCCAGTTCAATTCCAACCCCTCAGCTTAATGATGACAAGGGATTTGAAAAAGGGTTCCCCCCACTTTTCAGTGCTCTCATGGTTGGACTTTAGAGTGATTCTCACTCTGACTTAGGCCCAATTAATATTTTAATTATTTAATTAAATTAGAGTTGCTTCTATCAGAGAGACTGAGAGAGACCCACATCAGAATAGCCCATAGTCAAGTGGTGAGGGTATTCCCTTGAGAGGTGGGAAACACCTGCTCAAATCCTCTCCCCATGTCAGGCAGAGGAGGAAATTGAACTAGGGTCTCCCACATGTCTGGTGAATACCCCAGCCACTGGGGTAAAAGTAACAAGGGAGTCCACCTCCTGCCTCCCCACTGTTTTGTGTGGAGCTAGGCATGCTTTAAGCACACCTATAGGATTAGGCCCCACAGGGAAAACAGGCAGAGGAATGCCTATCTTCACCTGGATTTGTGGATTGCACTGGGGCTTAGATAGGAGATGGACATTGGGCCACCTAACGTGAGGCAGAAATTTAGACACCTATGTAACTTTTATAGTAAAATGTAGGTGCTGAGTGAGTTAGGTGCTAATGGTTTAGGAGGCAACTGAGCAGGAGTTTTGTGGATTACAATGGTGCCAAAAACTGGGAGTTAGGTGCCTACCTCCCTTTGTGCATCTGGCCCTTACTCTCTAAAAAAGCAGGCCCCTTTAAAGTATCTCAAGTTGGAAACTCAAAATTGGAGGCAACCAAAATCAGCAGTCATTTTTTAAAAGTAGGACCTCAAAAAACAAAACCTCTCTTATAAAAACAATCATGAATTTCTATTTTGTTTTCAAGGGAGAACTAATATCAGGGAAAGTGTGAGGAATTGTGTGGACCTAAAAATCAATAATCACAGCTCTGTGAAAGTGGGCTGATGTATTTCAAAGTTTCCATCCTATGATCAGTCTTCAGCGACTTACATGAAATCATAGGAACCACCACCAGACTGTCACTCTGTGTACCTGTTCTGTGCATAAATAGAAAACTCCATTCTCCCATGCTGTCAAACTTGCATGTTTGATTAGCATTACCATTCATGTAACCCTCTTGCTCTTGTATTCAGCAGCAGTTTTTGTGCTGCAATGACAATCAGCAGTATTCTTTGGAAATGTCAATAACTGGAATATTAGCACTTCAAAGCTCTATCCCTTATGAATGGGGGCCACTTGACATTCATTCTGCACCACGTACCAGGTATAGTTAGCAAGATTTAGGTGGTTATTCTGAAGCGAACAATTAAGCCTCTGAGAGCAGATGTGTAATAGCTTTAAGAGGAAAATAAAAGCTAACTCTAGGAACAAAGAAAGGGGAGAATTCTGGGCTTGATAGATGCCAAAACTAAAAAGTCAAGACAGTGGCAGTGAAATCCTGGGCCCACTGAAGTCAAGGGTAGTTTTGCATTTGACTTCAGTGGAGCCAAGATAGCTTCGTGTTTACAGGTGAAATGTGAAGTTTCTTGCAAGCACCACTTTTAAAATAGGGATAAGAACACGTTCGTTCTCTTATTTTTGTCTGCCGGATCTGTTCAGATGGTAAATTCTCTGAATCAAGGGCAAGTGTTTTACTATATGATTGCACCGTAGCTAGACCAGTAGGGCTCCGATCTTGATTGGGGCCTTCAGGAGCTACTGTAGCATAAATAATCAAAGTACCATAATAATGCATCCTAGATAGTACCAATTAAGAGATTATCACCTCAGCATTGGGCAGAGACAACATGGGTCAAAATTAATCAGGGACCTTGAAAATGAGGTGAGAAAACATATATTTTTGTTTCAAACCCAAACACCATTTCTTGAAACAGCAGAACTCTTTTTATCCAATATTATTCAAATCTGTTTTCTGTAAATAACAGTCCTACATCCATTTTGCAGCTTCCAGCTGCACCAAATTATCCAGTGAGGTGACTTCATTAAAAGGGGCTGCTTTTAGCAATGTTTTAGAACATAGAGCCTTTTTTTTTTAAATGTGCTATTATTCTTATAGTGAACCCCTCTCTCTTCACTGGTAGAATTATACTAAGTGTTGTGTCACAGTCTGTCATTATCGTTGTGGGGAGCAAAAATAACAAGAGATCCTACTTAGAGGAGTTCAGCACATCTGTACAGGTACTCTAAGGATACATCTACACTTTGAGCTGCAGGTGTAAATTTCCACTTGAGGAAATTTACTGCACTAGCTCTGACAGAACTATAGCACTTAAATTAGAATGTAGCCACAGTAGAGGGGAGAGGCTAACCCTCCCCAAGCACGTACCCGTCTGAGATGCTAGGCATGAACTTGGGAAACTATCCCTCCTGCTGCTCTGTTTTTCACTCATGAGCTAGTGGATAGCATACATAAAAACAAAACTGAAGTGTGGAGACATTAAAGGGCACAGGAAGCTGTAAGGGGGATGGAGACATAGAGAGTCTGAGAAAACGGGCAAAAAGTGCTATACATTGGGGTTTAGTAGGTTATGAAAGTAGAGCAAGATTAATTATATATAAAATGCTGCACAGAGCCTGCTGGGTTCCTGAGGGTAGAGGTTCATCTCAGCAAGATGGAATTTGGAGGCTTAATTCCTGTTACTGGTAGCAGAAGCTATGTGACAATGTTCTCAAAACATGCACATCAATTATCACTAGTCACTTATAAGAGCATAACAAGTTCAACTGAGTAGTGTGAGGACTGTGGGGAAGAAAGTGTTATCCAGCACACAATTAAATGGCATGGTGACCGAGAATGTTAAGAAATCAATTATCACTCTAATACAAAGTACATATGATAATCAAATTCATTGTGATCGTACATTTTTAAATGTTACTTTAGGGATGCTTGCTTGGTCTATAGAAGTATATATACATTTATTTAAGTGATCCTAGCACCCCCATTAACAATAACTCAAAATACCATGCTTGCATATTCTTTTTTTCTTTTATTGTAATGGGAACACAGGTGAATAATAGTGAAACAGCTAGGAACCAGGGCTTGTTTTATTGTCTCAGGTTCCTCCAGTTCAAGCTGGATCCAAAATCCAAGGTGTAGGTCCTCAAAAGTATTCCATCCACCTGTAGAGAGTGTGCAGTGGCACACACCACTTGCAATCCCTGTTTTGCTGGGTGGTTCAGAACTAGTCAGTGCAGTACCCTAAATGACCAGGAGATAGACTACTGCAGACTCTTGTTCATGTACTTGTAGTACTCCAGTGGTGCACTGTTTCCATGTTACTGCTGCTATCCTCAACAGGATTCTTGAGAAGGGTGAGGATGACTTTCCTATTTGTTGAATTCCCACTCTGTGCAGGGACTCCCACAGATAGCATGGTTGGAAATTGCTCCCAGTACGCATGAAAATGAATATGACTCAGTAGCTTTAATCATATTAACAAATAAACCAATTAGAAATACTCCTATCCAGTGTCTCTCAATCAAATTGAAATGCAAAAGTTCAATTCTTATCTCTTACTTTATGTACAGTGTGATGCATTATAGGTTTTAACATTCTACATCTTAGTCCAAAGGTACTGAACCAGGCGTACCGGGGGTACAGAAAGGTCTTCCAGGAGGTACATCAACTCATCTGGATATTTGCCTAGTTTTAAAACAGGTTACATAAAAAGCACTAGTGAAATCTGTACAAACACAAATTTGATACAGACAATGACTTTTTTATACTGTTCTATATACCATACACTGAAATGTAAGTACAATAATTATATTCCAATTGCTTTTATAATTATAAGGTAAAAATGAGAAAGTAAGCAATTTTTTTTAGTAACAGTATGCTGTGACACTTCTGTATTTTTATGTCTGATTTTGTAGGCAGGTAGTTTTTAATCGAGGTGTAACTTGGGGTATGCAAGACAAATTAGACTCCTGAAAAGGGTTCAGTAGTCTGGAAAGGTTGAGAGCCACTGTCTAAGTCTAACTGAGGCTGGAGGGGAAGTTTTTCATTAAACAAGTGCATTAGGGATAGTTCTGTGTTGGAACTGAAAAGGAGTTTGCTGAGGAGCTCAGCACCTGGGAGCATGTTTGTGTTATAATGTTTCGATGATAAAAGAGATTCATTGAGATTGATGGAGATTTGATCGTAAGCTTCACTGGTGATCTTAATTTAACTGTGTTGATTGGAAATGCTCTTGAGCAACCTTAAGTGCAAGTAAACATGTTGGTGTGGCATATAAATGGATTTGTAAACCCTTGTCACAAAGGGGAGGTTTGGTCTCTTGGCTTTTCAAATGAGCTAAATACAGTTTTGTAACTTCTTGTTCAGATTTATGTTAATCTTTTCCAATATAAACCTGTGACATTTGCAAAATGCACTTTACAGAAATAACTGCTAAAAGAGGAAAAAGACAGCAGAATACGCTCCCAAAGTAGTTGCCTACTAATATCCGCCTCCTTCCAATGAACACACCAAAGCATATTGCTGACTAAATACACAGGGTCACTTTCTTAGCTGGTGTAAATTGGCATAGCACCTTTCATTTTCTTAATAGCTGGATGCACATTTTCAGTATGGAATGTACAACTTGCTGCATAAAGTCAAGCAGAGACTTAACAGTAAAGCTAAATGACCTGTTTAATCATTATTTATTGTATTTGTCAGCTAGATTAATTTGTTTCCCCATCTTTTCAGGGCTAAAATCCAAAATAAATTCCTCTTTTTGGCACTGTTTTAATCAGGGCATACTGGATATAACCAGAAGGTTCTGAATGTGTTCATTTGCTCTGTGATATTACAGAAATCTCATCAAGCAAGGTGCAGTTTCTTTGTGAAAATGAAACAGTCATACAATTCAGGAACAGATCTGATTCTGTGCTGAGTGACGTGCTAGGACCTTGGAACACGCTCTTCGTCAGCTAATACAGGGCTAAATTCACAAAAGGACTTAGGTGCCTAGCTGCCACTTTAGGTGCATAAATTCCACAATCAGTCCCCACTGGGACTGACAAAACCCCCATTTAGCTGCCGCCGAACCCTGTAAGTGCCTGAATTTGTTTGGTGTCCAAATATTTGCAATATAAATTCCTTAGAGGCACCTATATTTCTGCCTGTGTGAGAATATATATATGTGTATATATATATACTGCAGCCCCACAGTAGGTGTCCAGACACCTAAGATGCAGAGCAATTCACAGACAGGCATAAAATAGGTGTTCCTCTCTCTAACTCACCTGTGGAGCTTGACCCAGTAAGTGGGGTCAGAACTTGTCTAACAGATCAGGTCCCTAAAGAGGATCTTATATAAAATGTCTGGGGAGGAGTACCTCTGTCATAACGTTCAGCAGAGTGGTTAGGGCATGCACCTGGGATGATAATGAGGAATTGGAGGAAGATAGATATTCCTCTGCCTATCTTGCCTGCAGGATCTGTTTGGAAAGCATATTCATTGATCATAATGGTCCCTTCTGGCCTTAAAATCTATTATTCTGGCCTCCTGTATAACATAAGTCATAGAACTTCCCCAAAATAATTCCTAGAGCAGAACTGTTAGAAAAACATCCGGTCTTGATTTAAAATTGTCAGTGATAGTGATTCACTACACCCATTGGGAAAATGCTCCAATGGTTAATTAGCCTCACTGATAAAGATGTATGCCTTATTTTACAGTCCAAATTTTTCTAGCTTCAGCCTCCAGCCATTTCTCTGCTAGACTGAAGAGCCCCTTATTAAATATTTATTCCCTATGTAGGTACAATGCACCCCTTAACTTCTTCTTTTTTAAGATAAAGAGATAGACTCAGGGATGTCAATCACTATAAGGCATATTTTCTAATCCTTTAATCATTCTCATGGCTCTTCTTTGAACCTGCTTCAGTTAATCAATATCCTTCTTGAAATGTGGATACCAGAACTGGACACTGTATTCCACCAGTTCAAAATATAGAGGTAAAATAAACTCTCTATGCCTATTTGGCATTCCTTTGTCCATGCATCCAAGGATCACATTAGTTTTTTTAGCTGCAGTGTCACATTGGGAGCTTGTCCAACACAATGCCCACATCTTTTTCAGACACCCCACTTTCCAGGTTAGAGTCCCCCATCCAGAAAATATGGCCTACATTTCTTGTAGATGTATACATTTACATTTAGCCATATTAAAATGCATATTATTTGCTTGCACCCAGTTTACCAAGCGATCCGCATCACTCTGAATCAGTGACCTATCCCTTCATTATTTATCACTCCTCCAATTTTTGTGTCATCTGCAAATTTTATCATTGATGATTTTATGTTTTCTTCCAGGTCATTGATAAAAAATGTTAATTAGCATAGGGCCAAGAACCGATCCCTGAGGGACCCACTGGAAATATACACATTGATGGTGATTCCCAATTTACAGTAAATTTTGAGGCCTATCAATTAACCAGTTTTTACCCCATTTAATGTGTGCCATGATAATTTTATATTATTCTAGGTTTTTTTAATTAAAATGTTGTGTGGTACCAAGTCAAATGCTTTATGGAAATCTAAATATATTAAACCAACACCATTACTTTTATCAACCAAATCTGTAATCTCATCATAAAAAGATATAAAGATAATTAGACAGGATTTATTTTCCTTAAAGCCATGTTGATTGGTATTAATTATATTACCCTCTCTGACTGCTTGGTCCCCCTCTGATGAACACAGAAAATGCTCATTTTACCTCATCTATGTCTGTCAGTCCTGAGCCTCTTTATTTATTTAAAAATACTTTTTATTTAAAAATTTATTTTAAAAATGTGTTTAAAAATATACAAACATATCATGCTGTGACCTGTCTGTGTCTGGTGTCACCGCCAGCAACAACCCTGGCTGCTGGGTTACTGAGATTGTTTTGCAATCCCTCACTTTCTCTGGGGAATCTCCAAAACCCAACATTATATGTGGGAAGCCTCTGGGCCTCAAGACACCAAACGGAACTTAATTCAGTTCCCTCCTGAGGTCTCTACTAACCTTCTTCAGTTAGCCCACCTCCAGGTCTAACCTCTGTCTGACCCTCCCCTACCCCGACTCTCTGTTCCCTGTGGCTGCTGTCCACCATTCCCAGAACTGCGCTCTCCAACTGTCATCTTAACCGATTAACCCCAGAGGTTCCACCCCTGTTTATGATGTCACTGCTGGTGATGTAACCAGACTACCAGGCTCAGCAATTCCTTTATACCCTCCTTTAATTCATGATTAATCAAATCCCATATCAGCCGACACATTATTTTGCCTGGGATTGATATGAGACTGACAGGCCTGTAATTACCCAATCATCTAGTTTACCCTTTTAAAATATCTGCACACCAATAACTTTCTTCCAGTCTTCTGGAACTTTCTCAGTGTTTCAACACCTTTTGAAAATCAACATTAATGGTCTAGTGAACTCCTTAGCCGGTTCTTTTAAAACTCTTTTGAACAAATTATCTGGACCTGATGATTTTAAAATGTCTAACTCTAGTAGCTGTTGTTTAGTATTCTCCTGAGATAATAGTGGAATGGAAAGAGTGTTATCAAATGATATTCTGTTTTTTCGCCCAAATAAAGAAGAGAAATGTTGATTGAATACTCTGCCTTTTCAGCATTATTGATGATTCTACCATTTCTATATACTATTGAACCAATACTACTGTTTTTGTTCCTAACATATTTAAAAAAAAAAACTGATTTATATAAATTAGTACCAACTTCCCCTTTTATTCCATTTTCTATGAATTGCTATTATTTTTTTATTATTTATAATTGCCTTCACTTCCCTCTAAACAAGATTGCTTTTTAACTACCACATCCTTCTTCCTCGATAGTGGGACTGTGGCTTTTTGGTAAAGTGTTCTTAAATAATTTCAAGTTACCATTCACATTTTTCTGTTATATTATTGCTCCCAACTGATTTAGCTCATAACTATTGTCAGCTTTGTGAAATTGGCCCTTTTAAAGCACCAAGTGTATATATTACTGGTCTGGACATTATTTTGTTTGCACATTAGAAGTGTGATCAAGTCACGATCACTTGTACTTAAACTACAGTTAATTTCTAGTTCTGTGATCAGTTCCTCTTATGTGCCAACATCCAAAAGAGAGGAGGGGCTTAGCACACACTTTTTGGCTTGGCATTTCCCATCATCTAACTTAGGCAAGGGGGGCTGCCTAGTTTGCTGGCTTTTGTGAATCCCATTTTGAAGCACCTGTCTCTCCCCATTCATTGAAACAGAATCCTAGGTGCCAGACTCCAGCTTTGTGAAACCTAGTGATGTTCTAGGCACCTAAAAGTTAAGCACTGCAATGCACAGCATCATCATGCCTAAATTCCTTTGTGAATCTACCCCTCAGTGTCTGATACACTTAATGATCTTTTCATGTGAAGGGATATTCTTTGCTATAGCTCAGCTGCTGAAAAGCACATTCCAGTCTGACAGCAGTGAACAAGCAAAAGAGATGCTTGGACTTTCAATGGCAAATTCTATAAGGCAAATTCTGTAAATGCATGTTGTTTTTCCTTTTATACATGGACCACACCAGGCTACCATGCATTTCTTAAACAGGTCTCTGTGGAAGCTAGACCCTAGGTTTCTGCATATTATTGTTGTCCTACCTGAACTAAAGGAGAAGCGCTATTTGCTTAAGCCAGGTAATGCTTAGCTTTTCAGACTTCCTTTTCTGAAAGACAGGTTCTGTTATACAACATCTAATCTATTATTAAGATGTGAGGAACTTAATGTGTAGGGGCTATGCATGCCATGAGCATACAGTAATAAAGCATGCTGCTGGAATTAATTAAAAATTGGATATTCAGATATGCATGTGTATCTGGAAGGATTCTGATTTTATGAGTAGAGAATTACCCAGCTCATCTCAGAGCATTTCCTTTTGACTGGTGAATAAATATCCTATAAAATGACTAACAGTCTGTTTAATTGTCCTATCTAAAAGAGCATGTGCAAAATTAAACCAACTTTGGAAATTGCACATAGTACTTACTATTCTTAAAGTAATGAAGCATGTTGATGAGCGCTGCGCTTGATCCTAACTAATCTGTCACTCATGTCAACTTTTCCTCTTCAAGAAATGAAATACTTTGTAAGAATGTTTGGAACAGGAATGAGCCTTGACTCTAGCAGTGCAGATCACTGAACTCACCCTTAATCATTAAGTTATTTGTTCCACTCTTTACCACTACTACTTCCTTGTGTGTCAGCATTGAGGGAAATTTAGTAGGGGATAACACATTAAATTCTAATGCATGTATTTAAGTATTTTGCTCGACTGACTTCACAAACCTTCTAAGTCAATCTTGAGGCACATTGGCAGGGTACCATGGGAGGTCATGCAAGGCTGTTGTCCACATTGTGTCAATTCTGTGGCCAGTCTGTATTTTCCAGGGCTTTGCAGTTTCTATGAGGGCTAGATTCACCTGAAAAACTAAAAAATAATGTGTCCACTAATAAGATTTTTTTTTCTTGGAGATGGTCAGAAAACAAAAGTATTATGCACAAAAAACATTTGAAAGAAAAAAAAATCACAATTTACATGGATTTCTGCCCCTCCCCCCACCCAGATTTGCAAAGAAAAACTGGAAAAACAAAGATATTTGCTTTTCAGTGAAATTGTATGTTTCGCAAAAGTGTTGAAAAGCCAGAAAACCTCAAGTAAAATGATTTTTCTATGAAAATTTCTGTTTTGAAAAAGGCATTTTTGTCCCCCTTCCTCTCGCCCTCCCCTACCTTCCAAAAAAAAAAAATTATGGATGGAAATATTCAGATCAGTTCTATTGTTGACATTTCTTAAATCAAAAGTTCATAAAAAATAAACAGACAGGGTCTACTACACAAAAACCTATCTAAAATGGCAGTTTTCTCTCTCCCTCAGTGTGCCTAACAGGGTTTTAATTAAGCACCAAAGAAAGGTCTTAATGGGTTTGGAGACTATACTGCCTTTCCACCTGTCTAGTAACTAGTAGAAGTACATCACTGAGGCAGCTAATATAAGCCCATGCTATACCTGCTATGTGGAATAATAGCAGATTTAAACTGCCAGGAATGTCAATCTGTCAGTTTTCACAGGTGCTAAGTTTACTAAAAATAATTTTAAAAATTTGCAAATAAAAATAAGGTCTATTTGAAACAAAATTCAACATTTGCAGCACCCGCTATGTACATAGCACCATCAATGTCACTGCTAACTACCGAGCATCAATCATCCCTCACACAAAGTACCATATGCTATAGCAGTTTTGGAACATTTTGTTCCGCTTTTGCCTATCTGACTGAAAGAAAATTTGAATTACAGAGGAGAACAAATCACGTGGCCCTTCATGGAAGAGCTTCAGTAATCAAATTCAGTTTAGATAATGATATTATATAATTTCTTGCTTTCTATTTTGAATCTCTTTTGCTTACATCTTTGTTTTCTGCTGCTAGAGTAATTTGATTTCTTTTCCATTTTGCTTTACCCCTTTCTTGAAGAGGATCCTCTTCACCACACTCGCTGTCCTTCCCCCTTAGATTTACAGTTAAACTTTTACATTTTTATGGAACATTTTTCTTATTCTGACAGCTCTGTAGAAATGCTTACAGAATATTAGTGACTAGCCATGGCAGTCAGAGATGTAGTGCAATCACCCCACTATAATTTGTTTCTTCACACCACTAGCAAAATAAATAGTTTAGCACTGGAGATTCTAACTCTGGTACTAACAGCATGACTGTAGATCTCTTCTCTTCAAGCCAGGAAATATGGTCACTCCTCAGAGATCTTATCCCCTGAAGGAGGGGGGAAAAACAAAACAAAACATTCCCCACCTCCCACTTTGTTGTTGGATGAGTTTAGAATGACTTTACTCCATTGAAATTCATTAATGTTCACTGAAAAGGCTTTGCTGTGGGGGTAGCTAATATCTATCCTATTTCCTTTTGCCAGGCATATTTCCTCAAGGCTTCCAAATGCATTACTGTTACTCAGAAAGTGGACGAACATATTCATCACCATTGATCAAAACTGACTTTGAGGGTGTCCTTCAGGTGCTTCAGACAGTGATTTGAAACAAGTGCCACTTCCTGGCTGTCTGATGTTTTTTATGGCTGCTGGTGAACATCAATAATATGAATTCCATTTTAATTCTTCTGTAAGGGATCTTATTTATAGACCAATTTCCAGTGCAGTGTCTTGTCTCTATGAAATGATTGCCAACTCAGGCAGCCATTAAAGTTTACTGCTTAGGCCTTCCTTCAAGGTACAATATGGATATTACTTTCCAAAAGTAATTTAGAATACAGAGTGTTAGGAATGTGTTAACTCCTTGCCAGCTACCCATCCAAGACAAGAATGTAGCTTGCCTTTATGAACTGGCCCAGCTTTATTCAACCAGCAGAAGTAGATAGAAGCTATTTTTCTATTTATCACTTTCATTATCTTCTTCAAAATAAATAAATAATCAGCTGACAGTTAATACTATGATGACTAGAACTAGAAAAAAATATATATATTTTTGTGAATAACCACAGGCTTGGTGCACTGTGATTCATAGGTGTTCTTCACAAGTATTTGGTAAGATAATCATTACAATTGTTTGAAAATCCAGAAAAGATAGCATAAAAATTCATACTCGAAGCTTCTAATTTAAAAAAGACATGGTTCAGAAGCAGTCCAACTAGTTTACTATCCTGTTTCTGGCAATCACAGATGCTTTGAAGGAAGGTACAAGAATTTACCTAGTGGACAATTTTAGAATAAACTACCCATAGGCAAAGTGTAAATTCCATCAGTTACTGGTAAGTTTATGCACAAAAGCATTGGATTCATATACATATTATATTCTAATTATTATAACTGTGGATATTATCATCTTCCATATATATGTATAATTCCTTTCAGAGTCTTACTAAGCTCTTGGTCTCTGTCTCAAGGCAACGAGTTCCACAGGCTACTTATGAATTTGTTTTTAATAAATCCTTCTCACATGTTTTATCTTTTTAATTTCATTGACTGTACCTTGTTCTTTCATTGTGAGATAGAATAAATATATTTTCCTTTTACCTTCCAATTTATGTTTAATTTAGTATGTTGTATACACCTATGAAATCTATTCTTCTTCGTCTCAGGTAAAATCCTGGCTCCATTGAAATCAATGAGAGTTTTTCTCCATTCTCCAAACTAAAGAGCGCTAGGGGTAGATTAACAAAGGAATTCAGGTGTGAAGTGGAGCATTGTCCGTTCTAACCTTTAGGCACCTGGACAATCACTGGGATTCATAAAAGCCAGCACACTAGGCAACACCACCACCTTAGCTAACCAATAGAAGATGCCAAAGTGAGGGTGTGTGTCATAAACCCCATCCCTGTCAGGAATTTAATGCCTAAATCCAGGCTCCAGGGAGGCATCTGCTAGGGATTTTTATTTGCAAAGACCTATCTTGGGTTTAGGTTTCTGTTGTATTACTTTAGATTAAATATATGGGCTAAAGATGTTACCATAATCCAGTCACTGTCCAACCTTAACAGTGTTAAACAAGGTTTTGGGTTTAGTATACAGAAACGTCAGCCTGCTTAGTCACATGGCAAACAAACCATTACATTTCTAAAAAAATCTTTTATTAACGATAAAGAAGGAAAAAGCATTTGAAATGTAAAGGATTAAGTAAAGTGTTCATTGTAACAACATTGCTTATTCACTTTCCCTTTAGCTGGAGAGAATTTTTAGAAGGCATCTCCTCTTCCTCTTTTTCAACAGTCTCTCATATGGTGTCAAAGGCCTGGTCTACAATTACCTTTGGGATTCAATGGCAGTTGACGGGAGATACGCAAGTGACATAAATCACTTGCATATCTCCCATCGACTTCGCGGAGTCTGCTCTGCACGCCATCCACACTGTGCTGCGTCAAAGGGAAACACGTTCCCTTTGACACAGCTCTACGCCACTTACTGAGGTGGTTTTCCTGTGTCACTTGCTGTATCGACTGAGCGGGTCTACACAGACTGCTCAGTCGATCCAGAGCAATCGATCTGATGGCAGCGAATTTGCCGCCGTCAGTGTAGACCCAGTCAAAGATGGTATTTTTGAGAAAAGAGCAGAAATTAGTTGAGATGAGCTGTATCTGCTATTGTTGTTAAAGTCTGATCCCATTTCATCCCAGGTAGTGCTAAAGCTGGTAGAGGGGTGATATCATCTGTGTCCTTTTCTCTGCCCCAGTCTAGCTGGGACTTCTCTCAAGATCAGAATAACAAAGGCCCGGGGTCCCAGGAGATGGTGGGAGCGCCAACCATAACAGAGAATCTTGTCCCATAGTCTCTTTCCTTAAGGACCCACAGAGTGAGTGGGTGGAATAGCCTATTCCTTCATTGTTTTATCCACCAATTAATCCACCTAGTTTCCTACATACCAGTTTTAGTTCACCAATTTTACCATGTTTACCAAGCATGTTTAGCAAGCATGATTTTAACATAGTCCTTCAGTTATATCGGTAGCCTTTCTGTTTGGACTAATTCAGTCTGTCTCCTTCTTGTACCTTTTCCCATCAACATTTGTCATTATAGATATTGTGCCATCTAATAAATTTACACTCACTTTTTACAGGTGTACTCACAATTAGGGTAAATGCGTAGGCCCAATTATTATTATACACTTAAACTGTTTTGTGAGTAGAATTTGTTAAGGTAGTCATCTGTGATTTTGGAGATCTCTGGTTCAAAACCCTTTCTGTCAGAGGAGGATGATAGGATTTGAAAAGGGATCTGCCACCTCTCACCCCTGATCACTGGGATAGAGAATATTCTGATTTGGGGCTCCCTTAGTCTTATTGTGTTTAAATAATGTTAAAAAAAAAGCCATTAGAGTAAAGGAACTGGATTATGGGTCTCCCACCTCCCAGGTAAGTGCTCAGGCTTCAAAGTCATTCTCATGTTTGCTCACTCTGTGTCCGTCCTGCTGACTTTTTAAATTAATTGCCCACAGTAGAACAACTTCAACAGGAGAGACTGAGGGACCCCTGCACCAGAATATTCTCAAGCCCAAGATTAGGGCACTCACCTGAGAGGGGCCAGATCACTTTTCAAATCTCTTTTCCTCTTTAGGTGAAGGGAGGTGGGGTTTGAACTGGGAGTATCCCACTTCTAGATGAGTTTTCTAACCACTGGGCTAAAAGTTATGAGGGAGCGCCTCCTCCTTCTTCTCCTCCTCACTGATGTATGTGAGTATGGGTATGGAAACCTGATCCAGTAACTGAGCTCTGACCACACTTACAGGATTGGGCCCTGCAAGTGAGTTAGGCAGAGGAGCACCTGTCTTCTCCAGTTTCTGCATTACACTAGCCTAGAGTGGAACAAAAGTATATGTGGAGGCAGAAACCAAGGCACCTTGGGAACTTTTATTGCAAAAATCTAGGCACCAAGCTACTGGAAGTGCCTACAGAGTTCGGAGGCAGCAGGGAACTGAGGGGCGGTGTGTGTGTGATTAGTGAATGCCAGTGGGGCCTAATTCTAGAATTTGCTACCCGAAGTGGCAGTTAGGCACCTACATTCTTCTCCGGAACTAGCCCCTAATGTCCAATTTTTGTCACCCACCTCAGAAATTACTCTATTACAAGTGAAGCTGTACCTTTGACTGTCATTATTATAATTTTGGTATTATTTTCCATCCCATTCTTTATACATGCTAATATTTTGTTTGACTTTTTAGCCCTGCTGTGTTTTGTGCACAGGTTTTTATTAAATTGTCCAGACGGCTCACCAGGGCAATTTTTTCTTCAGTGGTTACAGTTAATTGAGAACCCAACATGTATGAGTTGTTCAAATTATTCTTTCCATTATACATCACTTGTCCATTTTTTAACCTCATCTTGCACAGCCTTTACCTTCCTCCCCTCCCTTCACCCCCCCCCCGTATCCTCTGTGGTGAAGACTGATGTGAAGAAATCATTTAACTTCTCTGCAATGTTTTTATCCTTCTTAGTTACTCCATTTACCCCCTGCTTGACTGTCATACTGACCAATTCTCTTTCAGGCTTCCTGCTTCTCAGATACTTAAATCAAGGTTGGGTGTCTTTCTAAAATAGCTGCTACAGCTCAAGCTGAAGTTATGGGCTTGATGCAGAAATTATTAAGTGAGGTTCCATATTCTATTGTATGCAGGAGGTCAGACTAGATGATCATAATGGTACCTCCCAGCCTTAAAATCAATGAATCTATGTTTCATTATTCATTTTTATGTCTCTGATTATTTGCTCTTCAAATCCCCTTCTAACTTTATAACCATGTTATCTCTCTTCTATTCACTTGAATTAGATTCATTTGGCTTCAGCTGAGCTGAATCCATTTTTGAAAGATACCAGTTTGAGTTGACTAACTTCTTGTACCTTCTCAGTGATCAGGTTTTGGTTTGGATTATTTGTTGTCTTTCCACTTCTTGTGTTTTTGTTCAGGTTTGCATCATTTTATGTGACTCTGTTATGCAAAATCCATATGGTGTCAAAGGCTTTTAATTTTCTTTTTTAAATTTCAGGATTTTTTAAACTAAATTTCTCAATAAAATAAAACAAAAAACACTTCTTCCTGAAGTTTAGAAAGGTGTTGAACTTAATTATAGTTTGTACATGGATTACTGTTTTTATTTTATTAGATTTGTTTTCATCCTTGTTCTCCCTCAATATAGTGGACTCACTATTATTTTCCTTGCAAATATGGAGGGAGGATGTTAATCTGTGTGAGAAGAGAAATTGCATGGTGGCTGTGCACAATTTGTTGCCACTTAAATTTGTGATTAGACATGCATCTTGGATTATGGAAAATAAAACCAGCCACCCAACAGTCTTTGTACAAGGCAGTAAATGTAATATTGGAGGATAGGAACACAATAAAAAAACATCACATTGGGGACAGTGAGATTCCTGATATCTCAGAGAGGGGACAGCAGTGTAAAATAATGTTGCAAGCTAGTGAAAAAAGACCAGCTTAAATGGCAAGGGATCAAAGACTTGTAAGCAGGCAGACTTGACGAGAGAGATGGGTAGATCCTAGTAGGACAGAATAATGCTTGACACAATATGCTGCAACTCTGACATGCTATCCTGCTAGAAGGGCAGCTTCTGTGTTTGGCAGGGGGGCTGCCTAGACCAGTCTAGGGAGATTGAGACATGGGTATGTTTTTGTATACTTTTTTTCTGTTTAATATTAGTTTCTCTTTCTCTTTCTACCATTATTTTTAAATATGATTCATGTAGTCTTGGACTATGATTGGAAATTTTAATCAGACCATCATGGCACAAAAAGAAAATGAACCTTTGCCCTCTAAGAGGCAATGAATGAGGCAAACTAGAGCCAGCTGCACTGTGAATTCTATGTCAGAAGGTATGGACATAAAAGATTCATCTTATTGGTGCACTCAGTCATGCTGCAATCTGAGCTAAGGATGTGAAACCCACAGTGACCATAGGGGAGAAATTAGTTTAAGAGGTTTACAGCAAGGGTTTACCTAGTTATTAAAATTTCTCACACAGTAAGGAAACAAGAAACAGTGTAGAAATTTGTAAGAGCATCGGGTAAATTTCCAAACTTTTGAGTGTTAATAAATTATCACAACATATGGCCAAAGTTTATCAAATGGGAGTACATTCACAGTTTTTGAGAGTGAGTGAAAATATTTTCTTAATTGATGGCAAAGGTTGCAGTGAAAACATTTATTTTCCTGTTTCAGTCATAGCTATAGATGAGATTTCTAAAATTTCCAAATTTCTGGGGCATTTCAATCTGTTGATATTTGGTTCAGTCTCATCTCTAGTCATAACAAAATATTTAAATAAAGTAGAAAAATCATATTTTGTTCAGTCATTATCATTGAGAAAAGCTGATCAAACCTAGAAATTTAAATTTCTCATTGTTTTAGATTCAAATAGTCACAGTCCAATCAAATTGGGCTGCAAATCCTAGTTTACTAACTTAAATGGCGGTGAATATACCTGTCATGCTGTCTGGAGTGGCTCACAAGCGAGAATAACAAGCTCAGGGCAGACTGTTAAGAAGCAAGGCACAAACCCAAAACTGGATGTGAGTTCTATACTTAGATTTCCCCCATCACATAACAAGCGTAAACTTCTCAGGTATGATAAAACTTTAACACAGTACTCCAGATGTGGCCTCACAGGCGCTGAATAGAGGGGAATAATCACTTATCTCGATATGGTGACAATGTTCTTATTGATGCAGTCCAATATGCTGTTAGCCTTCTTAGAAACCAGGGCACGCTGTTGACTCATATCCAGCTTCTTGTCCACTGTAACCCCCATATCTTTTTCTGCTGCTGATTAGCCAGCTGGTCCCAAGTCTTTAGCATTGCATGGGATTCTTCCATGCTAAGTGTAGGACTCCACTTTTGTCCTTGTTGAATCTCATCAGATTTCTTTTGGCACAATCCTGCAATTTGTCTAGGTCACTCTGTATCCTATTTCTACCCTCCAGTGTATCTACTACTTCCCCCAGTTTAGTGTCATCTGCAAACTTGCTGAGGATGCAATCTACCCCATTATCCAGATCATTAATGAGGATGTTGAACAAAGCTGACCCCAGGACCTACTCTTGGGGCACACTGCTTGATATCAGCTGCCAACTAGACATCAAGCCATTGAACACTACCCATTGAGCCCGATGATCTAGCCAGGCTTCTATTAATCTTATAGTCCCTTCATCCAACCTATAATTCTTTAACTTGCTGGCAAGAATACCCTGGGAACCGTATCAAAAGCTTTGCTAAAGTCAAAGTATATCACATCACCATTTTTCCCATATCCACAGAGCCAGTTATCTCATCGTAGAAGGCAATCAGGTTGGTCAGGTATGACTTTTCCTTGGTGAATCTATGCTGACTTTTTCACATCTCTTTCCCCTTCTCCAAGTATTTCAAAATGGATTCCTTGAGGACCTGCTTCATAATTTTTCCAGGGACTGAGGTGAGGCTGGCTAGTTTGTAGTTCCTCAGATCCTCCTCCTTTCCTTTTTAAGGATGGGCACTGTATTTGCCTTTTTCTCACCTCTCAGATTACCATGAGTTTTCAAAGATAATGGCCAGTGGCTCTGCAATCACATCAGCCAACTTACTCAGCATCTTTGGATGCACTGCATCTGACCCCAGGGACTTGAGTGCCCAGCTTTTCTAACTAGTCCAGCACCTGTTCTTTCACCACTGAGAGTTGCTCACCTCCTTCCATTGCAGTAGTCTGGGAGCTGAACTTGTCTTTGAAGACAGAGGCCAAAAAAGCATTGAGTACATCATCTGTCACTAGGGCCCGGTCTACACTTACCTTTGCGATTTGGCGGCAGTCGACAAGAGATATGCAAGTGACGTAAATCGCGTCTCCTCTGCGCGGCGTCCATACTGTGCTGTGTTGAAGGGAACAGCGCTCCCTTCGATGCAGCGCTATGCCACTTACCAGGGTGGTTTTCCTGCATTGTTTCCTGGATCGACTGAGCGCATCTATACAGACTGCTCAGTCGATCCAGAGCAATCGATGTGACGGTGGCGAATTTGCCTCCGTCAGTGTAGACCCAGCCTAGGTTGTGTCCCCTATTCAATAAGGGGACTACACTTTCCCTGATCATCTTCTTGTTGGTAACATACCTATAGAAACCCATCTTGTTAACCTTGATGTCCCTTGCTAGCTGCAACTCCAATTGTGCTTTCACTCCTGCAATATTTTTGTCGCCTGCCATATTCACTATTCTTTCCGCACATCAGGATGGTTTGTTTCTGCACCCTCAATAAGGTTTCTTTAAAATACAGCCAGCTCCTCTGGACTTCTTTCCCATTCATATCAGCCTCCCAGGAGATCCTGCCTACCAGTTCCCTGAGGAGTCAAAGTTGCTTTTCTGAAGTCCAGGGTCTTTATTCTGCTGCTCTCCTTTCTTCCCTTTGGCAGGATCCTGAACTCGGGCATCTCATGGTCACTGATGCCCAGGTTGCCATCCACTTTTACTTCCCTTATCAATTCTTCCCTGTTTGTGAGCATAACATTTTAGTTATCATTCCAAAGCATGTCCATAACTCTTAATAACCACCACATAGAATCATAGAATATTAGAGTTGGAAGGGACCTCAGGAGGTCATCTAGTCCAACCCCCTGCCCAAAGCAGGACTATCCTCAGCTAAATCATCCCGGTGAGGGTTTTGTCAAGCCTCAGCCTCAAAACCTCTGAAGATGGAGATGCCACCACCTCTCTAGGTAACCCATTCCAATGCTTTACCACTATCCTAGTGAAAAACTTTTTCCTAATGTCCAACCTAGACCTCCCCCACTGCAATTTGAGACCGTTGCTCCTTATTCTGTCATCTGCCACCACTGAAAACAGCCTAGCTCCATCCTCCCTGGAGCTCCCTTTCAGGTAGTTAAAGGCTGCTATCAAATCACCCTCATTCTTCTTTTCTGCAGACTAAACAGGCCTAGTTCTTTCAGCCTCTCCTCATAAGTCTTGTGCTCCAGCCCCCTAATCATTTTTGTTGCCCTCCGCTGGACTCTCTCCAACTTGTCCACATCCTTTTTGTAGTGGGGGGCCCAAAACTTGACACAATACTACAAATGCAGCCTCACCAATGCTGAATATAGGGGAATAATCACTTCCCGCGATCTGCTGGCAATACTCTTACTAATGCAGCCCAATATGCCATTAGCCTTCTTGGCAACCAGGGCACACTGCTGACTCATATCCAACTTCTTATCCACTGTAACGCTCAGGTCCTTTTCTGCAGAACTGCTGCCTATCTCGTCGGTCCCGAGTCTGTAGTTGTGCATGGGATTCTTCTGTCCTAAGTGCAGGACTCTGCATTTGCCCTTGTTGAACCTCATCAGATTTCTTTTGGCTCAATCCTCCAATTTGTTTAGGTCCTTCTGTATTCTACCTCTCCCTTGGGTATCTACCACTCCCCCTAGCTTAGTGTCATCTGCAAACTTGCTGAGGGTGCAATCTACCCCCTCTTCAAGATCATTAATGAAGATGTTGAACAAAACCAGCCCCAGGACCGACCCCTGGAGCACTCCACTTGTGACTGGCTGCCACCTAGACATGGAGCCATTGATCACTATTCTTTGAGCCCTTTGATCTAGCCAATTCTCTATCCATTTTGTAGTCCATTCATCCAACCCATTCATCCAAACCATTCAACCAACACATACATACATCACACAAGAATTTTAATGTTATTAGCTTTCATGTGATACCTCAAAAGGCATATTTTGTACAAAGATTATTACAATAATCTGCAGGTATGAATACTGAGTTCTTACTATCACCCAGACATTTTCTTCAGAGACATAGGATCTTACACAAAAGCTGCTTGACACCACTCTTGAAGTGTAACAGAGCCTTAAAATGATCATAAATGTAACTTAAACACATTTTAAGGCCCTTTTATTTTACTTTTTTATGTGGCTGACATAAATGTAGAGCAACAGCTATAACTTTACGTTCAGATGGTTAAGCCAGATAATTGCATCTGGAGTAGAAAGTGTATTGCTGTGATGCCTCCTTTATGTTTATGAATTGGGCATTAAGTGGTTATATGTTCCATGGTCTGTTATAGGTGACCACAGTTGCACACTGCAGAGTCTTTAATTTTCTATTTGTGTAGCAAGTATTTGCATTTGCCATGTTTTGTGCGGATATTGTTTAGGTTTGCCCATAAGCTTCATGGGAGATCAAAGCCAGGGATCTTCCATGTCAGTCTTTTATGAGGTGTTTATTTGTAACTTCTCATGAACGCCATTTGGCTTTGCAAGCTTCATCAGGGTTGAAGTTGCATTGTTGAAGGTTAAATGCATGGGTCCAAAAGGGCTTATGTGAATTCAAGATGTGGTGAGAGACATTATTAAGGTCCTGGTGGATAGGAATATGGTGGTCTTCCACAGTCCTCTGGAATACCTGAAGGGCTGTGGCAACATGGCAAATGGATAGGGGAACACTGTGCAACAATATACTTTGCTAGAGTGATATAAAGGGTTCTTAGTGTAAAGGAGACTCAGGTCCATAATGGTGCAAAGAGAGATGATAAAAAAAAAAAGTGACATTTTCTGGAGGAAAAAACAATCAGATTTTTTACCAGTAGTATAAAATGGTCAATGAAACCAGAAGAAAAATATTTGCAATTAAAAATAAATACAGAAAAATAATATTGGAAATCTGTGTTCTTGTTTTTACCACTCTAGCTACAATAGATGTTTTTAGCACACATGATGCAACATTCAGCTCTCACACTGGGGAAAGCCCCAAATACTCCATTGATATACTATGGCACAACTGAGAGACATATTTGGTTCCAGGTCTCTCTCATTTTTTTCCCTCCCAACATAATAGCATAGTTCTGTCCCAAATAATTTGTTCTTAGAAAGGGGCAAAGGAGTTTGCATTGAACATCCAATATCAACAGGATCAGGTTGGGAAATAAATAACAACAAAGCTCATATCAAGATTGCTAACCGTTGCGTATTTAACTGGCAAATCTTATTTTTAGTCCTATTGTTCTGGCTAATGGCCAGGATATAATTTTTCAATTTAGATTTTTCCCCCTCATTTCCTGGCACACTTCCTAGATCTCCAAAGGTGCTCTAAGTCCTATCCCTTTATTTTATATCTTCCTCCCCTCCTCACTGCCTGAAAAATGAGGTTTACGTCGTTTCCACTGTGCATATAAACAGGTGATTTACATTAATTTACATGTGATTGTTTTTAAACCAAGCTTTTAAAATGATTTTACATCATTTACAATGAGAGCAGGTTAAAAGGGCACCAATTACTGCAAGTACTCAGGGCAATGCGGATCCATTATAATGGAGATTGCTGCAGGACCTGCAAGTGCTGCTGCAGTTCAGTCTCACAATGTATGTGGTGGTAAAAGTGTGCATGTCTATCTAATATTAACTCTCGTTTACAAATCTTCACTTGCTGAAGGCCATATTTTACCACCCTTAGATTGTGCATCAGTGGGGCTACTTGCAGAGCAACGACTACTCAATGTGAGTAAGAATAGCAGAACTTGAGGAAATGGTGATTTATGTTCTTGTGTAGATCTTTAAAGTGTGGTTGACGAGACATTGAGTGTCCAAGTTGTGTTTAGATAATTGCACCACCTTACTATTGCTTTAACTACTTAGGGCCAGATCCTCAGTTGGTGTAAATTGTCATAGTTGACCAAAGTCAACTGATGCATGTTAGCTGAAGACATATCCCTGAGGGTCATATTCTACAATTTATATCCCAAGGAAATAAATAGTTTTACATCAGGGACAAATCTAGTCCCTACATGTTCAAAACTGATTTTCTATGCAATGTTCTATTATTTCAGCTTGATGGAATGCATTACATGATCTTTGGTTAAGCGACCTTCAGAATTATTCTTCACACCAACCGCAAAAAAAGTTTGTCTAAGAGAAGCCTAGCTTGTGCACTCCTCTTCTGTAGTGGCTGTTACATGTCTGGATTAAAATCCTTCTCCATTGAAGTGAATGGGAGCTTTCCCATTGATTTCACTGGGGCCAGGATTTCACCCCTTATCCCCTAGTCTAAGGAAAGGAAGGCCCATGGTTTCTCCAGAACCTAGGGTTGTGAGGCCATCTCAAGATAGTGTTTGCCTCAGAATGTCATTGAATTTCTGTTCTTGAAAGGAAATTTGTAGAAACATTGAACAGAACAATAACAATTTTTTGAAAGACCTCTACAATAGAATTGAGAAAACTATTGATCCAGCGAACAGGAATACATAGATAACTGAGTTAAATAAATTGCTGCTTAAGCATCGCAAAGTAGACACTGCTGAGCATGGAGAAGTGTCTGGAAAGATGGAAGAAAAAGTGGAAAATTAGACCAGGATATCATAGAGACTCTGGGCCAGCTGTGAGTTTCTTGTACCTTTTTAGGCTACTCTCACAGATGAATAAGAATAGACAGCATATCCCTAAAACCTCCTGTTTTATGATTTATAACATTATTCCTTAGGTTTAAGGAGTTAACAATACATTGTTGGGCTAAATCTAGAAATGAAGGAGAAAATATAAGCTAATGAACCATAGTATCTGTAGGCCTCATAAAGTTCCTGGATACAATTTTGGGGATGCGATTGCCAAATGTTTAGGAAACACTGTCTTTCTAAAGAAGATGAGTTATCCCAACTCTATCATCTTGTGTCCATGTTTGGATTTTGTGGACTGTTTGACGTTATCTTGGGGAAAAGTAGCACAGAAGGAAATTGTAAGAAAACTTAAACTTCTGTCTCAAAGAAAGCACTGTTGATCCCAGGAAAATGACAGGTGATTCATTACTAATTAATTATAGTTAAACATTGTCTTTTGATCTATATTTAATTTAGAGTGATGTGGCTCATGAACAAAGACAATGGGGCAAAGGGAGGCAGCTTTGCACATACCACAGCATCAGCAGCTCAGAATGATTCACAGGAGAGGCACTGAAAATTATTGCGTTTTGCTGGTTTTGACCATATATTCTTTTCTGACTACTGAAAATAAAAGTATAAAACAGATTAAATGCTAAACATTGTTCCTCAAATAATTTTTTTTCAAATTGAATATGTATTCAGGTTTTTGTAAAAACAACGAGCAAACATTCATCTGTTTATGACAGAGAATGCAGTTCTATTTCAGGGGCAGAGATAATAAAGTAATATTCATGTGTTACAGGACATCACCTGTCCTTAAAAAAAAGCAGCATAGTGTTGCCTGTCTATATTTTAACTTATTGGAGCAAAAGGAATTGTGCATTATTTTAACAGGTTTATCTTGTACTACATTTTTGTTTAAAAGGACTCAATTTATCAGTGAAACATGTTCTGGTTTAGTGAACCATTTAAGTAGATAAACTCCATTTTTTTTTACCAGATCAGTTTATTTTATTTTATCTTGGACTTCTTTTGTAAAGATTATTCTTTAACAGTTAGAGTAGAGTATCTAATAGATATTCTGGATCTTATTTGAGTTAGATAAATAGAGGCCACGATGCTGAGCTGTTTTAACATATCTCAACAGACGCAGGGAACAGGGAATACAAGATTGTATCAAATCTGTAACTGGCCCGTCTTGATCGTACCTCGCAAGCTAATATAACAGGAATGGTTTATTGTATTTCTCTTTAGAACATACTTTGTTTTGAGAAAGAAAATAGTATTTATTTATTTATACATCTACATACCAAAATATATAGTGCAACAAATAGAAGTCCAGCACCAATTACCATATTTAAATGTATTCCGTTACAATAACTCAGTATTCAGCTATATATTTTGACATCTGATGTTGACAGTTTGTATTTTCATGATTCTAACGCTTTAACTTTTTTAATCTCATCATCCACTGTCACTAAATAATTATTATTTACCCTCCTATAATTTCCCACAACTGTGAACATTTAAATCTTTAAAAAACTTTTAAAAAATGTTGGGTTTTTTTGGGTTTTTTTTTAAATTGCTATTATCTGTCAAAATTATATAAAAAAAAATCAAAGAATGCCATCCTATATTTATGCTGATACTCTTTTGTTAAGATGAAAATAATGGCCAAATCACTTTGTTCTTTAAGCACAACTGAGTACTGTTGCAGTAGTTATTTCATAATTAACATAATTTACTGGGAAAACATTGTCTCAGTTTCCCATTTCCTGCACTGTCTCACCATTGAACCCAGAATCCCATTCAAGGACACTGTACAGAATTTCAGTGCCTTTATGCTAATGACCCTAATACCTGAGCCTAAGTTTTAAAAATGACTAATAAGAACCTAATGAGAACCTATTAATCATAGCCTTGATTCCAGTCAGAAGAGCTGGAAGATTTTTGTGTGCTTGACACAGAAGACATTCCCATGCAGTAGTGCTGGGTGACTAGCGCTGGGCAGGAAATGATTTTCCCATCCCCAGAATTCTTTCTGGATGCCCGGCTGCTGAGGCTTGCCCATGTGCTCAGAGTTTAGCTGATCATCATAGTTGGTGTCAGGAAGGAATTTTCCCCCAGGGCACTTTGGCAGAGGCTATGAGGGGTTTTCATCTTCCTTTGCAGCATGAGGCACGGGTCACTTGCTGGTGGATTCTCTGTATCTTGAAGTTTTTAAACCATGATTTAAGGACTTCAATAACTCAGTCGTAGGTTAGGGATCTATTACAGGAGTGGGTAGGTGAGGTTCTGTGGCCTGCATTCTGCACAAGGTCAGATTATGTGATCATAATGGTCCCTTTTGACCTTAAACCTTAAAGTCTATGAATCTAAGCTGTTGTAAGTTTCAGCCCAGTCAGTGGGTCTGTTTATGATTGCTGAGGCCCACTCGCATGAACTAGCTTGCAGGATCAGAGCCTTAGGGCTTCTTTTGGGCCTTATTTTACAACCCATCCATGATGAAACTCTCACTGATATCAGAGGAGCTCCATACATGGGTATGCCACAGTATCAGTCCTTTCCTCTCCTTGTTCTGTAATCTATGTGCCTTTTTCACCCTGCTCGTTGCACTTCTTGTCTCTGTGTGCTCAGTCGTCTGCCAAGACTCCTTTGAATACTTCCTTAAAGCGTTCTTTTTTTTATCCTTCAGTGTGTGATCATCTCTGACTAAATCTGTTTCTAATCCATAACTATTTGCATATTATTAAGCTTAAGAAAGTCTGTAATATCTCCAGGGCAAGGACCTTGGTTTTGCATGTCTTTTGAGTAAACAGTCTTCTACCCCCACAGTATTAGAAAGTATAAGTCTAGAGTATGCTTGAGGCAACCCCTTCTTTCTTTCGGAACCCTGCCCAATTCTCACCACTTCCTCTTTTTGACAATTCTCCTAGGTCAGAAATTTGCACGGGAAGGCAGATTGCACTGGGGAGCCAGGCTAAGGATTGGAAAGAAGCAAACTATCCCAGAGCAACTTCACAGAGGGATAGTGATGAAGCAGGTCTGCAACATGGACAGAGATTGTCAGAATCTGCTCACTGAGGGATGTCATTATTATTTCAGTGTCAGAGGAGTTATGAAAGAGCGGGACTAGAGAGCTAATATGGTATTTATAGCTTTTTGCTATAGCAGAAGGAGCAGTATTTCCATCCCCTAGTACTCAAAGCTTTAACTTTTTGCTTTGCTAGCTCAAAAATTTAGGAATCCAGTCCCAAAAATCATGAAACTTAAAACTATATATTTTCTGTATTCTTATTATTTGTCTTTTGGTTTCTAAGCCTTCCCTGGGCACTCAGGTCATGTTTCCAGCTCTGCAACCATGAGGGCTAGAATTTTTTTTTTTTTTAAGAAAAATAAATGCTAAAATTCTAATGTAATCACATACATTTAGGAGAAAAGGCTTTAAAACAAAAAACTAATATCATGAGACTCATGATAAAATTGGTGGGAGATGGCATCACCTAAGAAGAATCCTAGGGAAAGAGGTCAAACTTCTCCTGGAGAGGAGGCAATAAGGATGGCTAAACTCAGATTCAGTTTTCCATTGCCCAATTTCTTCCACAATTTACACCCTTTGAAGACTTAGTAGCCATATGTGCATTGCACAGATGGAAATCAGGACAGCATTTAACCCAATACCTCCAATGCAGCTGGTTTAGCTGAAGTTCATCACGCAAGAGAAAAATATAGAAGGTAGCAAAGTTTCCAAGGGCATGGAAAAAACTTAGTTCTGTCTACTGGGATCTTAGCTGGAATTTAGAAGACTTTAAAAAGCCTGACTTCTAAAGTGCTTTGGAAACCAAAATAGAAAAGAAACTTGAAAGACAGAGTGAGTGGGCAAGTGACCTGAGGTTAAATAAGGCTTTGGAATAATTTGAAGAGTCCATATTGTATGTTCACATACCAGCATGTATAATGCAACAAGTAATGACAATAACAATCATGATTAAAGCTATAGACATTGGAAAGCTATGGGAGAATGGTTGAGAGGGCTGCAATATAGTAATGTTTTTTCCGATTCCTCTTTAAGAATTGGAACAGCATAAAAAAGAATACTGCATTCAGAAAACACTTGGCTCTTTGGGAAAGCTTGTCTTCAGATTACCTACTGCAGCACTTTTAGCTCAAGGTTTTTCCGCTCAGTGTATTTGTACTACAGATTTGGGTCATTTCATCTGAGAATTCTGGCAATTTTCTTGGAAGAAGCATAGATGTGTGGGTAATAGAACGAAACATAAAAGTCATTGCAAAAGAAGTGCAGCCTAGTACAGTGGGGACATTTATATTAGAGTTCATTTCAAGGAACAGAGTCATAAATGCCTGAGATTCACAAGTTGTCAAACATATTACTAACAAAAACAAGCGAACATCCACCCAGATAAAATAATCCACAAAAAAGAGAACAATTCTAGTGAAAACTATAGATTGAAAGTTATCTGTATGTGAACTCAGAGCACATTAAATGTTGAAGGTCAAAATAGCCCTGTATCGCAATTATGGTATTTAACTAATCCCTTATTAATTCAGCTTAATTTAGAAAATTCATAGCGTGACTATCTTCTAATATATTCTCTTATTTTCTGACAGTATGGGAAGTACATAGAACAAGAAATGGATATAGGTCAGATGTTTAGAACCTAAAAAAATTAGAAACAGTACGTAATAAAAAATAAAACCTTAGAAAGAATGAATGTGGAAATTAACCTTTTTGTATCAACAGTTCACTGGTAATATGGGAACATAAAGAGATTGTTTCATCATCCATTTCTTCTAAACCAAAAGCAATGAAAATTTCTCTCTTCACCTTGATTATGTTCAGTAGTCACTAAACGTGTTTTGCATGCATTCCGTAGCGACGTCTAAAATTGGACAACTGGCAAAGTGGCTGATTGTGAGTACTGTGCTTGGGACCATCAAGGTGACACAAAAAGCATGTAAAATACACATCATCATAATTAAATATATTAACATTCAGACCTAATGGAGTTGTGCTGACACACATAAAACTCAAATCGAGAAGATTTGATTTGAAGATACCTTGGTGATGCTCAAATTCAACTTTCCTGTCTGTTACAGGGGATCCACATACCACAAGTGAACACTCAAAGCTCACATGATTTTTAATTACATTTTAAGTTCATTGCTTACCTAGCTTCAGAAAATGACACCCTTACATAGAATAGCACTGTGACAGAGTGCTGGAAATCAACAGCTGAACAAGCACTCTGGTTACTGTTAGGCTGTGGAGAAGGAATAACTAAGTGGAGGAGTTCCTGGTTACCAGATCAGCTTGGGGCTGGGCATCTAATCAGCCCATTAACAAGGAGACTGGATAAAAGAGCACAGGAATGAAGTGTAAGGAGAGAAGCAACAGAGAAAGAGAAAGACTACTAAGGCCTGGTCTATACTGACTGGTAAATTTGGCAGCAGTCAGTGGGACATACGCAAACTACATAGAGTAGCTTGCATATTTCCTATCGACTTCCTAATTTCTATTTACTGCGGTATCTTCACTTCACTGCACAATGGGAAATTTGCTCCCATCTGCAAAACTTTACTCTTTTTTCTGGAGGTGGATTTATTAAATCAACTTCCAGATTGATTGAGTGTGTCTTCATTTCTGCTAGGTTGATCCCGAAATTCAATCTGATGGTGGTGAATTTGCCACCATCAGTGAAGACATACCCTAAGACCTGACAAAAGGGAGTTCTGTAAGATAAGATACCTTTTCTCTGCTCACCTTTGGAGAAGGGGTACTAAAACTGCTGGACATTGTAAATATTGTGACTGCAATAGTATGTAAAAGGTGGTGGAGTGAAACACTGTAAATAAACTGCATGGTGGTAGCTACACAAGAGAAGGTCTGTGAGCAGTCTGTGCGAAACAAAAAGGATAGGAGTAATAGGTGCCCCATCACAAGCACCTTCCTCTCAGAGTAGTGCTAGGGGTTCCAATGGGATTATGTATTCAGTAAGGGACTTCTCAGCATGAATAAAGTTTATAGACCCTGTACTACTGAATCATCACAGAGACTTTGAAACCGACTTCCACACTATTGCTATCCTGCCTCACTGGGGTTTCCTTGTCGTTAGGCAGGATGTCTTCACTAAAAAGGTGAGACAAAGGCAGGTGAATGATCCAAGATATCCACTGCATGGACAGATTTCATCATCTGAGAGGCTGAGGTCTAGAACAAGCTTTACCTCTGAAAATCAATTATCCCAAAATACTACTGTGGAAGGCTGAAGGGTAACAAAATGATGGGAGTTTGCAGTGATGCTGGAGAACCAAGCTCCTTCAGAACCTTGTTCCTTCAGGTACTAACCTCAAAAGAAAAGTCTTGTGTACTCTAAATTGAACAAGAATTGGGTTAGCAAAAACTGGTAACAATATGACCAACTGGAAGGTGAGGAATGACCACTAAATGTGAATGCAGAAAGCCTATGCCAACAATTGATGAAGTGTCCACTGTATGTCTGAGGAACTATTTGAGATGTGACAACATCAGTTTTAGTATGTGGTTTTGGTGCAATAAGCTATTATGACGATGGTGAGCACATTGGGGATAATTTTGATTCCTGTTGCACAAGAATACAATGTCCAAACTCACTTTGGTTCCTCTGCAGATGGTGTGGCCAAGCAGCCTTCAGAGAGGTTATTAGGAGTGATTTTGTTCCTTCTACCTACTGCATAGAGGTACTTATATTTTCTCTTTATCTCTGTGGTTATTAAATCCCATTTCATGTTCAAGGGATGTGTTTCCATAACCTGTAGAAATTACAGAGACCTAGAACACTGTGGTTCAGGTAAATGCCAGACAGATTTTGTTCCATGTTTACACTGACTCTTACCTCCTTCATATATACCCCTTGTGGTCACACTAAATGTTCACAACTAATTCCACATCACCCCTCCTGAAAAGGGAAGGATGATAAACACCTTTATCCAAATTTTGCATTAAATAACAATGTATAACAGGAATAAAATATCAAGACAAAACCATTATAAACAGCCCTATCAAGGGCAAGGTAGACTGTCTGAACTTTCAGCCTTGTGTCAGAGTTTTACTCTGCTCTTTTAAGGTTTTCTGCTACTAGTCCTCTGACTTTCCGGAATTGTCAAGATTTTATCTAATCCTTCAGGAATGCAGGAGGCCATCTTTCTCTTGCTGGATAACGCCTACTGGGGAGATGATCTGGGGGTCTACCTGCGTAAATGGAATGTTTTTCACAGGTTCAGTCTCAGGTAGTGATCAGAGCATATTGAAGGGGCACCAGATGGCAGGCGTTCTGATGGATGATTCCTGCTGACACCCTAACAAAGTAGGATTGATGTCCCTTTTCTGACAGGTTTTATGTTGATCTTCATTTTTCAGTAGTCTCGGAAAAACAGCCATCAAGAGTCTAGCTGGGAAAGGATGGTTGGGATAGGGAAATGGTATCTCAACTTCCTTCTCATCAATAGTTCTGCAGGGATAAATCCATTTGCTAGAGATGTTCATTGGTATTCCAACAGGGTGAGATGAGGATCTGAGGATTTAAAAATAAGTTGTTTTATTGTCTTTAGTACATGTTCTGCTTCACCATTACTCAGAGGGAATTGTGGGCTGGATATAATATGAGTGAAACCATAGTTATTCACAAAGCTCTTAAAGGTCTCAGAGGAAAATTGAAGACCATTATCAGAGATGACTTGCTCTGGAATCCTGAAGCAGGCAAAGATGGTTTTTAGCCTCTTCACAACTGTGCTTGATGTGTGTTAAACAGCCTGGCAACTTCAATGAATCTTGAGAAATTATAAATAATTAAAAGATATGCTTTATTATCCAGCCAGAAAAAATCCCATGGACCTTTTTCCCATGGCCTGTCTGGTAGAGTAGATGTTAGTAACAGTTCTGGTGGGAGGGTTCTCATGCAAACAAGAATCATATTGCTCAACTCTGTCCTATAGTTGTTTGATCAGCCCAGGCCATGAAACAGACTCTTTAGCTCTCTCTGCATTTTATAATACTTTGGTGTCCCTCTCCTGATGTAGGGAAAATGAGGCTGGACTCCTTCAACAACAGATCTTCATTTATGGTACTTGGTAAGGTTCAGAGAAACAGACCAATATGGTTTCATAGAGATTTTTGACTTTGTCTGTTTTGTCCAGTCTTCTTTGCAGTGCGACATGACTCAGTAATTCATTGCCTCTTGCTTCTTTTTCAGTTCTTGAAGGCATTTTTCTGTGATTGGTAAAGTAGTAAATATTGCATTCTACAAAACATTTTATAAGCAGCTCCTTTTGTTTACACTCTTGCTTTGGTGTTTCTTGTATTGAGGTCCTGTAAAGTGTACCAGGTGTGGCAAGATTCTTCCCAGGTACATGAGTAAATGGGAACTGAAACCTCATGAGTTTCATTTGAAAATGTTGTATCCTCAGTGGTAACTCATCTAAGATTTTTGAACCTAGAAGAGTGACTAAACAGTGGTCAGTTTCCACATGAAATGTTATACCCACTAGAAAATCTCTGAAATGTTCTCAAGAATATGTAGTGGCTAGGACTTCTTTTCCTATTTATGCATGGCACTGTTTCATATTGCTGAAGGCTCATGAGACATATGCTACTGAGCACCTCAATGAAGTTAATGTTCTTGAAGGAGGTCAGTCCCAACTATAGGACAAAGTATCAGCTGAAGCTGCAGAGGTTTTGTTTGTCTTATATAGGGCTCCAACTGGAGGAGTGCTTACATCTTATTTCTCTGAATGCCTGACTCCTTTTATTTCCCCAGTACAAGAAATTTTGTGGAGTCAAAAGATCTTATAATGGCGTTCACTTCTCTTCTAGATGAGGTATGAATTTTCCCAGGTATATCACTGAATTACAAAATTGGCGGACACTCTGAGGTTCCTTCATCTGGGTAATTGCTTGCACTTTCTCATATGGTCTGCTTCATCAATGATCTGGACTAAAACCCTCATTCTGTCTTTTTGAGAATTCGGATTTGTCCTTAAATGCTTTCGCCAGTCCTTGCCAAGACTGCAGAGACATTGGTCATGTTGGACTTGAGCTGATCTGCAGATAAGGCTATCATCCATTTGGCAGAGAACACTTTCTGGGCCCTCCAAGAGTTGTGACATTTTCCTCTTGAAGTATTCAGGAGCAGATGATATGCCAAACATGACCCTAATGAAACAAAATCTCCCAAAAACTGTGATGAAGGTCATTAGTGCTACAGATTCTGCAACAAGTGTTATCTGCCAAAACCCAGACTAGGCATCTGATTTTGAGAAGATTTTGGTTTCATTAGGTTGACCAAGGTTGCGTTAAACACATGAGAATACATGTTCCACTCCATAGATGTTCTCATTGAGCTTGGTAAGGCCTACAAAGATCCAAACCTAGTCTTTGATTTTTGGACCACTACTGTGCCAGAACATCATTCAGATGGGGTGTTTGTTCTGGAAAGGACACCTCTGCTCTTCTTCTCCACCTATTCTGCTGCTAGTCCTGTGCAGCTTTTTGGCTGTTCTGCCTGGACTGGAGGGCTTGCTCGTCTATTTTCCTTTCTCCCTTTCTCCCTTTCTGGAAGGGTGTTCTGTGATCTGTTGGATCTCTATTTGATCCCATTCTGACATCATGTAATAGTTACGCAGAATACTGTGGTTGGTGTGAATACCAGACTGATTTTATTTCCTGTTTACATTCCTAATTCCTTGCTCTGTGCCCCCTAATGGTCACTCTAACTCTTCACAATTAAACCAAAGAACCCTTTAGTAATTTGATATCTTGACCTTTGCATGCTTTTTTGGCATGCTGGAATGACTAAAGTTAAGTTAAGGTAGATGCTGGAAGTCATATGGGATGTATGTTAATAAGGAAGATTATATGACACTAAGGAACAGGTTATGTCCTGAACTGTTAATTTCTAGACATTCTTACATCTGCATTTTTAAAAAGGTGTAGAACAAAGATTACCAAACTGCAGCCCATAAATCATTGGGGCAAGGGAGTCCATGAAGCTCTCTCCTGGCAGGACACAACAGTACTTACGTGTCCTCCATATTTCCAGTTTTGCTACAAGACATACACAAACCCATTCAATACTTTCGGATTCTCACAGTTCCAAGTGAGCAATCACTGTTTGCCACATGGCTGTTATGCAATTGAAAATGGGAAGCGGAAGGGTCATGAATGGGAGAAAGGATGCCCATGATATAGTCTTTTTATTATAATGTGGTGTATACTAGGAAAGTGCTTAAGAACATTTTATGTAGAATTTTTGTGAAGAAAGTTATATTGTTTACGGACACTAATGACACACAATTTCAGCCTGAACTAATTTTTAACCAAGTCTCTGTCTTGCAAATTCTATTGTCTGTGAAACTCAATAAGCAAAACATTGATCTAAAACATGTCAAAAGCAGATGTTTGAATTAGTGGAGAATTCATTTTCTGTATATGTCTATTTTCTTATAAAATATTTCATGAAAAATTTCCTCTCAGTACAAAGAAAAGGTGGATGACGTTCTCTCAATGGATACATTTATATGGAGTTCTTGTTCTGAACCATCAACCCCTCTGAGTTGCATTTATTCATAATATATAATGCAGTTTGCATCTACATTTCTATTTCATGGTGGGTTCATAAACATGCACTTTACCCTTTAAAAATTCAATACGATAAAATAAAATGTCATCAATACGCAGAAAACTAGAGTGAGTGTATTTACATACGCAGAGAAACCTTGAGTTTTACAGTTACTGCCTCTTACAATGGTCTTTTTTTTAAAGTACTTTGCATGGGGGAGCTATAAAATAATGTAATTCAGAATTATCCATTTGTAAGTCAGTCAATGGCCTTCTACAGAGAGCAAGCCAACCTGCAGTCATCTTAGATATTTTACCACCTATGGAAGATATTCCGTTAAAATAATACATTCAACTACATTTTACCTGAAACCCTGCATTACTTTGTGCTATGACCACCAGTTGTGAGGCATCATATGACATGACATTTGCATTGATGGATGACAGCGTAGCATAGTGCATGTTCTATACTATATATAAAATGCATAGTATTTATATGTAGTAATTGCTTTTAATTGGACAAACCAGCATGCTAATCTTTTCTTTGGTACACTTTAAAAGAATCATGTTCTTTTGCTGTTTTTAAGAAAATGTCAGTTTCATAAATAGAAAACTTATGTTTAGATGAGAGACACGTGAATACTAAATTACTCTATCCGTTTATTATGCTGGGTGAAAAGAAAATGATTCTATCAACATTTGATAGAAATTAATTTATTATTTAAGACTGATTAGTAGCAAATAGCTGTTAAAACGCCTCTTCCATTACCCAAAATAGGACTTCTTTATTGTGTGTGCTTCAACTCCAAAGTAATTGTCCCTCTAGCAATTCCTTTCAATCAGACACCACCTCCACAAGCTCAGAAATGACTAATATTATTTCTGAATCCTTCCCCCCATCACTGAATATTAGACTTTTAGGTCCAAATCCTTCCATTGGGAGTTAGGTGCCTACATACCATTAAGAAACTGGGCCATAGAGTCCAATAAACTTAACTCACTTAAAGTGCTGAAAGACAAAAGTGTGTTATGATCAATAATGTAGAGAAAGGGGGAAATGCAGACTGCATCTGACTGTTTCTGGGCAAAGCTTGAGTAGTCTTTGAGTAGCTTTGAGTAGTCTTCAAGTCTCCAAACAAAAGCACATTAGATAATCCAGGCCAGAAAAAACAAAAACATGAATCACTAATTGTGTAAGGTCCACATTGGATAGAGAGGTCCTCAAACGTAACGCAAACTGAAAATGACCAAAGGTATTTGGATACACTGATAACATTTAATAATTAGGGAGCAACAATAAATTCAGTAAATCTGGTAGTTTGCAAGTCAGCAATATAGAATAAGCAGAAAAATTTCCTCAACAGAGAGAGCAGTAATAGCCCCTCTCCAGTCCTGAAGTTCTCCCTCTGAACAGAATCTCTTCCATCTGTACCTGAATTGAGATTTAGCTAATTCACTTTCATCCAGGACAATAACTCACCTAGGCACTGAAAAAGCAAGGAGACTGTTTCTCTCAAGTTTGAGGTAAATGAAACAGTGGCTTGTCATCGCCCAGCTGATGATACTGCAGTCAAAAAATGGCTCAGTCTACTCCATGAATGCATGTTAAACCAGGTGGATGACAAGATGGAACTCTATGGAACAAACAAGAGGAAACACCTGGAGAGTCTGACAAATTGTCTTTTACCAACTTCCATCTTCTCCCAAAGGAATGAATTACAGACCTAGAGCTGGTCAGAATTTTTTTCCTTGTGGAAAAATTTCAATTCTTTGGCAAAAAATAAAAAACAGACTAATTTGACTAACAAATGCTGCAGTGGTGCATGAAGTAATTTTTAGTTTAGGTGCCTCAAACCACCATTCTCTATAGAGTTGACTCCCCGTCCAAACTACATCTCCATGACATACTATAGCCCTGCTGAGCTACCACACTGCATTATGGGAGATGTAGTCTGGGTGAGGGGCACAACACTGAAATTCATTATTCAATTGAATAGAATTGAATTATTATTATTATTATCAATACATTATTAAGGTTATTAACTTAATAGATCTGGGCAAAGTATTCTTCCTATGTTTTCTTTTGATTAAAAATTAGCCAGTTTTTTATTTATATAACACTGACAAAATTAAAGCAATTTTAAGAAATATCAAAAATTGTCAACACACTGTCTTCCACCATCGAGATATTTGCCAAATATCAGAAAAACTTTGTACATTAGATAACTTATTTGTAATTTTTTTTAATAGAGGAGGCTGACTGAAAGGGAATTCACAATATCAAGAGGGAGCTGAAGAAGGAGATGGTCTTGTGGTGTTCATTACGTGGTGATTCAGGACATTAAGGTTCAATTCAGCACGTGAGTCATGCCAGAACATTTCAGAATGCTGTTCCAGCACTTTATTGGGGAGCTGGAGAAGCATTCTGATAATTCTGCTGCTCTTGGGCTAGTTGGCTGTCTCCCTCCCTGGCTACAGACCATCGTCCAAGCCAAAAGATGCTGGTGTTAGATGCAGGTACGGGAGCTCTTGGTAGTGGGTTAGCACAAAGGGTGCTGTGGAAAATTCAGGCAGGCTGGACCTAGAATCATTGGGGCCAAAGCCACCATGAACCTGAGGCAGAACTAGAACTTCATGTAGGCAGCCAGGTAGCAGGGCCACACAGACGATGGAGCCCCCTAGAGGGAGCAGGAGTTGGGCATGGATGGGAGGCAAGCGAGTATGGGATGAATTCTGTAGGGAGTCATCCCAGCTTCCCCACTACTACTATCTTCCTCCCCCCTACTATCTCCCTGCTCCTCTCTGTTCCCTCCCAGGGCTTCCTGCTGTCCTGCATTCCAGCACTGGTTAAATTCTTGGCTCTGCCATGGATATTTTTGTGGGACCTGAGGCAAGTCACTTCATTTCTCTGTGCCTCAGTTCCCCACTTGTAAAATGGAGATGATTATCTCTTTTTTGTCTCTGTTATTTAAATTTCCAGCTCTTCAGGACAGAAACTATTCTAACTATGAACATGTACAGTGCCTAGACGGTGGGCACCCTGATCTCAGTTAGGACCTCTAGATGCTACTGTAATATCAGTAATAATACTCTGCTCCTTCCTTTGCCCTTCAAGTTGCTGCCATTCTCCCATGCTCCATCCATTTATTTAGAAATGGAATTGTAACAGGGTGGCTTGCTCCATGTGTTGGAGAACACGGGGCTCAGCCAGCCCTGATTACAGGATGAGCCACACTTAGGGTGAATCAGGTGATCTCAGGATAAAAAGAGCCGGAAGTTGCACTAAAGCCGGAAAGACCCAAAATTGCAGTTAGGTCTGCAGATACTACAGGGAGCAAAAAGGTCCTGAAGTACGCTGAGTTATCAGGAAGAATAACCTAAAGAAGCAGGAGAGTGGGAAAGAGACAAAAATTAGGTGGAAGGGGATACCTTAGGTTTGACTCCAATTACATAATCCCACCAAAAAAAATCTTGTTTTAGTTTCCTGTCTGTAAAGAGTTTGTCAAACATGGGTAAAGGAAAAGGGAATCGAGGCTGCATATAAGATACGCAGCTCCTCTCATATCAAAGTACGTCTCTACTCTTCCTGTCGTAATAAGACCTGTCAACATTTAAGGAATCAATACATCTCCCATGGGAGAATCACACATTTAAATTCTTAGTGAGACAATGTGAAATAAGTATTTAGGAGATAGCAACAAAGATTTTCGAAGATTAAAAATAAATAGGAATGGAGCCTAAATCTATACAGTTCATTTTAGGTTAGACATGAAACATCTGAGCCTTTGTGTGTGTGTCGGAGGGGTGGGGGGATAGAATGTGTGTGTATGTACATACGTATCTGAGAGAGAAACAGACCTTAGGCTGTGATCAAGAATAATGATCCCTCTGGAATAGCCTTCCGAGGGAAGTAGTGGGGGCAAATGACTTATCTGGCTTTAAGACTAAGCTTGATAAGTATATGGAGGGGATGTTATGATGGGATAGTTTAATTTGAGCAATTTATTTTGGATTATCGGCAGTTAAGTCTGCTCAATGGTCTGTGGGAATGTTGGATGGGACGGGAACTGAGTTACTGCAGAGAAATCTTTTTTGGGTGCTGGCTGGTGAGTCTTGCCCACATGCTCAGGGTTTAGCTGATCGCCATATTTGGGGTCGGGAAGGAATTTTCCTCCGGGGCGGATTGGCAGGGGCCACGGAGGTTTTTCGCCTTCCTCTGCAGCATGGGGCATGGGTCGCTTGCTGGTGGATTCCCTGCAGCTTGAGGTCTTCAAATCTCATTTTTGAGGATTTCAACAACTCGGTCATGGGTTCGGGGTTGTTATAAATGTGTATGGGTAGGGTTTTGTGGCCTGCCTTGTGCGGGAGGTCAGACTAGATGATCATATTGGTCCCTTCTGACCTATGAGTCTATGAGTCTATGAGTCTATAATGCCTGTGTCTATTCAGAAGCCACAAAAAATGATGTACAGTGGTCACTATTAAATTTTAAGCATTTACTCACAGTTACATACAAAATTAAATTTGAAAATAGAAAATACTGCAGTTATGATCTATTCTACATAAAATATAGGGAAATATAATAGTGGTATCTTAGATAACACTACATGATAAATATATCATTACTTGTTATGCAAAAGTGATTGTATAATTGTTTTTATTTTCCTACATAGGATGTTCTAAAAGTATAAAAAGTTGGCTCATGTCATTTTCAGCTATGTCCTATCTTTTAAATTATTTTTGTGTAATTTGGGGAGTCTGTAGTTAAGATAGCAGTTTTTTTCCCCCTTAAATATGTAGAAATATTTTTGCCATTGAATTCAATGGAGCCAGAATTTCATGCCATATTCTTTTGTGGAATGAAGTCTACATCTATGCAGCTCACTTTTATTTAGATGTCAATCATTTGAATGGTTTGTTCATTTCTTTCTATTTTGCCTTCTATTATTATTAATGTCTATAGTCTGATAAGGTAGTTTAACATCTGGTTGAATATTTCAAAAGAATCTTGAGGATAATTATGTACATTGGGAAAACTCTGAACATGCTAACAAGTCCTGAGTTGACATGCCATTCTGAACTTTAAAAACAAGCTGAATATGCATTTCACTATTGTCTGTAGGAGGAATGTGGCAGGATTTATAAATATACTCTTTTTTGTATTTGCTGTATAATTAGCCTCAGAACTGGGACTGTAGATGTTGAGAATAATTTTATGTAGATTTATTTTCTTTGTGATATTACACATGGTATCTTAGATATCTCTGTTCCAAAATGCACGGCTCCAAATTAAAATACATAGCAGTTATATTAGTATTACAGTGTAATCAAAAGTAAAAGAGATTTTATTCTGGGAAGAAAGCTCAGGATGACTGAATTAAGTTTTGCATTTGATTTTGAACATATCCTCTCTGATAAGAAAATACAAAATAGTGTCATGGTAGAGACAGCCATTCAGACACAGAACGATCGCTTCTAGGTAAGTGTGATAACAATAAAGGTTTATTTCTAACCCTATTGGATCTCTGGAAAAACAACAGTATGAGGCTTGTCTTCTTCAGCCCAGATGTTTATTTCCTACAAGGGCTCACTTACTGCAACTTAACCAAATACCGGATTTAGAAAGACTAAAGGAACAAAAGTTGCTTTAGGATGGACACACCAATATGTACAGCTACAACTGTGTTTTCCAAATGGTAGGTCATGGGAAGGTTGTAGATGAGTCATGGGCCTGGGGCAGAAGAGAGGCCTCAAGGAGTAAAAAGGTTGGAGAGCCAATCCACCCCACACTCCCCCTACAGCAGTGCCTCAAGGTTGTAATGCCACTCACTAAAATTGGCCTCGCTGCCTCCCCTGTCATAACAGAAGGGCTTCTGGGCCAAACCAGAACTCTGTGTACCCGGTTGCAATACCCAGAGCAGGAAGCAGGGTCCATCCCCATGGGACAAGAGCTGCCACTGTGAAGTGAGTGTGGGGTGGCCTCACTCTTCAACACCCCCCTCCCAGGGCTTCCCTTCCACATCAGGCCAGGATTAGAATTGTGTGGTCGCAGAGGGTGCAGCAGTAGGTGGTTGGTGCCCCGTTGGTGAAGTGAAGAAGTGGAGGAGGTGGAGGAATCTGTAAAATTACTATATTAACCCTCCCCCAAGCAGGCTCAGCTACACTTCAATAAGAATAGAAGAGATGAGCCCAGTCCCACCTTCCGCTGTCCACCTGCTTTGGGGAGGGAGTAAATAAAGTACTGTATGTAGCACCACTTACCTCTATGGATCTGGATCCAAAGTAGTTTGTTTAAGGGGATATCTTACTGTCTTCAGAGATCCACATTCTGTATTACAATCTAGCCCTTTACCACTCATTTTGATACAGATTTTTGTTATTGCTGTTAAATGTTTTTAGTAGAGATCTAAAAGTTGAGCTGATTACTAATTACAGATTTCATTTCTGGTACTTCTGTAAAGTCCTCCAGATTTTGTTTCACATTTCCGATCATGCCCAAACTTACAACTCACAGTTGAGTGCACCTTCAATCTTTGACCCTTAATTTTCCCAGCATACTATAGTATGTTTAATAACGAAGTGTCATTTACCCTGAAATGCAACTGCATTATGGGGTTCTGGGTTTGTGTGTCAATCATTTCCAGATCTAATGTGCACTATTTCCAATTCATAATATGTTAATTTGCTTATTGGCAACCCTAAAAACTCAACCTGGACTCTGAAAGTTAAACAGGGTTCTTTCTGGAGCAAGTCAGGCATGTTGAAATTAAACATGTATTAGTCAGAAACTGCCAATGTGTCAAGATTAAAACTGGAAAGACCAATTTCCATAAATTTCCTGTTTCAAAAAAGTTTTCTTTAAAATTTAATTGAAATGGTCAGCATAGGACAACTTCACATTTTTTAAACAAAAATTTCCATTTTTTTAAATTGAAGTGACTGTTCATTTATGAATGTAAATTCATTTATAGAATTTATAGCAAAACATTGGTTGACCTGATCTGAAAGTTTTTTCTTCAGAGTCTTCATCTGCAACAATTTTTGTGATTTTGACTTTTTGTCCCAATGTGAGATGAGAGAAAAATTCAAAATTTTCATAGGCAAGGAAAACCATTCCCTGTCCAATTCTAGTTCTTTCCAATTCATGCATCATTTTGCAAATTTTTCAAGCAAATTTCTTCCCGTCCCCCAACTGAAAAATGCAGCGTTAAGTCAACTGAAACATTTAATGAATTCACATCAAATTTGCTGAATTCACATCAAATTTGCTGAATTTCAGTAAAAAAAAAAAGTAAAAATAAAAAAATCAAAACATTTCAGTTTTACATTTTCTAAAGAAAGTGTTTCAGTTTTCTTATTCAAAATAACCACTAATTTAAAGACTCCAATTTTTTTTCATAAAAATAAAAATGTTAGAAATAACTATACTGGTTGTCCAGGGGGTGGACTGGGGAGACGGAACCCTTTATAGCCTGCTGGTTCCACCTCAACGCCACAAGTGAGCAACGAAGGGGTTGCCTTACAATCCTTTTATCCATAACAGTATGTAACTGTATACATTTTCAGTATCTCCCCATAGACCCTTATCTGGTTACATTGACACCTATAAAATGAATATTAATAACTACATAATTAATACAATTATACCCTCCCCTGTTTGTTGTTTAAAGGATAATTGCACAGAGTACAGACACATTACCTTGAAGCTTACTAACATTCTTTAAAATATACGATATGCAAGGGAGGGAAAGAAGATAATGCTGTGTTCTCACTAAAGTCCTTGAACAAGAGGGAGAATAGTTATTTGTTAGCCTCATTCCTTGCGCAGATGGCTATGAAGGGGGGAAAAGAAGAGAGAAACAAAAGAAACAGAAACAAGATCTGCCTGTTTCATGATCCCATTCCCTGTAGCTTAGGCCTGACCATTTGTCCAGCTTTTAACTCTTTACTCTCCTACAAAAAACACTTCTATAAGTTTGAAAATGAAACAAAATATTTCATTTCAGATAAATAAATAAAACATTTAATTTGACCCAAAGCCATTTTTCTTTTACTCTTTGATTAATTCTGAAAAAGTTTTGTTTTAGATTGACCCAAAACTAATTCTTTTTTTAAAAAAATTGAGAATGCTCAGTGAACTGAAATTACACTAGTCACCAGGAATAAAAATTCTCCAAATTAATTTTGCCCACAGCTGCCCATGTGAAATCATCATCTTTCAGTTATACCTTTAGTTAGCTTGGGTAATATGGTTGTACAGGTATAACAGGAATTTAGCACATTGTTGATAATGCACAAGATTAGACTAGAATCGACAGTTGACTAAATTCTTAACAGTGTTTGTATACAGTGGCAATGCTTATCATAATCAGCTATGACTCCACATATACAAAAAGAACACATGCTGAGTAAGAGGTCAGTTTTCAAAGCAGAACCACACTTTAAGGATTATATTAATAGCAGAAGAGTGTATGAAGCAATAAACAGCTTTTGTGAGCAATGTAAGTCCAAAGTGATACATCATTAAGAATATAGGTATCATTTGTGAGATATGTTTCTTTTTCTGAGCCCTCACTGATTGAACTCCTCTTTGAATAATGACAAACTGGGCACCATACCAATTGTAAGTCTTGATATAGTGCTCTTATCAGTTACTTTCTTTTAGTGTTGGAGATCTTGTCTCACTGGAATTTATCACTTTGCAAGGTATTTAAATCAAGTTTGATCTAGGCTAAGATATACATACTTTCCCAACATGTTTATGAGGAATCGCCTAATTTACCTGCACTAATTTGGCACAGTTTTAGCAATGGTTCACTACTCTGATTGTACACATGGGGGCAAATCCTGAAGAGTTTTACTCTGTCCTCTTATTATGTTCAATCATTACAGTCAATGAGAGTTTTGCCTGAATTAGAACTGAGCAAATGCTCAATAAACACTTCAAGATTTGTTCCATAAAGAGAATGAGATACATTGGTAGGAGGAATATTTTTTAAATAGATGGCAAACAGAATGGAATAGTGGAATAAGAATAAATTGGAAGACTGTTGCAATAAAATGTACCATAACATGTATAAGTATAAAAGATAACAGGAATCAGGAGGTCAGCATAATGGATGTCTTAAATCACCTCAGGCTGTTGGCTAATTCACTGGAATTGAACATGCTGAAAAGGAAAGCAAAAAGATGGAAAGTTACGTAAAAGTGAGAAAAGAACATGTAACTATGAGGCGAAACGTGTGACGAAAAGTATCTGCCAAAAATGCATGAAGATTCCCAGATCAACTGATGTAACCAAATGTATGGTAGCTGATCTAAAGGGTCACACAAGTTTGTTCAAAAAGGTAGATGATTTTTTATTACTCATGTCATGTCTGCGTCCTTTGGAAATTTGGCTCTTTTTTTTTTTTTTTTTTTTTTTAAATAAATGAAGTCATGAACCCAAAATGCTGTTTGGACCAAATGTCTTTTGAACATATCTTGTGTTATTAAGCAATACAGTCCTCCACAGACTTTAAAGGGACTATACCAATTATTGCCAGTTATGTTCTGTCCCTATACATTTTTTATTTACTATTCATAAGAGCTTGATCCAAAGCCTATTGAAATCACTTGGCTTTGGACCGGATCCTAAATACCAAAGGAAATGAAGGCTTCATGTTTGTTAATATAATATATATGAATGAGAGAGGAATGGTTTTGCTATTTCACAATGTTGCCTAATCTACAAGCCATTCAACCAAATTCATCCCTGCTATAACTGGACTAAAAATCCAGAGGAGTCACTGGGATCCTTTATATTAAAACCCTATAAAGTTTAATAGACTATTCTAACCTTTCAGTATTTTTTTTCTTTGACTCATTTTACAGAATATGTTCTATCATTATCTCTTTGCTATGGAATTCTACAGGGTGGTTCCAAAAACCTATACAAAGATTAGAATTTTTGTGACATTCTAGCAGACTTTTCCATTAAGGTAACTCCCTTGCAATGGTTGAATCTTGCCCTTTTCTTCCAATAGGTACTTTAACAAAAAACAAACAATCCAAACAACAAAAACACAGACTTCTGATGACAGGAATATTTTGAGATTAAAATGAAATTTAACAGAGAAAAAAGACAGGAAATCAAGTATAACTCATACTGGCCTCAATTCCCTATTCAGGACAGCACTTAAGCATGAAGTCAATGGGATTTAAGCATGTATTTCAAGTTAAGCATGTGCTTAAATGCTTTCCTGAATCAGGGCCATTTTGAGTTTAAAAAAAAAAGGGGCCTGATGCAAATCCCACTGAAGTCAATGGAAAGACGCCTGTTAATCAGGCCTGTATTGCACATTAGCTCTGAATAGTTTTTCTATGTTGGTTGCAGTCGTAAACTATTGATCGGTAATTTCTGAAGATCTTGTCATTTCTAGGAAAGGACAAGGTTGGGGAAAAAGTTGTCAAATTGTTTCATTACCTCCCATGTAGATCCTCAATATGTGAGAAAGAAACTATTCATCCAAGTGTACAAAGGCAAGAAACAGCCACTAACAAGATTTCTTGGGTGGTATGGGGGTGGGGTGGGGCGAAGGGGTCTGCTGGGGAAAGATTGGGTGTTTTCTGAAAAACTCAAAGAAATTCTGAAGGATGAAGAACCCCCACCAACTGATCTTTTTATTTTAAAAAACTACACAAAACACACAAAAAAGCCACAGGCAAAGATAAATATTGTTCTCAACCGCTGAAAAACAGAATCAGATAAGTTTCTGCAGAGTATGAGGCTGTAGTCAACTTTCCAGTATTTCAATCCTGCAAAGTACTGAATATGCTGTCCCCAGTCCAGCAAGGCAGGTAAGCCCATGTTTAACTTTTACCATACTAGTAATACAATTGACTTCCAGTGGAACAAATCACGTGATTAAAGTAAAGCATATGCTTATCTGCTTTGCTGGATCAAAGCCAACATGCTCAACACCTTTCAATCTTAAAACCTAGATAACTAGATTTTGGACAGCAGTAAAACTGTAAAGTGCCTGTATCTGCTTCTTCATACAGATAACATATCAGAACAATATCTCTTCATAGGCAGCCAAATCCACTAATTACATGAATCACATACTCATAAAATTCCTCTTGAAATGAAAAAGGGAGACTATTTTTTTCTCCTTCTTTTCCCTCTTTCCCCTATTATAATCAGGGAGGATTGATTTGGTTGAACAAATACTCAGTGAAACTCTTCTAGTAGATAACTTTGGGGACTTGGTTTTGCAACTCCTACTCTGAGGTGAGTAATTCCATTGATCTGTGGAACTACTAACCTGGACAAGAGCTTGCCAACATGAATAAGGGTGACACAGCTGGCCTTCTCATAAAGAACACCCATCCTACCATAGTGTTGGATAAGTATTTTACTGTAGGTACCCCATTGCTCAGAGTCGTGCAGCTAACCTCTGGTTCTTTTACAGTAAGTTAGTTCCTAGTATGTTTCAGCATCCATCACATGTTCCAGGGCAGTTATCTTACTGATTGCTGACAACCTCAAATTCATTTTCCCAAAATTTTAAATTAATCAATGATGCTGTCTCTTGTAGTGAATCTCTTCATATCTATTTAGTTCTTCATTACCCCTAGCAATGATCCCTGAGATTTTCTTGCAAAATACAATAGTACAACAAATGTGCTGAATGAACTGAGCTCATTGGTATGGTTTAGGTTCTTGATTTACTTTGTCTTAAAAAAAAGAAGAACTTCTTATGTTTGTGTAGAAACCTTTAAAATATGACCCGACACAGCATTGTCTGTTTGTCTGAGTTCCTGAAACAATAGCTCTGAGGAGTGACCATCTCCATTTGCTTGAGTGGATGCTAACTCAGATGCCACAGATGATTTTTTAAATGTCACTCCTCGTAAGTATTTCACAACTCAAAATACAAAGAAAGAAGAGACCGTATCATATTAAGATGATCTACCCCAGCATTTCGTAAAGGCTGGTGCACTGTGGGGAACGTGAAGGCCTGGCAAGGTTACGCATGCAGAAATGTATACATTAAGATATGGAGGTCTTTAACAACACATGACAGGGTGGTAGCAACAAAATTGATTTAATTTTCCTGAAGGGGGTCTCAGCTTTCTAAACGTTGAGAAATACTGGTGTAGACTGCAGTAAAGTTAATCAGTTCTATGATTGAATCCTGCCATAAAACAGCACTGCTATTTCCTACAGTTAGGTATAAAGATGTTTTACAATACTCTGCTGCTGGCATTTAGCCAGTGAACCTCCAAGTGAACATTGGGGTTAATAATTTTTTTTTTGTGTCCAGATGAAACAAAAAATTAAATGCACATTCCTTTGGGAGGTGAAAGCCCATAGAAGCATGCTTTTTTTCTACAAGAGAACACTCTCTTCTGCCCCGAAGAATTTTGATGACACATCCATCAAGACACTTGTCAAAACATTATTGCTTTGAAAGGTGCTATGAGCCAACAAGTAACTATTTATTTTTCATATAAAACACAATCTTTACAGGAGATATACACTAACACAGATATTCGTCTAGTTTTCAAAATGAAAAAGGGCTGCATGTAAACCTGATCCTTGTACAATGAATCATTTCTGACACATATTCTTCTCCAGTATTTTGTATGTAACTGTGAGGCTGTCTTTTTTTTCCACCAAGTGTAAGATGGTTATATCTGTGTTGTTTAAGATGGTAACATGGAACACTCAAGAGCCCTTTTTTGCCAGAGGAGGAGGAGATGGTCTGTCGCCTTCTTTTTTTTTTTTTTTCTGAATTCAGAGGGTGGAGTACTGCTTGGAAAAATAATATTCCCATATATGTTTGGATGTGTCTGAGAAGTGATTATAGACAATATGCATTGCTTCACTCACAGCTCCTCTGAGGTTTGCCCATTAATATAATCATTGCTAATCATTTATTGAACAGATTTATTTGATCTGTAAACCATACATCTACTGAAACATGGTTAGTGTTAATGGCGTCAAGACAACATGCTGAAAACTAAACATAAAAGCTTTGAAAGCTGCTAGCCATTTGTCATGTTTCCATTTCCCCCTCTCTTCTCCTTCCCATTTCTTTCTCTTTCCCTTTCCCAACTTCTTCTTATATATTGACAAGAAGAAACTGAATACTGGTACAATGTCATAAACTATTTATAGCAGCATCTATGATAATGAATAGGTTTTTTAAAGCCATGATCAATGTTAAAGTGGGTATTATATCAGCAAAGTATACCATGATCTATATTTAGGATCTGAGTTATAGGGATGCTATTAGTTATTGAAATTTTAATGTTATATATTCCTACCAACAAAAACTGCATTTCAATGCACTTAAGGCTTTTTAGCTGAAAAACCGAGGTATGCCACAGACTATTAAGATGCTCGCCAGACTCTGGAGGAAAGCTACTAGCCTCCTCTGTGGCTTAGTTCTTGAGGGAGACATGAGGGCAACTAAAAAGTGTTTCATCCCTTTCTGGAGTATGATAAGATTTGGACTTGTGGGGTCCAGAGATGGTAAGGTGCCTGAACAAACAGAATAGCAAATGGTGCTTGGCCTAGTGGACTTAGGATGCACTAAGATATTTGTGGGCTTAATATAATCATGACAGTCTTTGCACAGCATAGGATGGACAGGTAACTTGCATTCATGCCCAGAGACTTCCATTTATCTCCTATGGTTATAATTCTCCCATGAGAGGCAGATTGGGAGGGCCAACTCCGAATGGGTGTGTTTCACTTGTTGCCTTAGTCTGTTGCTGTGTGTAGTGAGACTGTACATTTAGTCTCTATCCTGGGCCAAAGGCAGTGCCCAAGGAGTCCAGAGAAGACAGGCTTATGTCCATGGAAAAGGAAATGCCATAGAAAGCAAATACTCTGGAAACTAAAGAGGTGTTTGGGAAGTGGACTCAAAAAGGTGGCCGAGGAGAAAGGGAAACAGAGCTTTTGGGGGGGCTTTTGCGCTGTGGAGCAAAGTGTGACAAGCTGGCAGTGTTTGCCTGCAAAATCTCATCCTGTTTGCTGGTGTTGATTTTCTTGGAAAAGAGCTACTTGAGTTCTGCTGATTTGGAGACAGGTGATCCACTACAAGGGTGAGGAGAGAAAGATGATGTAGGGCGTGGGCTGAGCAATCCTGAGACAGCAACCAAGAGAGCAGTCAAGACTACAGGGAAAGCTGGAACTGAACTTTACGGGACTGTTAATTTCATCTTCAATTGAGTCGAGACCCAAAAAGCTGGTGAGTTCTTTACTTTGCACAGTATGTGGACTTTGTTTTGCAGCAAGATTAGAAAAGCACCTATGACAGATTTCTTAACATTGTGTAGAGACAAACCATATTTAAAATGCTGTCAAAATTATGATGATATGGGAACTATAAAATTATTTATAAACTGGATCATTTTCTGTATATCTCTTCAACATCGTATAAGATATCTTTTCACAACCTACTACGAAAAGAAATATACGGATGGTAATGTCTATGATTTGTATATGTAAACAAACAGAGAAAGAATATGTCCTCTGTGTGTGTGTATGCATATAACTCATGATCATTAACTTATCCTATACATAGCACCTTTATTTTACAGTCAAGTGTTGCCTCATTTTCTCTTCTTACCCTTCAAAATATTGTATCATGGTTGCTTAAGCAATCCTCATCTCTGCATCCATAATCCAGTTTGTTTTTGATAAGCTCATTTAAAAATGTTAGTGCAGAGCATCCTTTAACACTGGTGTTTGGAGGCTTTAATGCAACTGAGAAAACAGTAGCCTGATAAAGTTTAGAATACATTTATTAAAATGTATTTATTTAATCATTTTATGTAAATCCTTCAGCAGGTTATCATAGGCAATGACTGTCCAGAGAGAAAAGTCTCCTCCTAACTCAAGAGTAACACATAACATTTCTTCTCATTGGCTGGTTACAGAGGGAGAAAACAATTGCAGATCTCTTTATAGTCCAATTCTCTTTTACCAAAGAATCTCAAAATGTATTATGCTTGCAATTAATATTAGAACAACTGGAGAGGACTGATGGTCCTGTGAGTAAGGCGCTGTGTTGCAACTCTGGAGACCTTAGGTCAGCTCCTGCTTCTGCTGTAAACTACCTGTGTGACCTTGAGGAAAGTCACTGTGGGTAACATTTTCAAACGCACCTCAGTGTCTAAGTCCCCTTGAAAGTCAATGGAACCTAAACTCCTAATTAATGTAGGCACTTTTCAAAATTTTACCTTTAATTTCATTTTGCCACTGCACCTTATTTCCCCACTAGTCCTCTGTCTTGGTTATATATAAGGTCTTGTGGCATGGATTGTCTCTTGCTATGTATATGTGCAGTACTTAGCATAAAGGAGCACCATTTTAATAAAATAATTAAATAAATAATCATAATAAATAAAGATCCTGAGGACAGATGAACAACGCTCTTTGAAGTGATCTGGGAAAGAAAGTATACCTAATTTTATAAACACCTTGATTACTCTAGTAACTGAAATATTCTAGGAACACTGCTAAGTGCAGCCAGTAACATCAAAGACCTTAGATGCCTTATTTAATTATGTTAATAACTACCTGTGCAAGTTACAGAAATGAACTGGGCCTTTACTCCAAAGATGAGGGATAATGAAGATGATTTATTAGTAGCATTACTGGTAATGCTTGGTGGTCCCAGTTGGACAAGGCCCTTCATTTTTGTTCCTTATTTTGTTGAAAATGTTCCAGGAATTTACTGATTTTTAATTGCAATTTTTTTTAAAGTGTGAAAATCAGTGCAAAAAATAACTTCAGTTTTTTTGGTAAATATTGGAATACTGGAGGACAGAAAAAAACAACAGGGTTACTGAGCCACCATCTCTCTTTCCAGAATGGGGAGCTGGGTCTGGGGAGTTTTAGCACTTCTGTTTTTAGGACTTGAGCCTGATTTACACATACGCTCTGATTGTTTCTGTGTATCTTTCATTACATTGCCTTACTTTAACAGCCTTACATTTATGCTTAGAGTAATTTATTTTTAACATAAACACATCTATCTAACTTAATGTAAAGGTGGGCAACAAGAATGATTAAGGGTTTAGAAAACATAACGTATGAGGAAAGATTGAAAAAACTGGGTTTGTTTAATCTGGAAAGGAGAAGGCTGAAGGGGCCCATGTTAATTGTTTGCATATACATAAAATGTTGCTACAAGCAGATGGGTGAAAAATTATTCTTCTTAGCCTCTCCTGATAGGATAAGAAGGAACGGGCTTAAATTGCAGCAGTGGCGATTTAGGTTGGACATTAGGAATAACTTCCTAACTGCCAGGATAGTTAACTACTGAAACAAATTGCATAGGGAGGTTGTGGAATCTCTATCAGCGGAGTTTTTTTAAGAACAAGTTAGACAAACACTTGTCTGAAATGGTCTAGTTATTAAGTAGTCCTGACTTGAGTTCACGGGACTGAACTAGATGACTTCTCGAGGTCTTTCCAGTCCTACACTTCTATGATTCTCTTAACATAATCTGTATTTTCATGTATTTGAGTAGCCCAAATTTGGGTGAAATGGTGATGTTTTGGTAAAAAATGAAGATGAAGGGCCTTACAGACAGAATAAGGTCCCATTGAATTGAGTAGTGCCCAGACATATGAGAAAAGGTATTTACTTCCCCAAAGATCCCTTACAATCAACCATAGGCCGTGATCCTGCAACTTGTGCTGTACGGACTAATCTTTACATTAGTTTGGAGCCTCACTGAGTACATTTATACTGCCTGTGGCAGTATATTTCAGAGCTCAGGTCAACAGACTGTAGGTTTTGCCCTGATACAAAACAGGAACATTTCTGACATCTCAAAGTTTTGTGAGATGGAAAAAATAGTTGCCACCCAGCTCTACACCAGAGTGGATTTTTCCAGCTTGCAGAATCCCCTCTTCAATGGTTGCACTTTCACTTCTCTGCATAGGACCTATATAAAACCCAGAAAGTAAGGCTCAAGTGCATCTTAAGGGGTGTATAGGCCTTGTGCTGAGAGAATTTCATCATTTGTGAGTCCTCCCTCAAGCTGTGGCCAGATCTATGCTACAGACCTTTGCTGATACAGTTAGGTCAGTCAGGGATGTGATGAGGTGTGATCCCTGACCGATATACAGTAGAACCTCAGAGTTACAAACACCCCAGGAATGGAGGTGGTTCATAACTTCGAAATGTTCATAACTCTGAACAAAATGTTATGATTGTTCTTTCAAAAGTTTACAACTGAAGATTGACCTAATTCAAGTTTGAAACATTACTATGCAAAAGAAAAATGCTGCTTTCCTTTATTCCTTTATTAATTTACGTTTAACACAGCACTGTACTGTATTTCCTTTTTCGGGAGTGTGGAGGGGTGTCTCTGCAGCTGCCTCATTACATATTCCAGTTCCAAATGAGTGCTCTGGCTGAGGGTATTAAAGACATTTTTCATTATTTCTAATGAAACTGTGTAGCACAGCTAGAGATATTTTCTAGAGCTCTGTTAGAAAACCACATGGAACAAAACCGTCAAGGTATAGTTTGTCTCTGTCTACATGGATGCTTATATGGGTGCCCATTACATGGTATCTGAATAATTCACAAAGAAAGCATTCCTCTCCTAGCATATCTGATTAAAAGATATTCATATTGATACGTATAATATATAGACTTTATGTATTTAAATATATTGTAATGTTCATACTAAAGTTCTAATTGTTACTAAAATCATCCACTAACGATAACACCTAAACAACTGTCATAGTCAGTAATCAAACGTTTTTTGGTTTTCATTTAATTGAGCCCTCTGAAATAACTTATATAGGGCTGATTTTTTTTATTTCAATCTGAACCTTGCATTCCTCTATTTCTTAATCTGTCCTTCAACAATGATTTAAATAGGTATTTCTAATTAAGAAATCCTTGGTGTGTTATTGTTTATAATCTTTTATTTTGCTGGAAGGAATTGGTGAGGTATGGTGGGGGGTGGATGAAGGATTATAAGGTTACAGTACCAAGCTATTGTTATAATACTCACATGCAACATTTTCTGCGCGACAGACCTTCAAGAGAACATTTGCAAAGCAATAAAATTGCAAACACATCAGAATATAGAGGGAAAAATGTAGAACTGAAAGAGATTCTAAATATCTTAGAGAGAAGTAGATGATCTTTAACATAAAGGAAAATGAGCATGTATTGTCAAAGACAACGAGGAATGGAAAATCAAGTGTGTTGTCTTAGGTTGGCAAGTACTCATCAGGTGATCAATTGTATGAGTGAAGTCAGTTTGCAGAAAGGGGCAGCTAACATCTGCCTTTGCTTTTAAGTAGTTTTTTTTTCATTCTCCACAGCAAATGCAATATTCAAAACCCTCTATTTGTTCTCTGCTCTGCAATTTCTCTTCTGAAGATCTTGTATTCAATGATTCTTGTCATTCCTAGGTGTATTCAGAACAATGTTATATCACCAGTATATATCATCAATGGAGACCAGAGCTACAGCCTGTGAAAACTGAAGGCAAAGTGACTGTTACCGATCTGATATGGCATCTTAGGCCCTAAGTAATAAAAGGTAACACTGATACCAGGTGAATCACTGGGATTTGGAATGCGTTACCTTTTATCTTGAATTCTTGTTTTTTATTTCCATTCTGTAGTATGAGTTGGCCCTGACAGTGTTGTCACTTCTGTGGAGAAAAGCTTGAAAACATGACCTGAGTGAATACTGACGGTTGTAGTACCAGAAGGCATAGAAAAAGAACCAAAAAAGTAAAAAAAAAGTAAAATCTAATGATTTTTTTAAGATATCCGAGAACTAGAAAAACCCATCTGATGATTTTAAACCCTAGATGTTGATACTTTCATCTTTAATTGACTTCAATGGAGCGTGAGAGTACAGGTTTTGGCCTTTTGTCTTTTGCTTGTATATTCTTGTTTTGTAATTTATTCAGACTGAAGTAGTCAAGTTTATGCATAGAGTATGTTACAGAAAGTTCATCGCTGATTTGCTTGACATCCTCTTTTTATTTGTCTTGGAAATCTCATTTACCTATTGACTGGGTGTAGAGTTATTTAAAAAAATACATCGTTCCTGTTGATGGTTTTGTATAGTTTTTCTGGCAAAAAGTTTCCCAGGGTGCTGCTTTAGCTACAGTTTTTGTGATGAATCCTTGTTATTGATTTCCTCTTTCATCTGTTTTCCTCATTCTCTGTTATTTATGCTGAAAATACAGTAAATGCAATATTAAAATAACATTCTTACATAATATCAAATATTACCTATAAAAGAATCAGTGGCTACAGCTTTGTATTTCTGGTTGTACCTGGTAAATCGAAAACTTTTATTGAACAGATCTGAGCCAGGATAGTTATGCCTGGAACACTAAGGCATTCACTCTCCAGAAGCAGCACTAAGTCTTCTAAGAACTTAATGCAGCCTGAGGCTTGCATCTTCCCCTTTGATCAATTATAATTCTTTATCCACCCCCTCCCACACACACAGACCATAACTCACCAATTCCTTTTAATGAGAAGAGGAAGGCATACTTCTAGGAGCAGTAGTCAGTATGGATCTCCCTGACAATCACCAATGGAACCATAGTTCCTAGGAGGAGGAAAAGGAGCAGAGAGCTTTGAAGCTAGTGCAGAGACACAAAGAATCCAGCGTGTTCCCTGAGACTTGTGTGATGTGACAGCTGAACTCTCCAATCAGGATGGCAGGATCTTGGAAGGGACTCTGTCCTCAGACAATATGAGGAAAAACTTTGCTAGGGTAACATCCTCCTTCCACAGATTTCTCTCAGGAGATAATGAGTTGGCCCTGCATTTGGGACTTCATTCAGAAATTTCCTAGGAATGGTACACACTTGTTGACAAAAAGGAAAAGGCAGTTCCATACAACTTACGGCAAATATTTAATAATGAGCAAGTGCTATGCGCACATCAGAAGTCAAAGACATTCTATTTTGTACGTGGTTAACATAACAGCAATTATATTTCATATAGACTAGAAAAATGTACATTTTTTTCTATGTAGCTGATTTCTGAGACAGGCTGGATTCTTGGGATGTAAAAGAAGAAGAGCTGGAAAACATCACTAACTTTAGCTGAGAGCTAAAATGAGTCATTTGGGGTCAGATATAGTAGTTGGCTTGATTTAGGATGCTTTTTAGCTGTGACAGACTTTAATAGATGATATAAGATCAAACATTCTGATGGACATGAGCAATAAGCACTGCCCATAACTACAGTCTTTCCAAAAAATGAGAGGTTGATTACATCAATCCCATACACAAACTCAGTGGCTCCATTTCTTCACTCTCTCAAAAAGAACCCAACCCCAAAACATTCTTTATGATGTTCTTACTCTACACAGAGTTGTTAATGTCAGAAATGATCTTTTACTTCATTTGACCTTTATGTAATGCTACTGAAAGCAAAGTATAAAAAGACTGCGAATTTTAATAATAACAGAGGCAGCATGCTATACAAACTTACTGACAGTCCCCCCCCCCCCGCGCCCCCCCCCCGAGACTTTCTTCCCTGCTGGGCAGAATCCTGTTGCCCCACCACCCTGTCATAGGGCAGAAGCTCAGAGCTCCCCATCCCAGTCTGGTTGGGGGAGAATGGGGGAGCATAGAGGTCTCTGTGAGCCAAACATTAACAGTAGAAGAGCTGCATGTGGCTCACAAGCCACAGTTTGGCCACTCCATACACAATAACTGATGGCCCTGATTTTAAGTAAGCATCTTACCAAATCATGGCATCATGTGCAAGCTAAGTAGCTCACCTGGGGCCCTGAAATGCTGACAGAGCCCGATAAAGGTTTGCAGGCCCCTTGCAAGTAGCATTCAGGACTTCAAGTGCTTCCCTGCAACTTTGTTACTTCCATCACCCTTTTCCACTGGCCACCTGACAAAGCTGATAATCAGGAAGTGGAAGGGTCAGCCATGCTTTTCATTGGCTATGAAATACTATAAAGACAGGAGAACCTGAACTCGTTCTGAGGAAAACAGAATCACAGAACAAAATCTCTCTTATGCTTGTCCTATACAAGGAATGAGTAGGGGACAGCCTGAGGAAAGACTGAAAAATGAACCAAGGAAAGGAGATTGGAAGGAAGGAACCAAAAAAGGGCAAAGGCTGGTTTGTAGGTGGGGACAAGAGTGGAGGAGAGAATGGGCCAATGGAGAAAAGCAGCCATGAACTGAGACGGATAGATCTGGAGAGACCTTTTGGGTGTAGTAGAGCAGACCATGGGGATAGGAGGAAATTTAGTAGTGGAAAGTGCAAGGTCATGCATTTAGGGACCAATAACAAGAATTTCTGCTATAAGCTGGGAATTCATCAGTTGGAAGTGACAAAGGAGGAGAAGAACCTGGGTGTATTGGTTGATCACAGGATGACTATGAGGCACCAATGTGATGTGGCCATGAAGAAAGCTAATGCGGTTCTTGGATGCAACAGATGAGGTATTTCCAGTAGAGGTAGAGAGGTGTTAGTACAAGACACTGGTGAACCCTCATCTGCAATACTGTGTGCAGTTCTGGTGCCCCATGTTTAAGAAAGATGAATTCAAACTGGAAGAGGTGCAGAGAAGGGCTACTAGGATGATCCGAGGAATGAAAAACCTGCCTTATGAAAGGAGACTCAAAGAGCTTGGCTTGTTTAGCTGAAACAAAAGAAGGCTGAGGGGAGATATGATTGCGCTCCATAAATACATGAGAGGGATAAATACCAAGGAGGGAGAGGAATTATTTAGTTCTCCACCAATATGGACGCAGAAACACAGGGATATAAACTGGCTATCAAGAAGTTTAGAATTGAAATTAGACAAAGGTTTCTAACCATCAGAGGAGTGATGTTCTGTAACAGCCTCCCAAGGGGAGCAGTGGCAGCAAAAAACCTAGCTGGCTTCAAAACTGAGTTTGATAAATGTATGGAGGGGATGTATGATGGGACAGCCTAGTTTGGCAATTGACTAATCTTTGATTACTGGTGGTAGGTATGCCAATGGCCTGTGAAGGGATATTGGATGGGTGGGTTCTGAGTTATTACAGAGAATTCTTTCTTGGGTGTCTGGCTGGTGAGTCTTGCCCACATGCTCAGGATTTAACTGATTGCCATATTCGGAGTTGGGAAGGAATTTTCCACCAGGGCAGATTGGCAAAAGCTCTGGGTTTTTTTTGCCTTCCTCTGTAGCATAGGGCACAGCTCACTTGCTGGTGGATTCTATATACCTTAAAGTCATTATACCATGATTTGAGGACTTTAATAACTCAATCATAGGTTAGAGATTTATTACAGGAGTGGGTGGATGAGGTTCTATGTCCTGTATTGTGCAGGAGGTCAGACTAGATGATCATGTTGGTCCCTTCTGACCTTAGAGTCTATGAGTCTGTGGGGTCTACTTCAGAAATGGGTATAAAGGGGAGCACATCTTAAATTTGTGCTTGAGTATTCATTTGCATACCATTACACCTGTGAACTAAGATGCCATGTTGGATAAATGTTTTAGTCCCGGGTGGTCCTTTACAATCGAGGTTGAGCTTGCTGTTAGAGCAGAAAACAGCTGTTTTTTACTTCATGCATCCATGGATTTGACTGCAACTGTGTGAACTGCATGCACACGCTGTGAAATGCAAACATCAGTTAGAATGCATTTCTTTGACTGGGAGTGAAACTCCAATTCTTAGGTGCAAGCAAGGAAAAGGAGAGGATATGGTTCCATGAAATCTAAGTGGAATGTATTTGCACAGAAGATCAGTTCATGGAAGTCAAAAGTGAAAAACTAACTCACTTATTAGCTAAATAAGAATATTCTTTGACTCTCATATAGCTAATTGAAAACAAATATTGCTACAGCAATAGCATATGCCTTATCTAAAAAAGAAATCACACCACTGTTGGAAATGCTAAGCACTGTATCAGTTAGCTTGGGAGACTCTCTGTACCCTCTGTACCCATTTTCTTTAAGACAGAGATAATCATTCACTGCAAACAAAAGACTCAATCTTGCTTCCCTGGAAGTCATAAGCAAAATTCCCATTGACTTAAATGGGAGCAAGGCTGTTCTGGGAATCTCCTATCTGCCTGCACACTGATACTTGAATCTCTTTGCTGATTCTCAATATTATCTACCTGGGTAGTACTTTATCATGTATAAAAATCCCACTAACTGGTTGAATTTGAGCAATGGTGATGGTAGGAAAAAATATTTAATAGATATATTACAGTAGAGCTAGCTATTCTTTGGACTGACAAAAGCAATAAGCAGGTAGTCTTTACAAAAAAGAAAGAAAAGAAGGATTTCTAATAAAACTGGATGATCTATCTCATAACAGTCACATAAACTCTCTTTAACATTAAACCCACAAAAAATTATGTACGAATACTAAAGAGGATTCCTTTACAGTCTGGGCAAGATGTCTTATGTTAATTTCATTACACTGTCACATTTTATGATAGCAGTTGAGGGGAAAAGTTCATATACTAGGTAGAATAAATGAATACTTCATTGCAGGAAAGCTAATGAAATTTTTTATTCTAAGCTTTGCACAGCATCTTGGTTTGTTTCTGATTTATGGTTCCTTTTCCTTCAGTGGTAAGAAGGAGATACATAACACAGGAAGCTATTACTGTAATTTCATACTGAGGGCTCATCATGAATGGCAGATGTAATTGTGGCAGAGACCTATCATTGCTAAAATGTTTTGATTTCTGTATATTAGTAGTAGAGATATGAACACGTATTATTACTTCTACTCCAGTTGCTATAGGTGTACCATAAATTTTTAACAAGTTTCTTACAAACTCGTTCTTTAGGGAAAACATGTATTATGGTTCGTCGAGCTGTGTAGGACCTAGTGAAAGCAACTACTTGATTTCTTGTTAAAGAATGCATGATATGACATTTTGCTTGAAATATTCTCCCCCCCACTCGGACACATCCTAGTTCCCCAATGAAGCACATTTATAAAGAACTACCTTATAGAAGCTTCTTCACACCAGCAGCTCAGTGAGATCCACTGAATTCCCTGGCCCTTGAGGAAAATATTCCTCAATATTTTGAAGCAATAGCTTCAAAACCCAAGTTGTCAACATCTTTGATAGCCCAAACACTTTCAAACTTCCAGCTCCCTAACTCTTGGAACGCACTGTAATCACATCACCTCCTATTTGTTTCCCTCTGTCATCTATCTGAAGAGTGGGTACACAAAACACAGTGGGCCTGATTTTCCTCTTATGAACATTGCATGCATTGTATTTCTACTGTCTATGGAGTTCCCCCCGATTACATCAGTGTACATGACAGGAGAAACAGACCAATAATCACCTAAATTTTGTTTGTTTGTTTAAAGCACAAACTGGCAAGTCTAGTATAAGTGCGCACAGTGCTCTATGCTCACGGTAACAGATTTTCAGACTGAAGTTTACAAATGGAAGGAATAGGAGAAATCTTTAGCCCTGGAGGGTTGTGAAAATGGCAGGCACTGGTTCTTCTATGGAGAGGATGTCAAAGGCACTCTCTCTGTTGCCTGCTGAGAAACACACAGCCATATGGCTTTTAATATGGTAGCATAATCTAGTGGCATCTGAACATAGATGGCTCAGAATTACACTTAAAAGTGCACAGAAAGCCAATATACAGAAGTAGGTAAATAAAGATGGTATTATGTTGGATTCAAAATAGGATAGGTAGAGCATATTTGGCCTACCCTGAGGATCCTCCATTATTGACTAATGCTGCCTTAGGGTTTCTCATAAATGGTAGTGGAGGAAAGTTCATACAGTGAAATGTAATATTGCAGAGGTCAGTTCCCTCTCCTGATGCTGCTGGCTCTTCATCAGATGTAATCCTACTAGCAGCTCTGATATCTTAGCAGCAGTAGCATAAAATGCAGGGCATGAGTGGAGATTTAACACTCATCTGTGCATTTTCTTGCTTTTCGGCTTTCCTTTGGATCTTTAGCATGACTAAAATGTAGCCTTTTAAAAATGGATTTATTGATTGACAAATATTTGCCATTCCCACTCTTTTAGACTACTTTCAACTCATTATCACTCAACACTTATTTTTCAAAAAATGTAGTTGACTTGAATTCAACACTCTCATTTTCTTTCTCTTATCATTGTTGATCTGTCTGTGATAGATCCTCCTTTTTGATTATGGCCTCTGGTTTTCTCCTCCAAATCACATCAAATTTACACTTCCTGTCCTCATTTCCAATGTTCTACACAAGTCTACCTCTATCAGCTTTCCTCATCACCAAACATATGCCCCTCTGCTCTGCCAGTGATGCCAGCCTCAAATCCCCGTTCATTAGTTTCTTCCCATCTCCATGCCTTCTGTTATGTTTCTTCCTACACATGGAAAGTCCTTCCTACACTGGTCAAGTCACCACCTTCTCTTCATTAAATTCCTTTTCAAAATCACTGTCCACAGTTAGTTCAGTAATGACCCAATAGTAGTATCTTTGTTTTAAATCTTTAAAACATACAGAACTAGCAAGATATAAATACACATAAACTTAGGGTGGTATTTTGAAAGAAGCCAAAGGGACTTCGTCACATAACACCAATTGATTGTATTATTTAGTGGATAGAGAACTGGACTTGCTGTGTTACTGGACTGCTGGGTGATCTTGGGCAAGTCATTTCACTTCTCTGGATCTCAGTTTCCCCATCTGTAAAATGTGGATAGTAATACTGACTACATTTGTAAAGTGTTTTGAGATCTACTAATAAAAAGGGAGCTAGGTATAATTATTTTTTATTTCACATAAGCTCTTTTGAAAGCCAGACTGTGTATCTGTGTGATCATATTGCTATAATGATGTCCTTCCTTAAATTCTTGTTTGTCATGCCTCGCTCCTTGTGATCTATCTAAGGCTGGGTCTTCACTGATGGCGGCAAATTCACCGCTGTCAGATCGATTGCTCTGGATCGACAGTGTAGACACTGTTCCCTTCGACGCAGCGCAGTGCGGACAGCGCGCGGAGGAGACACAGCGAAGTCGACAGGAGATACGCAATTGATTTACGTCACTTACATATCTTCCATCGACTGCCGCCAAATCCCGCAGGAAAGTCTAGACCAGGCCTAAGATGTAGATTGCAATCTCTTTGTGTCCCCTTATATCTTTTGTATAGAGCTAGCACATTTTTGGGCACTATAAAACAATAACTGATAATAAGTAGATTATGGTCATTGGTACTCACCTGCTCCATTTTTTCAACATCTCTTGCCATGTCCTCTATAGTATTTAATCAATTTCTGACAAAACCAATTCTTTCTTACACCGCTGTTTCCATTTTTACATATGCCAAAGCAATGCAACACCGCAACATCTCATACCAAACCCTGCAGCAAATGTTACTTTTGCTTTCTTTTCATGTTATGTGTACTTATCATGGTGCTTGTGTGACAGTTCTCAGGGTACCCAGGACTGTGAGTCACCTTGTTATTCCCTGGCTCCACTGTGTGGGAGTCTTGCTTGTGATGACTAGATGTCAGCTCCCTGACACCACCAGTCTTTCAGCCACTCAAGTGCTCTCCACTGGGCTGTGCGAGGCCTGTTTTTGCCTTGCAGGTTAACAGAAGGTGCACCCAATGCCTGAACCCCTTGAAGTGTTCCCCTGTGCTATCTAGCCCCTGACACAGACTCTTGTCAGAAATTCCAGGTCTTCTGCTCCCAAAAGAGCAGTGTACTCCCTCAGTTTTACCTTAAACGTCCTCTCCTGTGTAAGTCACAGCACTTATAATGAAACAAAATGTTTATTTAAAAAAGATTAATAGACATTCCACTAGAAACAAGAAAGTGGTGGTAACAAACGGTTACAATATGAAATAAAATAATAAAACATGGACTCAGGCCTACACTTATTAAATGTTACCTTTGCTGTCTAAAAAGATACATTTCCCCCTTCTCCAAGGTTCAGTCTGCTGCAGAGCTGGCTGGTTTTACGGGAATCAACATCCAATATTTTATGAAAATGTCCCCACTATGTCAGATGTCTACTCAGTGAATGGATGCAGAGCGCAGCTTCCCATTCTGTTAGTTTGTGACAAACTTTTGATTTTATTCACAGACAATACGATCCTCTGTCTGTGGTAATGTTCCTTTTTTACCTTGAACTGCTTCTGATTTTTTGCAGTGGTCTTTTGTGGATTTCTATTGATTGTTCTGTGTTGAGGCAATCGTAGATAATAAAATCCATTACATCACCAGCTAACCAGGGAGGGACGACAAATCCTTCCTGCATAAATAGTAATATTATTCCCTGATAACTGTTTTTAACCTTAAGGCCACCAGAACATAAACCTCAATATAATGACATTATTCCTTAAATATTACCCATACATGCGTCATGCCATGATTACAAACATTGATAAGTTGCAAGCTTTCAATCAAGACCTTCTATATAGCCTTTATGGACAAATATCTTGTAAACAATGTATTTGATGTACTACTTTCATTAGGTCTGATATGAGTTGTTTGCACAGAACAGGAGACCCTTTGCCAATGGGCATACCTGTCACAGCTTGAACAGAGTTACGTCCAGCCAGCACATGGAGAGGATACAAACCAAATCAGATCACACCACCATAGGCAAAGAATTTTCTGAGACTCACAGACTTCAGTTGATTTTTGTGCTCCACATGTGCAACAATAGCTCAAAATGCTAATCATTGTTAAAAATTTGCTTGCAATATTTTGAACAGAAGTAGTAGTAGGCTATTTTCTAGCTTTAGTCAACTACTTTTTTTTTTTCAGAATAGAATTCCTGTATGTTCCTGATGTGTACAAAACAATATAAAGAAAGAAATTCTTCATCCATTTTGAACCATATTGACCTGGTTATCTGAGGCTGCCAAGAGAAGCTAAAAACTTCCTGAAAAATAAATTCTCATGCTTCAAGGCATAAAGTAACTACCTACTAATGGGGGTTAGGAAGGACCTTCCAGTATCAGCAGGTGATTGTGTAATTTTTCATGACGGGATTTCTTGCACATGCATCCCTAATTAGTAAAGAGCAGGAACATAGGAATTGCCTATAACATCAAACCAGTGCTCCATCTAGCCCTCTGTCTTGTCTATAACGATGCTCAGCAGTGTGTACTCTAGAAGAGTTTCTCCCTTCTTATCAGATCTCCTTTTCTTAAATCAATAATTCCTGAATTAATCATTTAAAATAACATAATGTTTAGAGCAAAGGGTATTGTAAATGTAGGCACCCTTTTCTACAGGGGCCTCTGAATTTAATTGGGAGTGTTCCATTTGGGAAGATCCTGAGTGCTGCAATCCAGCTTTGAAGACTACAACTCCCATGATAGCTTGGGGAAGAGATAAAGTAACTTCCTCCTCCTGGGAATGTAGAGAGAGCAGGCACGGGCTCCATTTTGAGGAGGAGCTGAGATAGACTGCTTTGGTGGAGCACTGTCCATGCCAGGAGCTACTGCTAAACTGCTGCTAGGATGCCAGAAATTGCTGTCAAGCATCTGCTGGGGCTTTGATCAAGCAAGGAGCCTCAAAGGTGGTTAGTGGCTTCACAGGAGCCAGGGCAGAGACTATTGCTGTGCTTAGAGCTGACTGAGGTAGGCCTGCAGTGAAGCAGTGTGAGTAACCAGCACCTTTCTTTGGAAAAGTGCTTGCAAGGGAAGGGGAACAGCAAAGAGACTTTAAGGGACAGTCTAACAAGAGGCAGAGTGGTCTTCTCATCAAACTAGATCCCAGTGTTGCTGACGTTTCATTACAACAACTCCAGTCTTCAGATGGGGTTTGGAGCTTGGAATGGCCTCAGATTAGAAATGTCCTGTCCTTGTTGCCTGGGGTGGGCTGATTCACCAAACCAAGGGCTGTCGGAGGGCTGTCTTCAGCTTCAAGATCTCCAAACGTGACCATGCAAGTGTTTAGAGCTCCGCAATCCAGACGTGTGTACACTCAGGGGTGGGGTAAATGGTGGCAGTGTAAATGAAAGTTAGATAAATGTCATTTATTACTGTTAACTGCATTTGTTAATTGATTTATTGGATTGCCCCCCTGCTGATTTAAATTAATAGTGACATTGAATCTGTTTATTATACCATGTTTCCTTACATTGTTAAGGAAAAGTGTGTTAATTCTAATCTAAGTATATTGGATGTATATTGTTTATAATTGGTATTTTTGAGTTAGGCTCATGGCACAGATTAGCTCAAATTTACTCCCGGAGGCTTTGAAAGCATGCCATTGAACATGTACAAGGCCCAGCCAGGTGGAGGCGCCATCAATTTAAAATCCTTTTACAAGTAAGAGGACAGCAGCAGAGGGATCCGTAGAGGATTCTCACCTATTCAACATCATCAATGGGATATTCAGGATCTCCTTTACTGTCAACAACATCAGGTGCCTGGGCACACAGGTGAGTGTTGCATACTTCCAAGTAACCCAGGGAGGAAAGGGGATTACATAAATCTTACACACAAATATAAATGAGATTGGTAATATTTGGTTTCCCAATAAAATACTGCTTTCATTGTTAGAGCAACTTTCCACTACAATCAAATTTAATAGTACATTATTATATTTGAGACCTAGATAATCTGTGTGCCATTTAACTTTTTTAGATTTGGCTTTGTTTCTCAGAAATAAATACCCTTAAAAACAATTACATTTGGTCTACTGTTTTCCCCAGTACGTGGAAAAAATGCTAGTCAATTGGGAAAGCATTGTGGAAAAACACAGCATGTCCATGGTAGATTGTTATTGCTTGTTCAAAGAGCAAAGTGACATGTATCACACATGTTCCCCCATGCTCACTGTAACAGGTTGTCACACTGAGATTTACACATATAAGAAAGGTGTTTAGCCCTACATGGTTGAGAAAATGACAGGTGCTGGTAACATAATGAAGGTGGGGGGAGAGCAGACCCATTTACCTTTCAAAAATGTTTTATTTGTAGGGAAACCCTGACATACAAGTAAACTGCCTCTGAAGTCTTACTGCAGAGAAAATGTCAAAGCCACTCTCTCTGATGCCTGCTGAATAACCAATCTCAACGGTGTCTTCTAATGAAACTGTACAACAGTGCAGGCTGGTGGTGTCTGAAAATAAGTAGTGTTGCCTGTTTTCTGGGTGTTTAGTAATTTGAATGGGGTTATAGGCTCACCAGTTGATATGATCAGAAGACAATAAGGTTTTAGTCCCAGAATCAGACTCCAGAAGAGTTTTTCCAGGGATTGCCAGGGTGCATGACAGAAATGATCACACTGATAACAAAATCCGTATACTTTTATAAGCTTTTATTAAGATAACATAAAATGATAGACAAATGACTGATTACAAGAAAATGAATAATCAAACAGGTAATGGGTAGGATTACAGTCTCATGCTAAAGACACATGTGATATAATATATTGTGGTAAAGCAAAGCCAGACGGCTACGGCAGGGTACTTCAGGGCCAATATGTGAGCCCTAGAATGCTCAAAGCCCTCTTCCCTACAGGCAGGAGAGGGGCTACAGCTGGGCAATCAGGGGCACCTGGAGCCAATTAAGAACCTTTCCAGGTGTATTTAAACCCTGCCTGCACTAAAGACTGAGAGAAGGAGAGGAAGGAGCTGCTGGAGGTTTGGAGAGAGAGGTTTGGAGATAGAGGTTGCTACAGTTGGGGAAGCAGAGCAGAGGGGAACCTGCTCCGGACTCCCTCTCGGCCTACAGGCAGAACAGGTACCCCGCTGGGCCACCAGCACACACAGGCTAGCTGCCCTGCCCAGTGAGGTTGGGGAGACAGCCCCTCAGGCCTACAGAAAGGCCTGCACCTGCTTGCCCTGTAGGGAAGGGCCAAAGAGAGGGGAAGATCCAGAGACTTACCCGGACTGGAGTGGGATTACCTCAGGCTCCACTGCCTATAGGGACTGTCGCCAGTGGGCGAGCTCCAGAGAGGAGGGCTGGCGTACCACAAGTGGTGTCAGAAGTGGGATACTCCCACCCCACTTCTCTTGAGAGCAACAGAATCCTGAAAAGTATGGTGAGGAAGGTGGTGAGCCGGGAAAGGAAGGATTGGGACACCCTACTCCCCTGTTTGATGTTCGCGGTCAGGGAGGTTCCCCAGACATCCACTGGGTTCTCCCCCTTTGAGTTGTTATATGGTCGCCATCCCCGTGGCATATTGGACATTGCCAAGGAGGGTTGGGAAGAACAGCCCCTCCAGGGAGGGAACGTTGTCGAACACGTAATCCAGATGCGGGACTGAATTGCCCGTGTCACCCCCATTGTACGGGAGCACCTCGAGAAGGCCCAGGAAACCCAGCGGGCCTACTACAATCATCAGGCAAGGGTCCGGAGGTTCCAGGCAGGTGACCGGGTAATGGTGTTGGTACACACTGCAGAAAGCAAGCTCTTAGCCAGATGGCAAGGGCCGGATGAGGTAATAGAGGCCATCGGGGATGTCAACTATAAGGTGCGCCAAGTGGACCGCCGAAAACCGGAGCAGATCTACCACGTGAACCTACTAAAGCCCTGGCGCAAAAGGGACACCTGTGCCATTGCATTAGAGACTGTGCCCCAGGAAGACAAAACCCAGGGGCAAGTAAGGATATCCCCTAATTTGACCCCGGTACAATGAGCCGAAGTCATGAGTATGATTGAGATAAACCAGGACGTGTTTTCAGTGGAGCCTGGCTGGACCACTTTGGTGGTTCACCACATCATCACTGACTCTGGGGTTAAGGTAAATGTTAAACCATACTGGATCCCGGAGGCAAAAAGGAAAGAAATTAGGACCGAGGTCAGGAGGATGCTGGAGCTGGGAGTCATCGAGGAGTCCCACAGCCAATGGTCCAGCCCAATTGTGTTGGTGCCCAAACCGGATGGCAGTGTGCGGTTCTGTAATGACTTCCGGAAGCTAAATGAGGTATCCCGGTTCGATGCGTATCCGATACCTCGGATCGATGAGCTGATCGACCGGTTGGGAAAAGCAAGGGTATTGGCAGATCCCTCTTGCCGCGGATGCCAAGGAGAAGACTGCCTTTGCTACACCGGAAGGGCTGTACCAATATACCGTCCTCCCCTTCGAGCTGAATGGAGCACCCGCTACCTTCCAGCGGCTCATGGACAGGTTATTATGCCCTCACGCTAAGTATGCAGCCGCCTATCTTGATGATGTGGTAATACACAGCCCAGACTGGGATACCCACCTAGAAAAAGTGGAGGTGGTGTTAAGTACCCTGAGGAAAGCAGGCCTCACTGCAAATCCACCTAAATGTGCAATTGGACTGGCTGAAGCCAAATACCTTGGGTATGTTGTGGGAAGAGGTATGGTGAAGCCCCAGCTGAACAAGCTGGAGGCAATACAAAGCTGGCCCCGGCCAATCCGGAAAAAGCAGGTCCGGGCGTTCCTGGGGATAGTGGGGTACTACAGGAGATTCATCCCCCACTTTGCCACCCGTGCCTACCCGCTGATGGACCTGACAAAAAGCCGCGGCCCCAACATAGTGAAGTGGTCTAGCTCCGTGGAAGAAGCCTTCACCAACTTGAAAACCGCCCTCTGCCATAGCCCTATACTGATAGCATCAGATTTTACAAAAGAGTTTATCTTACAGACAGATGCCTCGGAGGTTCGGTTGGGCACTGTACTGTCCCAGATGCTGGGGGAGGAAGAATACCTGGTCTTATTCCTCAGCAGAAAACTCCTGCCCCGGGAACAACGGTACGCAGTCGTAGAGAGAGAGTGCCTAGCAGTAAAATGGGCCATGGAAACCCTACAGTATTACCTACTAGGGCGGAAGTTTACCCTAGTCACAGACCACGCCCCCCTGCAGTGGATGCACCGTAACAAGGACCGGAACGCACGGGTAACACGCTGGTTCCTGGAATTGCAGCCATTTCATTTCAATGTGCAACATAGGGCGGGGACCAAACATGGCAATGCGGATGGCCTGTCACGCGTGCACTGTTGTTCGACCCAAGTAGCCCAACCCCGTGGGGTTGAGCAGGAGGGGGGGATATGTGGTAAAGCCAAGCCAGATGGCTACGGCAGGGTACTTCAGGGCCGATATGTGAGCCCTAGAATGCTCAAAGCCCTCTTCCCTACAGGCAGGAGAGAGGCTACAGCTGGGAAATCAGGGGCACCTGGAACCAATTAAGAACCTTCCCAGGTGTACTTAAACCCTGACTGCACTAAAGACTGCGAGGAGGAGAGGAAGGAGCTGCTGGAGGTTTGGAGATAGAGGTTTGGAGATAGAGGTTGCTATGGTTGGGGAAGCAGAGCAGAGGGGAACCTGCTCCTGGCCCCCCCCCCGGCCTACAGGCAGAACAGGTACCCCGCTGGGCCACCAGCACACACAGGCTAGCTGCCCTCCCCAGTGAGTTTGGGGAGACAGCCCCTCAGGCCTACAGAAAGGCCTGCACCCGCTTGCCCTGTAGAGAAGGGCCAAAGAGAGGGGAAGATCCAGAGACTTACCTGGACTGGAGTGGGATTACCTCAGGCCCCACTGCCTATAGGGACTGTCGCCAGTGGGCGAGCGCCAGAGAGGGGGGCTGGCATACCAGAATATTTATACGGTATGTTTTTGATTAGTATACTCACACCCTTCCCTGATGACCGGGTTGAGATAGAAGTCCGGTTCATCAACTCTTAGTGGAGGGGTGGAGAGCTAGGCGCTATAAGACTAAAACTAAGACTACAAATAGTACTAAGTGTACTAAGAACGAAAGATCCTAACAAACACCGGATGTGGCCTGTAAGGTACCTTGCAGTACATCTGTAATACGTAAATATGAATCTATGGCTCTAGTATAATAAAAACAACAATATTATATCTATAAGGAAAGGTGTATATGTTCAAGTAAGCAGGCAAGTCCTATAGGCTACAGTAGGTGAAACTGACACATAAAAGTGCACTCCAAAGACAATATACAGTAGTGAGTAATGAACATCATAAATCTGATTCAGAATAGAGTAGGCAGAGCCAGTTATCCTGGCAAAGAAAGCAGCACTAATTTCTGTTCCAAATATAAACAGTCTTCCACTTATGAGTATGACCACCCTCTAGCCTAAATGATACACCATTTAAAATGATTAATTCAAGAACTACTGATTAAAGAAAAGGAGAGGCTTGGCTAAGAGAGAGAGAGAGATTCCTATGAAATATTTGGAAGTTACTAGTATCCTATTTGTAGGTACATGACACAGGAAAGCCTGTTGAGCATTTTGCTTTGGTGTTTTCTGGCTCACAATTAGTGTAGAGGTTCTTGAAAACAACTGATAAATATAAAAGAAGAAGGTTGGTACTGTTGAACTCTGGCTGTCCCAACAAATTATTCTCACTGCGGGAATTGTCTAGCATGTCTTCTATTTGTATGAATTCATTTAGTTGAGCAGAATGAAAGCATTAGAAACAGATGGACATTATTAATACTTCAACACCATATTGAGTAGTTTAGCTAAAGATTAGGGCAAAGCTAGCTAAAAATCAAGCTAAAACTTTACCTTGTGGAAATAGGTGTTTATCTTTTTCTATTTTTTGCCTATTTTGAATATGTTTGGATGAAATTGAAATTAATGGCCTTCACTAATTCACAGCTGCTGAGGATTTAGCCCATAAATAGTCAAGACTTGATGGAAAGTTTCTAATGAGTCACATAGAAATAATACAATATTCCACCATAAGGATCCAAAATATTGAAGCTTAGTATTATTTCAGTAGTGTTTTCAGATAGTTATGTTGTGTGTTTTCTTACTAAGTTTGTACAAACCCCTACCACCAGTATCTTTCTCTAGTACAATATCTTTCTCCAGAGTGTATTATCTAGTGTTTTCTCCAATCTTGTTTTAAATGACTAATGTTAATGAGGATGCCAAAGTGGAGAGTAAAGTTGGCAGGCAAAATTCATTAGGCAGTTACCAGGAGAGAAAAAAAGCAAGTAAGCAGAATGGGAACTTAGTGAACAATATTTCTCTGACTTTAATATTGTAAGGATCAAAAGCCTTGGAACAAAAGCGATTGCATCATCCTATTACTTGAGCTCCCATCCACTCTCATCCAGTTTTTAAAATAGTGCCAGGATCCTCTCTTCCAAAAACCCTTTCATATATCTAGTACTAGCCTGCCCACCAACCTGCTACTTGCTTATTAACCTGCTAAGCATGGAGGACTGCTTTATCTCCCCCATGGAGACTGTGCCCAACCTCTATGGCAAAGGAAAAGAAGATGGGCATAGAGGATGAAAAGAATCCTTGCATTCTTTCCCTCCCATTGCTTGCTCTTTGAAAACTCAAAGGAGGAATGGCACAATCAAGGCATAACCAATTATTATTGATTGATCATAATAATATGGCAGTGATAAATTATCATTTATAGGTAAACTTGAAGAGCTTTGGAGTCTGGTTCTATTGAGATGCCTATCTGCTCTTTTTCTTTAAATATCTAAACTGTTCTAGTGTAGAAATAAAATTGGAGATTTACCACAAATAGGTCATCTTCCGAGATTTCTAGTATTCCTGGGTGAAAAGTTAGAATAGACTTTATTTATGTCCCCCTCCTCCCCGCAGAATTGTCATTTCCTGATGTGACCAGAAAAGAATCAGGAAATGCAGCAGCATATAAACACTCTCTCTCTTCAGTAACAAAATGAGTTTCCCTGAACCTCAAAAAGAACTTATCAGATACCTAGTTTAAATTGGAGGCTGACCTGTGAAGAGGGAAATGTCATTTTTTCCAAATCACCTTTTCTCTCTCTAGTTTACATTCAGGTGACTTTGGTCTCAGCAAGGGCTCAGACTGGCTACTGAGATCAAGGTCTACAGAGCAATGCTGATCCCATCTATGCTGTACTCTGTGGAGTACCGTGGAGACACTGACACTGTGTGTAAGACATCTGAAAAAGCTAACGAGCTTCCAACTGAGACTTGCAGCAAATCATGAACATCAAGTGGCAAGACTGAATTCCTAACACTGAAGTATTAGCTAGAGCTGAAATGCCCAGTGTAGAGTCAATAGTTACTTCCTCACAGCTGAGGTGGTCAGGACATGTGATCTGTATGTCAGAACAGTGTCTTCTGAAATTCTTTTTTATGGTGAACTGAAGGAAGGTAAATGAGCTGGGGTGGTCAGAAGCTACGCTACAAAAATGTCCTTAAGAGACATCTGAAGATAGTGGGCATCGATGTGGACACATGGGAGATATTGGCAGAAAACCATGTAAAGTGGAAAAATGCTGTATCTGAGGCCATTGAACAGGCAGAAGAAAAACTATTAGCAACTTATCAGCATCAACATCAGCTAAGATACACCATAGCTCGAAACCAATAGAGAGACATTTCCTGCCCTCAATGTGGTTGATGTTTCCATTCAAGAGCTGGACTTGCATCTCATCAGTGTGGGTGCAGGGACAAAGGATGTCAGTGCTGGGTCACATTCCTAGGGGGTTGGGAGTTGGGCCCAGGCTTTGGACACAAATTTTCCTCTGCAGGACCCCTGACTTGGGCTGAAATGGCCATGTATTACACAAGCAATAATCATGTGCAAACCACAGCATTTTTCTAGCCCTGAAGTTGGGAAGAAGGGGGAGGGAAGCAAACCATGGCAACTTTCTAGCATTGAAGTTAGGGACAGAGGGAGTGAATCAGGGCAACTTTCTAGCTATGTGCTCCCTTTTATCCTATCTTCACCACCTGGACAAGAATGTGGTAATAGGGTGTTATCTCGCCTTTCCAGGCAGCACGTCTGTTAGGGAGGGTTTGGAATCTCTCCCCCTAGTTCTTCCCTTATTGCTAGTTTGTTAAGGGGCTTCATGGTCATTTCTGCTGTTAAGGTAAAAGTATATGTTATGTAAGTTTTGTGGGAACTAACAAGCTGGGGCAGATAAAATTATACACCTCCCCTAGCCATTAATATTCATTTTATAATATTTTATATTACCAAATAGGGATTTTAGGGGGAGTTGTAGAATTGTGTGTATTTACATATTATTTTAGATAACGAGTTGTAAAATAGTGAACTCAGGGCTCACTTTGTTGGACACGCGTGACTAAGGGGAACGAGTGGACTAGAAGCTGTAATCGAATAAACGCTCCTTATCATTCCACCCTGCTCAGTTTCTCTCTCTTCAACCAACCCTGCAACAATCAGCATGTGGAAAAGTGCTAACTGCTCTCCATTGTTTCCGTTGGACAGCCAGAGAAGTTTATATTCTTTTCAAGGTTTTATTGGCTAGAGCGTCTGAATGCTAAATTATGGGAAATATTGAGACAAATTTTCATGAATACTTGGGTTTGTAACTGATTTAGAGGTTACTGCTATATTGAGGATGTTACCAGATAACAGGAAGTTGTCTCACTTTGGTTCAACTGCATGGCTAGAGAGTGCCTTTTCCATATTAGAGAGTGCCTCAGGGTGGGGCCATCATGCATTGGTCATTTCTCTCTTTGATGGACTAAAACTTTAGCTGCTATTTTATTGGTAACAACCTTCCTCATCACCCCCTCTGATGAATGGATGAAAACAGAAATTAGATAACTTTCTGGGCTAAGAATAATGTCAATTGGAGTTTTCAGAGCCTCGTTTATATGAATCTAATTGTTTTGTTATAGTCTTGTCCTTATGCGGTACTCTGTGAATGCTTTAAAATGTAATCTCATTATCTGCAATCCAAAAATCAATAAAAAAGGAAGCGAGGACGATACGACAGACAAGGAAGAATTTTTAAGTTGGAAATTGGCATGTCATTGTTACATTTAGTGTGTTAGGAACAAATTACTTTTGTGTAAAACATATTAACTATCTTCTATTCCATTAATATCGATTTAATAATAAATAAAAATAATACTTATTATAGATGAGCTAGAACCGGTGCACAAAGTTACCCATCTGGAGTGCAGACAGATTTAAATATCTAGATCTGAACACATACCAAATGTCTTTAGGATCCATACATGTCAGATCTTAACCCAGTAGGGGCCTGTTTTCCATAACCAGTTCATTTGCAAGTCATGATGGCAAAAATCTTTAAAAAATTAGTATATCTCTTGTATGCAGATTTATTGTAGCCATTTTCGTCCCAGGATGTTAGAGAGACAAGGTGCGTGAGGTAATATCTTTTATTGAACCAACTTCTGTTGGTGAAGGAGACAAGCTTTCAAGCTACAGAGTTCTTTTTCAGGTCTGAGAAAGATACTAAGCATGTCACAACTAAATATAATATTTTACAAACTCACCCCCATGGAACCACACCAGGGAACTTTTACATGCTTCCCAAGACACACAAACATTGGAACCCAAGCAAACCCATCATATCTGGGCATGACATTCTTACTGAAGGAATATCAGGAGTTCTTCTCAAACCACTCACTTCATAAAGGGCCAGCATTCAGACTTCCTCCACAAACTCTGCAACATTAATAACCTCTCTCAGAAGATCATCCTTGCTCCTGTGGCTTGTTTTTTCCCTATATACCAACATCCCTCACAATGATGGTGTAGCTGTCTGCTTCAAATATTTATAAGAAAATCAGCAACCCTCAGATATCCACTCCAAACTCATCCATTTCATTATCACCCATAATAAATTTACAAGAAATACTTTGCCCAAACCACTGGAACAGCCATGGGGACTAAGATACGTCCCCAATATGCCAACCTCTTTATGGGCCACCATGAAGAAGAATTTCTGAACAAATGCACCACAAAAGCAATAATATACTCAAGTTACATCAATATTTTCATTCTCTGGATGGGATACTTAAACTCAATTTCCACCACAACTTCAGCAACCACCACCCATTCATTAAACTCGCTCTGGAACACTCCCACACTAGTATCAACTTCTTGGACACCACAATCAGCTTGAACAATGGAACCCTACAGACACCTATATACAAGGAACCTATATACAAGGAACCACATCTATCTTCATATATACAGTAATCATTTGACACTTCAGATACCACAGAATATGCTTCAAGGAGAAAGCCCAGGATATACACATTAACACACTCAAACCCCTTTCGCCAAACAAGGACACTCCACTAGAGAAGTAGTTCATATTGTGGAATGGGCAACCCAAATACCATGATAGAACTTGCTTCAATACAAAAATAAAACTTCCTTGGACCGCACTTCCCTAGTTGTCACCACCTCACACTGAAACCCATATGGGGTATCATCAAACAACTACAACCCATACTGGATGGGGACCCCATCCTGAAATAAATCTTTCCCAAACCTCCTTTCTGGCTTCAAACAACCCCTCCAATCTCTCCCAGCTCATAATGTGAAGCAAGCTGCCCACAGACTAAGATACAGCAACTCAAAGTGCACCAGACCCTGCCAGAAAAACAAATGCAAAATCTGTAGACATATCTCCACTGATACAATGATCAACACCCCACACAACACACCTTTGAAGATCTATGTGTCCAACACAAGCCTATCACAACATATAGTGCACCTCAGACAGTGCACTAAATGGCCCCAATAACAACTATGTGGGTGAAACCAGACAATCACTATACTCTCAAAGGAACTCACACAGGAAAATAATAAAAGACAAAAACACCCTGTCACCCGTGGTGCACACTTTTCACAAAGCGATCACGCTGTATCTGACATGCAGGTTTCCTTTGAAGAGAACAACAGATACAACACTTTTACACTATGAGCCTGGGAGCTTACATTCATACCTTTACTAGGCACTAAAAATCATGGACGAAATAGAGAGACTGGATTTACGGCTTATTACAACAATCTAAAACGCACACCCCACTTTTTGTCTTGTAACTTCATGGGTGTTAACAGACCACTTCACCTTGAATGTGCCTTAGAATATGTGTTAATTACTTATGCTACACTGTCTGTTTGATCTTGTGGTTAGCTGTGAGGTTCTTAGTACCTTTCCCAGACTTGAAGAAGAGCTCTCTGTAGTTCAAAAGCTCGTCTCTTTCACCAACAAAAATAGTTTCAATAAAAGATCTTGCCTTACCCACCTTGTGTCTCTAGCTCCTCTCTTGAAATATCCACAATTCAAGTTACGAATCACATTGAATCACTAATCATTTGGAGCTGAAATTTAGCAAGAAATACTTATACCATTTTGGCAACGTCAAACTCACTACATTTCCAACCTTCGGCCTCAATTCAATCGAAACCCAGTGAGAATCCAGCTCTTGGATGTTGTCTCTTAAGCCCATCTTTAATATTTATGATGTAGCATCCTTCATTACTCTGTGTGAAAAATAGTGAAATTTAATTACAGACCAAGTTTTATAGAAACATACCTGCAACCAGACTGGGGTATTCCAGGTATACACCAGTATTGTGTGTCTCATTTAGGTCAGTGTCATATTCTTTAAACTCCTTTTTCTAAATGAAAATATCTTCCTGATTTTATAATTTTAAACAACACAGCATGTAGGAGAGAAGGTAGTTAAATGGAAGCACAGATTTGTTTTTATTTGAAAAAACAGATCAATCTTCATAGAAAAACAGAAATCGCCATACAGACCACACCAGTGGTCACTCTAATGTATTGTCATCTTGATCGGCAGGCATTTATTACCAGATGCATCAGGTGTGAGGGAAAGAGTGGAAGAAACATCATGACGGACAATTTTGGAATTGTCTCACCATTTAGTGCTTGTCTAATACCTGGCTGTAGAAAGAAAGAATTATATAACTTGAGAAGAAGAATGATTCTGTGGGTTGGGTGCTAATCTGGGACTTGGAAGACCTGGATTTAACTCCCTGATCCACCATATGCTTCTTGATTTCATATCATTTAGGCTGTCTGTGTTTCAGTTCTCCATCTGTAAAATGGAGATAATAGCATTTCTCTTCCTCACAATGATCTTGTGAGCCACTGAGGCTCCACAGTATTGGGGGCCATATAAATACCTTAGACAGATATAGACTTTTTACAAATACGTTTATCCAGTCTCACGTAATGGTAGTTATACCCATTACCCATATAAATGTCTAATATTTTTCTGAATCCTATCAAACTCTTCCCTTGATGACATTGTGGATCAGTGAGTTTCCCTGGTAAATTATGCATTTTCTTTAAAAACAAAACAAATGTCCTTTTTAAATTAATTTTAAATGTTTTCTCTTTCAATATCATTAAATGCTCCTTTGTTCTTGTATTATGAGAGTGGGTAAATAGGCCATCTCAAGGAAGGTTTGTAGCACTCATTATTTTATAAACTTGTGTATTACCTCACTTACAATATGAAGATCCTAATCTGCTTAATTTAACCTCATATAGAAATCTTTATATGCATCTAATTATTCTCACCCATCACTGGACCCATTTCTCTTCATATAATATAGTTTTTGAGAGAGTTTTTAAACAAGAGTTTAAGACACTATACCAGATGAGGAAGTAACATTTTTGTGCCCATTTAACCACTTAAAACATGTTGCCCAAGATGGAAATCCTCATCCTGTGTCACTGTAATATGTTTATAATCATGGTTGAGGTCCAGTCTGGTCATCTGAACTTCTTTATATTTGTGAGTTGAGACCATTTCTCTTCTACACTTTTCCAGATTCATATATCTGCCGATAGGTAGATATGAGAGATAAGATAGTAAAAATGTGTTACTTTAGCAATATGATCACATTAAACTGCATTATATATGATCAACATAAACATACTCTTAACCTCCTATGTTCAAGATATAGATGTCCCATCATTAAGAACTGTGTGCCTGATTCCCTTTTACACCACTCTACAAGTGGAAAGATAATTAATTTTATGCCATTTAAAGGTCCCTTTACACTGCCAGTCTATTGTAAAGTATCCTTAATGTAAATTCAAAGGATGAAATCCTTGTTCCATTAAAGTAAATGGGAAAAATCCAATTAACTTCAATGGAGCCAGGATTTCACCAATAGATTTTAACATTACAAGCGACCATTTGATTCATCTAGTCTGAAATACGTGACACATTCCATAGAATTTCACCAAGTGATTCCTGCATCAAGCCTATAACTTCTGGTTGGGCCACAAAATGTGTTTTAGAAAAGCATCAAATTTTAGACTCAAAGACATCAAGGTCGGAAGGAACCATTCTGATTCTCTAGTCTGACCTCTTGCATAATGCAGGCCATGGAACTTCACCCACCTACTCCTGTAATAGATCCCTAACCTATGACTGAGTTCCTGAAGTCCTCAAATAATGGTTTAAAGACTTCAAAATACAGAGAACCCACCAGCAAGTGGTCCATGCCCCATGCTGCAGAGGAAGGCTTGATTTAAAGAGATGATGAATCCATCACATCTCTAGATAAATTGTTCCAGTGCACTGATGAGAATGTGCATTTTGCTCTCATTTGTATTGTCTAGCTTCAACTCTCAGACACTGGATCTTGTTATACCATTTTCTGCTAAATTAAAGAGCCACTTACTATCAGAAATGTGTTTCCCCAGTAGATGTGTGTAGACTATGATCAAGTCTCCTCTTACTCTTTTCTTGGATGAACGTTTCCAGATTTCAAATAACTCTTGTAGCTCTTTTCTGAAACCTTTCCAATTTTACAACATCCTTTTAGAAGTGTGGACACAAGAAACAGACATGGTATTTCAGTAAGGGTCTCGTTAATAATATGCACAGTGCTAATGACATCTCCTTACTTCTACTGAATATTCTTCTTCTTATACATCCAAGACCACACTGCACTAGGTGTGCATGTTTAGTTGGTTATTCAACTATCATCCAGCAGTCCGTTTCAGAGCCACTGATTTTTAAAATACTCTCTGCCTGTCCTGTAAGTCTGATCTATGTTCTTGGTTGCCAGATGTATGGCTTTGCATTTAACTTTATTAACACACCCTTTGTTCAACTCAGGCCAATTTACAAAGTGATCCTAGCTCTGTAGGACTGATCTGTTCTTATTATTTACTACTTTACCATTTTTTGTGCCATCCACAAACCTTAACTGCAATGACTTTGTTAATTTTATCAATTATTTGAAAGAAATCTGTTGGGCTAAGAACAGGTAACAGTGGGACACCACTAGAAACATCCACATTGGATTAGGATTCTCCATTTTAAATTAATGTAATTGTCAGTGTAAATGAAATTAAACCCCTTTGGGTTCAGTGGAGCTCCTAAATCCTTCTGTGGATGTAGGAACCTAACTTCAGGCACCCAGGATTGCAAATTTTGAGAACCCTTTTAACAATCAAAGCTTATTCATATTTCTCAGTTTCTTATAGTTAAAATAGTGAAAATTCAGTTGAGGGGTGGTAAATCAATTTATAATTAGTTTATTGTGAGGGGATTGAGTGAAAGAAGGGTTATGAAGGTGATCTTAAAAAATTTAAGTAGTTTTCTAGATGAAAAATGGGGAGATCTCAAGAGGGAATAGCAGAACAACTTATGGAAAATACTGCAGATACACTGTCTTTTTTTTTTTTTGGAGCATGTTCATGGTGAGAGTACACTATAATGTCTTTTGATAACTGCACTGGAATTAAATGTATGTACTGAAGATTTCAGCCAGCTTAATGAATGGGTAAAATAAAACCATGAATTTGAACGGAATCACAATTATAGATGCTACTCCCACATGCTCAGTAGGATCTTTCTCCCACGGGCATTTGAGCCCCTCTATAATTCTATTTCATGGGGTATAAAGATTAAGCCTTTTGTTAGATATTGTTTCTGACACTGTTAACCACCTCCAAAACATGAAGATGAAGACAAACTAATAATAACACTTTTTTTGCTGTTGTTTCTTCAACCTGGTCTTCTGTATTATTCATACTTTATCTTAGTTGCATGGTGTCTACCTTCACTCACTCACATCAACCCTTTGCATTTTCCCAAACATAAGTGAGTGTGTCTTCCCTCTTCCTCTTCCCCCCCAAGAACAGGCAGAAATAATAAGAGGGAAGTTTGCTTGGCTTGTGATGTTTATAAGAAGTCTGGGGAAGGGGGTGTGGGAAAGCTGGCATCCCTTTTGGAGCAAATTTGAGGTTGTGGAGCATCATCTATTCTTTATGGTGGTTGTTCTAAAGGTGAGATATGTGGGTATGGGAAAAGAAGGTACATATTGAAAAATAACTGTTTCCTTGCTTTTGTGATTTCATATTAAGGTATATTATGTGTAGACCAATCTTAATCAACACACAATGTACTGTATTTGCTTAATGCTATCCTAAACATAACACCAAATGTATTTCATGAATATACTATAATATTGTATATGGTACATATATGAAAACACGTGTCCCAATGGTAACAAAAATATTGCCATTATCTGGAATTGAATGCTTAGTAGATCTGGATGAATACTCAAAGCAAAAATAATTCAGATAAACAATGTGGGTCCAGAACAACTGAAAAACTAAGTAGGATATCAGTCTGAAAGCCTGACAAGCTACCTCTAATTGGTTCTCAGAAATGGCTCTACCACTGAACTGTTGTGTGATCTTTAGCAAGTCACTTCACGTCTGTGTTTATTTCCTCTCCCACCCTTTCTGTGACTAGCTGATTTAGATGATAAACTCTGCCTCCTACTAAGTCTTTGTGCAATGCTTAGCACAATGGGGCTCAATCTTCTGTGGAAATCTTAGATATTATAGTAACATAAATTATAATAAATCATAATATAGGAATCTCAAAGAGTGAGCACGAGACAGTGTAGAGATACAGGGGGAAAAATGACTATGGAAGTGATATCTCAGAGAGAAGAAAGGAAGCATCACTCAAATAGGAGGCACTAACCTAATTTAATTGGCAGAGATAACGTAATGTGATGTTACAACTTAAAAATGATATGGATGCTTCTATATTTTAGTGCTTATATGAAAGATGTACCTAGGAATTCTATTTGACTAATGGTCCAACTAGCCCAGTGATGCATACCAGATGCTCCAGAAGAAGGTGCCAAAAATAAAATAATAGACAATTATACTGTAGCCTTCCAGAGGAAAAGTTTCATTCTAACCCCAAGCAACTAGTGGTTAGTTTATAATCTAAAGTTTGAAAGTTTATACTTCTTGTGTAATTTATTTTTATCTCATCTTCTGTACAGAAACTGTGACTGTCCTCATTATCCATATAAATGTTCAATCCTGTTTGGAATCTGACTACGCTCTTGGTGGCAATGATATCTTGTAACAATTGGGGGGGGAAGGGTAGACTTTTAGCTGCTTTATTTTTTTCCTTTTAAATTTCATCAAATGTATCTTTTTCTAGTTCTTTTATCATGAGAAAATGTAAATAGGAGTGACTTGTTTTACTTTCCCTATGCCATTTGTCATTTTACAGATGTTCATCATGTTGCCTTTTGCTCTCTAAACTACACTTAGTGGTAATGGCCTATATTCATCTGTGTTGCCCATCTCTGTTTCTGCAATACCTTTTTTGGGGGGGAGAGAGAGAGAGAAGAGAGAGTGTGTGTTCATGATGAGGGTAAATTATAATGTCTTTTGATAACTGGACTGGAGTTAAATGTATGTACTGAAGATTTCAGCAAGCTTATTGAATTCTGCAATACTTTTTTTTAAAGTGTAAATAGGTTTTGTGCCCCGGTTCTCTTTTGCCAACAATTTTACTGATACTGTCAAAGAATTATTGTACATTGGACAGGTACTGCAGCCATAGGAGGGACAGTGGGGAGATGATGCTAGCTTTGTAAGAGGTGAAGGAGTTGAACAGCTGCATATTGTCTACTCAGTACTTGTATTTGTGACTCTGGTGTCCCACAATTTGCTCCAACGACTTCACATGAATTTTTTAAAGAATGGGGCAGAGGACTGAACCTTGTGTGACTCCATAGGAAAGGGTTCTGGAGTTATTCAAAACTACCCTCTTTGAACATACAGAAAGGAAGTATTAAAGTCATTTCAAAGGTTTTCCATCAACCCCTGCTATGTCACTGAGACACAACAGTAGCATGCTATTATCCACAATATAAAATGTCATTAACAGATCAAAAAAACATTTGTCTCTGTCACTGGACAGGAGGGTGTTATTCATAAACAGTAACAATGTTCTTTCCATTACTTGGCCTGCCCGGAATCCAGCTGGGTATGATTGAGATTTTGATAGTTGAGAGGTGGTTCTTTACTAGTAATTTGATGCTCTTGTTCATAAATGGGAGTTTTGACATCTGATGCTTGTTCTCCAGGTCTTTTGTATCCAAAGATTGTTTTTTAAGAATTGGCCAAACTATAGTGTTCATTAAGGTTTCCCTCTTGAAATGAGATGCTGGCAATCTCTGTCAGCTAGCTCTTTCTGGGTCTCTTTTAGTTTTTTGGGTCTCTTTTAGCAGGAACAGTGGGCATGGGTAAAAATCAGAGATGGCCATTTTGTTGATCAATTCTAGAACATCCTACTCCATGTATGAGTGAAAGTGGTGTGGAGTGTATTACACATTGGACTTGGAATACAGTTTTTGCAGTCCAGAGAAGGCAAGCAGACAAGGATCAAAGAAAAGTATGTGATAACTGTGTACATGCAATAGAAAGGTGAAAACACCAGAGGGAGAAATTGGTGTAATAGGAATGGGATGTACCAAAGTCTATGTACGATTAGGAGCAATGGAACAAAATTGAACACTAGAATATTTAGGCTTAGTATCAGGAAAAGAATCCTATTATGATGGACTGCCCACTGGGTCATGGAAACCCTATCTCTTGGGTCATTTATGATTGAGTAATCTTGCTCCTGAACATATGGAAACCCCATTTTAATCATTCATCATTCATATTATTGCCTGGCTTGATCTGATGCCACATATGCTGCAGAAGGTTATTAAAACATAATTGTTACAATCTCTCTTACTAGGGTACATGGTCACTATAAGGCAGAAGTAAGTACAGCAGGGTTTTCACATCTTAATAGAGTTACATTTTAAGAGAAGGATTATCTCTTGGACCCCTCTCCTTGCTTTTACAATCCTATAGCATCCCTGTAGCAACTACATCAATGGCTTATGAGGAAAAATGATATTAGGAAGATATTTAATATATTTATATGTAATTTCACTTACCATCTGGAAAGCAGGAGAGCCAGAACCATATGACTAGCCCAGGGCCCTGATCTTACAAATACTTGTGCATGTGAATTGTCTCACTGAAATCAAAGGGACTATTCACATAATTAAAGTTTAGCATGTTCTTAAGGGTTGACAGAATCAGGACCCAGAGCTCTGTAGACTCTCAGTGACTGCTCTGTGGACCACCTTTTATGACCTTCTGAGGAACAATATAAATTAGCTTTATTCCCTATAATTGTGCCAATGTAGGAATGAGAGAGGAGGGGAGGATATTTTAAAATGAAAATTTACTGTTAGACACACATATTTGTTCTGTCTTATTTGATTGCACATACATTTCTTAAAGTCATTTAGCTGAATGACAAAATCATGGCATTGTTCTGGAAACAAATATCCCCATAAAGGCATTTTGTACCTTTTGTGGATAGAGTATGATGTTACTAAAAGAATGCATTAAACTTCTTTGGAAATGTATCCTGCAAGTCACATAATTGCCTCTGATAGATTTAACACAGCTGATATTTTGAAAAATATAATAAAACTCATTGGCTACACTTTACATCTTCATAAAGATATAAATTAACTGGGTTTCTTTTGGATGAGGGGGATAAATGTTACAGAGAATATTCTGGTATCCTCAGTTCATAATCAATGCCAAAATACTTATTTCTAGAAATAAGTGAATAATTCCCAGCAAATAATCTATCAAATGACTTTTTTAGCTCTTTTCTGTTTGCAGATTGTGCACTAGCAGCTCATGAACTTTCCCCCTCAGTTTATGAATTATTTGAAATTATTCACCAGGTAATTTCATAGAGAAATTTTAATCATTAGATTGTGCCTGAGCAATTTGTTGTGATTATGGGATCCATTGATTACATGTTTCTATGTGGTACCTATTCCTGTGCTATCCGAGTACCAGTTAATAGGTGTTTTTCTCCTCCCTACTGCTTCAGGGAAGAGGAGTGTAACCTTCTGAGTGACAACTATTATTTATTTATTTAATAACATAATTTCTGGATTACTCTCCAATCTGAATCCCACCAAATCTTGTCTAAATCTTTTTTTCCCCTACAGCTGGGTTCCTCTATCAAGAATGTTCCAAGTGGCAAATAGTTGGAACCTGGGTGCATCCAGCTACATTAGACCAATGGAGTATTGCTATCTTTGGGAAATGTGGCATCTGAGATTGTATCTGTGGTAGCTAGGTCTCCACTGAAGGGCAGATTAGGATCAGTTGTAACCTATTGTAATGTGCTGGTTATTATTGCAGATGTGAATGTTGCCATATGCTGTATTGATATATTTTTTTTTTGGTGGTAGTTTCTTCTAACCCTGGGTAGATTGAATTGCAACAAGTCCAGCCTTGAGCTGATGAAAGGATTCCCTTAGCAAGGCTATGTCTTCACTGATAGCTGCAAATTCACCACCGTCAGATTGACTTGTCTGGATCGACTGAGCAGTCAGTGAAGACTCGCTCAGTCTGTCCAGAAATCGACATATTAAAACCGGAGTTATCCAAGTTTTTTGCATAGTTTTCGTAACTACGGTCAACTGCCGCCGAATCTCTGAGGTAAGTGAAGACAAGCCCCAGGTTATTCATCTGAGAGAACTAGACAATGCTTCCTAGCCAGGTGCCACAATGGCAATCTGTGAGTTCAGGTAGCTGACTTCAGGCTATATGCCACCTTGATGTTCTTCAATGTTGGGGATGTTAGCACACTGGCAAATTTCTCATAGTGCTTCTTCACTGTTATCAGCATCTCTTCTGCTTTTTTTTTTTTTTTCCATGTTTGTTTTTTCCAGGCACTAAGAAATCTTGGTAGAAGTAAAGACTGCATCTCTGGACATCAGGAATTTTAGACTTGAAATTAAATGAAGTCTAATTAAAGGAGTAAAGTTTTGAAACAGCCTCCCAAGGGGAGCAATGGGGGCAAAAAATCTTTCTGACTTCAAGGCTGAGCTTCGTAAATTTATGAAGGGGATTGTATGATGCCTGATTTGGCAACTAACTGATTTTTGACTGCTAGAGATAAATATGCCCAATGGTCCGTGATGGGATTTTAGATAGGGTGGGTTCTAAGTTACTACAGTGAATTCTTTCCAGATGTCTGGCAGGTGAGTCTTGCCTACATGATCAGGGTTTAGCTAATCACCATTTTGGGGGTCAGGGGTCTGCCAGGGCAGATTGGCAGAGGCCCTTGGAGGATTTTCACCTTCCTCTGCCCCATTGAGTATGGGTCACTTGCTGGTGGATTCTCTGTACCTGGAAGTCTTTAAACCATGATTTGAGGACTTCAGTAACTCAGTCAGAGGTTAGGAGTGGGTGGATGAGGTTCTGTGGCCTGTGTTGTGCAAGAGATCAGACTAGATGATCATAATGCTTCCTTCTGACCTTAAAGTCTATGAGTTTATCTGTGGAAAGGTGTTTGCTTTGGCGTCAGGCACATATTGGTGGCACAGTGATTACTAAATTGGTGACATAGTATCCCCACAGCTTAATATAGATGTTAGAGAGAAGGTAAAAGAGTGCTTAATTTTGCAGGACTTTGAATGACAGGAGTCTGCCTGATGAAAAGAAGTGGCCCTCATGACTTTCTGGGATCTGTACAGTAGGAACAAATGGAGCCACTGTTGTATTCGCCATTTACTCCCTGAGTATCCCACATGCATGTCATCAGTGCCATAAAGCAAAGGTGTTGAAAGCTGAAGAGAGAGATGGCAGTATGAGCACTGCGATTTGCAATGTCAGGGAATGCAAAATTTGGGCTAGGTTGATTAGTTGATTTGACAAATAGATATGTGGTTCTGTTCACTGATTTGATGAGGGTAACTCTTATTATGAGGATCTGGAGCAAGAATTCGTGTTTACAAATTCAAAATATGTTTTCTGTGAATATTAATTTTATCAAACATATGCTTTCAAATGCACTATTTCTGAAATAAGCCCTACCAGTAAATGCATTCCCTAGAAAATTCTCAAGAAGCGAACAGAAAAGAGTCATGAATGCAAAGCAAATAAAATTCAACATTCATATTAATATCGCAGAAAATTTTTTTCACAGTATTTGTCCAGCTCTATTTCCTTGGCCGACTTCTTGCCAAAAAAAAAAAAAAACTTTACAAAATTGGAATATGAAATTTGTCTTTATTGAAATCAGCAGAAAGGTCCAGCTTTTAGTCTGAGAACATTATGATGCAAGATTTGGTGGTACAATATATCACAGCAAAGCCAGTATTTTAAAACATTAGTGAACACCAGTCTCTTGAAAAACACAGGCATATTCAATACATTTTGAGGAAAGGTGGCACGGCAGAAGCAGCAGAAATGTTGGCCCCTCTGGGCAGCTCAGATTTGCAGCTAATCAAAATGATCCCAGGATAATTGCCATAGCTATATTAAAGTATGTTTTAGAATCTAGCTATAATTCCTCCAAACAGGAGGTAATTATTCCAGGACTATCTGCTCCGTCCTTAATTCATACTGCTCTATCTTTTTCCTGCATCAAGTATGATGTATAAGATCGTACAACTCAGCCCTCTGGAGCCTGTGTCCTTCCATTCCCTTCCTTTTTGTTGCATGAATGAAAAAATAAATAAACAAACCTGTCATTAATTCACTTGCTAGCTGCTTCACTTACCGAATATAGTGGGCAAAACTGACTCTCAGCACTGCCTGAAGTGCATGGGGACAGGGTACTCTGCCTGTGTGGTTGTGGTGGTGACCAGCAGGGGTATGGTTAAACTGTATGAATCCCTTTCAGGTTCAATTTTAGCTGTCTTATTCTGGATCTTCCATTGAGATATGGTAGCAAATGGCTGTGAAAGCAACTTGTGCCACAAAGGAAGACACAATCCACACATCAGGAGATGCTCTTATCTGCACAGTTACAGGTATAATTAACCCAGGAAATCCCTCACAGCCAAAATATACATGTTTTGTTTTGTTTTTTTAAATACACACCACTATTAACATGATAGAAAGTAACTGCTATAAGGCCCATTGTTTGGAAAACTTGACTGGAAATTATTGACATCCAGTAATAAACCGATAGACAAAGAAGTGTCATCTTCCTTTTTTTGATGTTTAATTGTTATTAAGAGTAATATTCCAGTAATGCCAAATGATTCTAATTGAGCTCTGGACCACATTATGCTAATAAAGATGGAGTCTCATGTCGATGTTGATGTCTGAGGATTCAGCAAACATAGCGGAGCATAGATATATGAGGTCAGACCAGTGTGACAACCACGAATGTGGTTACGTGTGGGACAAACCAAATTGTCCATGACCATTACAGGCTATTGTATGCTTGCCCTGCACTGTTAATCTTTTCACACAAGGTGTTAATCTGCTTTACTTCAAAGCAGCCATTAATGGCAACATGATAAATCTGCTGCCTCCTTGCTCTGTTGTGGACGGTCGCTTCCCTGTTCTGGGTTAATTGAACATGCTTTCAAGATTTACTTCAATGTGTCTTTATATTGTTTGTACTGGCCACCATTAGAACAGGTGCCTTGCTGTAGCTGACCATAAAATTGGCCTTAAGTATTCTCGAATCAGCCATATGACTGAAACGCCCAGACCAATGCAGCTGAGTTGTTGTGAGCATGCTTTGAATGCCAGACATCTGACAGCAATTAAGTACCTCAGTGCTAGGAATCTGTTCCCACCATTTAATCCTTCAAATACACCAAAGACAGCATCTAGGAAACTGATCAAGGTTCCTAATGTGGTGGTGCTATGTTGTCCATGTCTCACAGCTATATAGCAATATTGCAAGCACGATTGCTCGATATTAGCTGTGCTTATTTTGATGCTCCTATCATTCCAAATGGGCGTGACAGCATTCCAAATGCAGAACTGGACTTGGCTATGAGAGGGGTAATCTCATCAACAATTGTAGCATTTTGTGACCGCCGACTCCCCAGGTAGCAAAACTTCACGGATTGGAGATGAGTGTTTTTTATCTTAATAACTGGGAGACATGTGCATCCTCCAGCTGAGGTTGTGTTGCATTAATTTAGATGGAGTAAATGGGCCAAAGATTTTAACTTAACCCAGTCACCGTCCAACACTGAACAGTGTTAAATACGGACTGGGGTTTGGTATACAGAGCCCGCAGCCTTCTTAGTAATATGGCAAACACACCATTAAAAAGCCTTTTAATCTTTTATTAAAGATATAGAAAAGAAGGAAAAAGAGTTAAAGCCTTTGAAATGTAAAGTATTAAGAAAGGCACTTATTTTAACAAGATCTCTTGTTACCTTTTCCTTTGGCTGGAGAAGAGGAAAAAACCCTTATTCAACAACCACTTAGATAATATCAAAGATGTCAATAACTGTCCTTTGGGTGAAAAGAGAAGTTAGTTGAAATGGGCTGGCGCTGTTGTTCCTACTGCTGCTGTTAAAGTCCAGCCCCATTTTAATCTCAGGTGGTAGTTGGGATTCTGGTGGAGCTCGTAGGGATGGCGATGTCATCTGGATCTCTCTCATGGCCTGAAATTGTCAGGACATCCCTCAGGATTGAGGCAAAGAAGGTCTGGGGTCCCAGAAGATGGCAGGGGTGGCAGACAAGATGGAGAAGTTTGCTCTAGTAGCTTCACTCTGTTTTTCTCTATTTTCCCCGAAAAGGCTCTTTCTTAAGGACCCAGAAAGTGGATAGTGGATGGTGTAGTCCATGCCCTCATTATTTTGCCCACCAGTTAGGCCTAATATCTGACGTGCCAATTTTGGTTCTTTAATTTCCAGTTCTACATCTTCAATATTTAAACAAGCAAGATTTCAATACAATTCTTGAATTCTATTAATGTGACCTATTATGCTTGAACTAATTTATTCTCTTTGTCTGATTCTTTTGCACCTGAATGTAACGTTCTTTGACCTATTTTCTAAGGTAAATTCCTAAACAGGCAAAAGCTGTAAACCAATTGTCACAACAGTTAGTACACTACTTCAGTTTCTTTAGGCTGATTGAGAGGCTGGAGAGTCACTGTTGCATTGCTGAATCACTTGCTCTGTGATTGGATTCTAGTGGGAAAAGTGTGTCCTACTCTTTGGTCCACTCAAGCCATGGGCAATACAGATGCAGAAATTGCAATGAGTGGGGTTACAAACAAGGATGCGATTTTAAGTTTGGAGGAGTTGCTTCTAGTGAATGCCATTGACCTTTCATCATTCCTCTGCCTTCCTGAGTTACTTCTGGCATGGCAATCATGTGGCCCTGTTTGTTGTGGTAGACTGGGACATCCATGACATTTTATAGGGCCAGTAGCACCACCTACCACTCACTCTTGGTACTGCCATCAAATTGTCCACGACTGCTTATTTGACAGGCTTATCTGCTTATATCGCAGCTACTGTTCACATCAGGAGGGCAGACAACTATCTGCAATCGATGGACGCAATGGGTGGCAGATGACTCTGCCACTGGGAAGATATTCCAGAACCTGGACATTGTACTAGGCTCTGTACAAACACACAGTAAGATAGACAAAACAAACAGTGGGAAACAGAAGGTGAAATGATCACACTGAAATTCAGTGAGAAAGCTGAGAATAGAAGCCAGGTTTCCTGACTTCCACTCCATGCCCTATCCATTAGACCATGCTGCCTTTCTTTTATTTTATTCATTTATTTTATTTAGTTAACTAAAAGAGCATCATAGACTCAAAGACTTTAAGGTCGGAAGAGACCAAAATGATCATCTAGTCTGGCCTCTTGTACAATACAGGCCACAGAACCTTACCCACCAACTCCTGTAATAAACCTCTAATTTATGACTGAGTCACTAAATTCCTCAAATCATGGTTTAAAGACTTTAAGGTAAGAGAATCCACCAGCAAATGAGCCGTGCCCCATGCTACAGAGGACAGTGAAAACCCCCCGTCAAGAGGTCCCTACCAGCATTTGGACACTTATTGTGCATAAATATAAAAGATAGTCCATTCTCCAAAAATCTTACAACCTGACAATTAAAACTCAGTGAATGGCTTCATGGAAAGAATGTGTCTGCACTGTATCCCTTGTGATCCCTCCCTTTAAAATTCTCAGAGAAATACATGAACTTTAAGATACCAAATTGATCCAATTAATGTTTTTAAAAATAATAGTACTAATAGTAATATCACCAGGCTTCATAAAAGTACATACCGTTCTTTATGACTATTTACATATTACCAAAAGCCTGTGTTATGCCAGGCACTACTGCTCACAGCTGCCTGCAAGGTTACGGATACCAGATGTGGAATAAAAATTCACCCAAAGCAGTTAGGTGCACTTATCTTTAATCATGGCTCATGCTCCAAAACAGCAATGGGAACTCTAGGGCGCGCTGTGAAACGGGCTGCTGGGGGAGTTTGCCACACAATCCAAGTGGATTCATGGCAGAGTCTCATTGTGCAGTTTGCATTTCAAGCTTTTATAAGCAACAAAACATATCAGCTCTAAGGTACAGCTAGCATTGGCAAATTTACAGCACGTGACCTTGCTTCCTAACTTTCCTCCTCTTTTGGCAGCACAAACACTTTCACACGGCCTTGCACAGCCTGTTTACCAGGCCGAGCAACGCCGTTTATCAAAGCAGTTCTGACCAGACCCGTCAAGCCTCTATCTCTGTTCAACGTGTTACACATCTCTTCCATGACCCTACAGCATGCTAGTGCTTACATTTTGTATGGTGTTCACCTTACTTGCACAAGTAGTCTCATTGATTTCAGTGGGGCTCCTCATGAGATTAAGGCAAGTAGGATGGGTTTAAAGTAGTTAATTTGACTGCTTTTAATCTTTCTGGACCAGTACCTAGAATTTCATTATTGACATTGGTAATTGAAAGAGCCACTCAGATATAATTCTTGGTATGTTTATTACAGAGAAGGCCAATTTTTACAATGTGGCAAGTAAGTAAAATCTGCATTAGAAATTCTAAATATTCACAAAATTTGAATTAACTTTAAAAATGAAATCTTAATTTCTAGGCTGACTTTATTTTAAACTAATTTCCTTGATAGAAACAAACACACAAGCAATCTGATAAACAAACACCATGAGAGGGAATCATAAGGGAGATTCTTTTTTCCATATAAACTCAGTGTAATCATCCAAAAGGGGAGAAGTGGAAACTTGCTAGTGATATACAGAAGGCTCATTTAGATGTTAGATTATTCATCAAAAGCAAATTATATTATAGTTACTAATTAAGATTTTATTACATGCATTTGTTGCTTCCTAATTAGATAATTGGAACTCTTTGTTGACAGTTATATCCACTTGCTTGGAGGGCAAACTGCAATTAGTACAAATCTTTGCTGATCATCCTTTAAATCCCACTGCCCTGAAACCATCATCATCATCATCACTTGTTCCCTCCTCTCTCTCTCTTCTGTCTCTGGCTCTCTCACACACACACACACACACACACACACACAGCTACCGTATTTGGAAGGAGATGAATAGGCTTCAGTTCCCTTAAAATGGATTCATTTGTTAACTTATAAACCTCTGCATATATAGGGCATATGGATTGTCCCCATAACTGTAATATCTGAGAACCACTCCTCTGGTAGTATATTTATCCATGCAATGCCTTCTTGACTTCAGTGAGACCAGAATTTCATCCCTTGTTTTCAGCCCAGTGCAATAAACACAGGACCATTTGTTGGTTCAAAAAGGATTAGAAACTTTTCAGGCAAAACCAGAAGATGATCATTTATGTAAACCAAATAGCTGCAGACAAAGAAACTTACAATGCAAGCATGCTTGTGAAGTACTTATACTGTAGTAGGTTAAACATGAGAAGCAAGGTACTTAAAATCTCTACTGTGCTCACCAGTAGAGCTGGGAAAGTGACCACATCACTTACAGTACCTCTAGTTTTTCGTCTTTTAGGAATAAACTTATTAAATTCACTGCAAAAATGTAGTGTTGTTACAGCATGGGAGATCATGCAACATCAAACACACACCAAAGCAAGTCTGTTCTAACTGTTAAGATTGTGATGCCCTAATTCATCCATATTGTGGATTCCTAGTACTTTCTATTTCTCTCTCCCCTCTTAGATGTAAACTATAGCATGTTACACTGTTATTAATTCAATTTAGAAAATAACGAAAATGTGCCTGGTCAAATTAACGTAGTAAAAGCAACCTTAACTGTGAGAATGTCATGACTTGAGTGCTTGATTGTGTTTGTAACCTGGACATTTTCTTAGCGCTTTGTTTGTTTGTTTTTCGGGGTTTTTTGTTTTGCTTTTGCAGTCATTATAATTTTATATATATAAATAATGTTATAGAAGAAGCTATTTTTCAATCTATTGCTCGTACCATTTCTTGGCTTCGGACACTTAACCAGTTCCTCTCTGTAAAAGCTATTAGCACTCCAGTCACCTCCCAATGAAGTCAATGTTTATTATTAGTGATATGAATAGCAACAGGACTAGATTCTTAAATATAACAAAGGCAAAAACTGTTAACATAGAGTTAAAGATGCTTGGCTGGATGTATGTTGTCCCTTGCAGTGTCAAGTTGGGCAAAACTCAAACGTCTGAAAACAAGGAAATGTACAATTAAGATTGCCCATGCAAACTTAACTTCACCCTTCTGCAGCAATGCCCCAGTGCATCCCATTAACACCTATACCTTTGCTCTGCCAACTACACAAGTTGCTGGAATGTACAAGCTCTTCACCTCCTTTTACACCACATTCACTCTCTCTCACAGGATTCCGGTTAACACTATTAACGGACATTAAAAAAAAGTTGCCCTTGCCACCTTCCCTCTCCTCCCCTGGTGGTAGTCAATGACAATTAGTTACATACACACCAGGTACAGTCAGCGTGTTAGGCGCCTACACTAAATGTTGGAGACATTAGTTGGGCTGCTTGGTGAAGGTGTGTTTGTGATGTTCGGATATGTGTGGATTACTTCAAGGTGTGTGACAGCTGTGATTAGGATATGAATAGATCTATGATTTTCACCCCCTCATGTGTAAGGAAAGGGAAAAGGCTGTACCTTCAGGATACAGTATGACTCATTTAATGCAGCATAGTGTAGGCTATGTCAGTAGCAGGGCATAGAGCGTTTATTACAAAGGATAATGTCAGCAGTGAGTTCCAATATGAGAGGCTTTTAATACTTTAATAATGGTTAAGTGAAAGTGTAGGTTGAGACAGTATCTTGCGAATAAGTGTAAGGGAGTTATAAAAGGCTGTGAAGTGGTTCTTAAATTGTACAAACGTGGAATTCTCTCTGCGTGTGTGTATGCGAGGCTCTGGAACCGTCCGAATATTACAATACCAACAGCCAGCATGGGTATGTGCCAAGTGCATATTCACGTACTGTTCAAAGAGGACAGAGGGAAGGGGCATCGGAAACCTTTTCCCACTTTAATGGTGTTAGATGGAATCCTGTGGACAGAGGATGCTCAAGACAATTTGTCACCCTTGGCAAAACTTCAGTCCTACCCAATTAAAAGTTTAGGGCAGACCTTCACCCCTGAACCGCTTGCATCTGAGGCAGAGCTACAGAAGCTGTTGGGCTCCCGTGACAGATTCCAGGGGATGGGAACAGACTGGGTGTGCCGAGCTGGCCAGGGCCTGGCTACAATGAAAGTCCTGCTCCCCCTTCACCCCTGTCCCTGGCCTCTGCTCTAAGCCCTGCAAGCAATTGAGTCCCATTCTCTGGGACCAGGGCTGCCCTTCCCCATGGCCCTTTCCAGGTGGTTGTTGCGGGGGACCAGGAGGGGAGTGAACCTGAGCTCAGCACTTCTGGACAGTGAAGGCTCCTTTCCTGGAGCAGATCAACGCAACCACGACGACTCCCGAGCACCAGCAGGTGGCAGCTCCCAGCCCACAGGGCCCCATTATCAGGCAGCATGGACCCCTCTGCCCTGCCAGGCTGGGGGTCTGAGCCCGTTCACAAGGCCAGAGTGTGGTTCTCTGCAAGTCAGTCCCTGCACTCCGGCTCAGCCCTGTACCCGACACGTTCTGCCCACCCCACCATGTTCCTCACGCCAAGGCCCCCTCCTTCGTACCCACTGCCCGCCCCCGGAGACTCCTGCTCTCCTCAGTCTGCCCCATTGCCTCCTTCTGAATGAGCTCCTCACTGTCAGCAGGTCACTGCTTCCAGAGCCTGGCCCCGGTGACTGGGCAGGGGTCGGGGGCCATCCATGGAGCTGCGGTGTTTGTGGAGGAAGGCCCAGCGGCTGCTACGCTGCTGTCAGTGGCAGCCCCAAGCCTCTCCGCACCTGAGCTTCTGCAGCACCCATGATCTGACCCAGGCCAGGAGCAAGGCACAGCTTGAGAGGGGGCAGGAGCACTTTTTCAGCAGCACCGGGGGCTGCTTCCGGCTCCCTGGAGCTCTGACTCTCTCGGGGGATGTCCCGCCAGCCTCATCCCCTGCTGCCAGTCGAAGCAGCGGTGGATTCGTGCTCTACAGATTTTGCCCCATATGTGACAGGTGGTTACTAAGAGAGAGCACAGCTGCTGGCCAGGACGCTGTGCACTTCCCTTCCTCCTGTGCTGTTTCTCAGCTTCTTGAGCAGGGCGATTCTCTTCAAAACTGACTCAGGCTTGATGCATGAGGTGATGCAAGTGCAGTCTATTGCCAGCCAGCTCTTCCCAACTCGTGGGGTCTGTGCCTCCCTTCTTACGATACATTCAGCACTAACAGCATTTCCTCTCTCCTCCGCACCTTGGCTACCAAGGTAAGGGAAATGCTCAACATTTTCCTGGTGTTCATCACCAATGACAACTTGTGGGAGAAGACAGACAACTTGTGCTGGTGCAGGCTGGTGGAGGAAGAGTTTTAGGCTATGATAAGCACCTGAGAAGAGATCGATGGTGGATTGCAAGTCAGCCTCGGTGTGTGTAAGAGTAGCCAATCTGCTGTCCTAGGAAAGTGTCTAATCTCTCTATAGCTAGAATGGCCTCTGCCTGTGAATGGCAGTGAATGGGTTGTAAAAGGAGGTGAAGAGTTTGAACATTTCAGCAACTCTGGGGTTGGCAGAGTAAAAGGTAACTGTCTTAATGGGGCCTACTGTGGCATTGCTGAAAGAGGGCAGAGTTCAGGTTGCATGAGCAACCTTACCTGTGCATTTCCTAGTTGTCAGAAATTCTTTTTGCTAAAGTCAGAATTTTGTAAGGGGACAACCAGCAAACAACCTCAATTCGGCATAGCTAAAGATTCGTTTTTGACATTTAAATGTCATAGTTGTTTTTTTAACAGGCAAAGATATTGTGTTGGCAGGAATTAGTAGTCAGGTAGACAGCCGTAGATACAATGTCCCACAATTTGCATTCCGACCCAAATCAGCCTAATCCCCATGTCATGGATAGATTCAATGATTGCAAGGCCATGTAGGACACTTGTGATCATCTAGTCTGACTTCCTAAAAACACAAGCCATAGAACTTCCCCAAAACAATCTTTCAGAAAAAATTCCTATCTCGATTTAAAAATTGTCAATGATAGAGAATCCACCACAACCCTTGGTAAACTATTCCAATGGTTAATTACCCTCACTGTTAAAAATGAATACCTTAGTTCCAGTTTGAACGTCAGTAGCTTGAATTTCCAGACATTGGATTCTGTTTACTTTTCTCTTCTAGATACTGCAGCCCATTGGACAGATAAATCAATTTCCTGTAATATCTTTGGGAGCTCTTATTCAATTAAGTTTGAATATCTTTGCAGTCCATTGTATTAAATGCAAATGTTAAATATTAATGTGGGCTTGGATGATCAAAAGATTATATTGAATGATGTGGCAGACAAGAGTGAACTTTAAGAACAATATGCATGTAGTAAAATTCTTGGGAAATGTGTAGAGAAAAGTGAACACAAATTTCACATCTACCCCTCACCTCCTGTTATGCAAAAATCCAGCCTTTTGAAGCTGTGCAATTTTCTACCTGCTCCCAGGGTTCCAAGTTTAAAACCCAAACTCTATAAAGGAGAGTGACTTAGATTCATGAGTATGCTTGTTCTGAGCTAACAGCTGTTATGAATTTGTAATCACAGAAAAAAATCCTTGGTGGGCTTTGAAGGACTGATCACCTGCCAAATCCCTTGTTAGAGTTGGGGGTTATGTTAGGTAAGCGTACTATAGTGTATAGATTTTTAAAAATATTTAAAAATATGTTTTCTCTGTAATGCTTTTACCTTAAGAATAAATGTGCTTGCTCAGAAGGGGCCATGTGGCAACTTTTTAACTTGGGCAATTATGCTGTTCATAGCCTGAGGAGAAAACTAAAGCAGGTCTGCTTAGGCAGTCGAACTTGGTGAGGAACTCACAGTGTAGGCAGGGAATTATCCAGCCTGGAAAAACCCCAGTTTGGAGGAAGAGCATCTCAGGTATCTGCTGAATGAGATGACAGCTGAGGAGCCTTGAGGCTAGAGTGGGTGCTCCTGCTGGACTACGGGGGGGAATACAGGTGCAGTTGCACTGAATTGTGAAACCCATTATTAAATATTTGTTCCCTGCACGGGTAGACTGTAATCAAGTCAGCCCTTAACCTTCTCTTTTTAAAGATAAATAGACTGAGCTCTTTGAGTCTATCCTTGCTTTATAAGGCATGTTTTATAATCCTTCAATCATTCCTGTGTCTCTCCTCTGATCCCCCTCTTTTTTATCAACAGCCTTCTTGAACTGCAGACACTAGGACTGGACAGAGTATTCCAGCAGTGGTCACACCAATGCCAAATATAGAAGTAAAAATATCCTTTGTGCTCCTACTCACGTTTCCCCTGTTTATGCATCCTAGGACTGTTAGCCTTTTTGATCACACCTTGGACTGGGAGCTCATATTCAGTTGATTTGGCTCCTCCAAAAATGTAGTAGGTGTCATGCACTATGCTGGGGAAACAATGACAGACTGAGCCCATTTTGACCCATATCACATTAACAGTTTGGACTCTAGCTCTGAGCCAAAAAAAAAAAAATCTAGAATTTTTTTGAAAAAGTGGTTATTTTAGACGAGGGGTTGTAGATCTGCAACCCCTACCTCAAATAACCCCCCATATTTGAGTCACTAACCTTCCTGAGGTGCACCAAATTTCAGAGGAATCCAACTGAGCATGTTGATTTTAGAGGACTTAGAAAGATTCACCTTTAAACAGATGTCATAACACAGCCTTAACTGTAGTGGCACTGCTGTGTCACCTATAATAAGCCATCTAATATGCATATCCACATCACATTCTTGACACTCCTGCGGTCCTTGAATGCTCAGATCTCCAGTGGATTCAACGTCAGTTTGATCCGAACAAGGAATGCATAATCATTGTGAACAGCTAAGACTCCAATTTAGCAAATCATTTTAAATTGAAGGAACTTAAGCACATGCTTAAATATGTTGTCTAATAGGCATGAACTTAAGCATGTGATTAAAGTTAAGCATGTACTCAAATGCTTTGCTGGATCAGGGCCAAATTAAATATCTGTATTTCAGAGATCTACCTATGATGTTTGATTACATTCAGTTTGTTTTGTTTCCTAACATTTGGCACTATAGCATGTGGCATAAAGGATGCTATGTGACAGAAAATGTAGAGATTCCTGTGGATCTCAATCTGCCCTGAACTAAGCTTTGCTGTAGCAAATAATGGTAATGTTTAAGAGCAATTAAAGGCCAGGACTTCTGGTGAGAATCCAAAATTGTATTTGTGTTGCATGCAGGAAAAGGTTCTATAGCATCAGTGACAGAAGGAAGAATAGCAGATTAAAGAAAGAAAGCTATAAAACCACGCTTATCACTTGAGGTATAAACCTTGCAGCTGTTTTCTTATCAACTTGCCATGTAATAATAGTAAAAGCAGCACAATTTTTGCAGCTTATGAAAATATAAACTGTGGCATAGACAGATATACCTGGGAGATGTCATAGGGCTCTCATTTTATGCCTTTCTCAAAGTTCCCTGCCTATTCAAAAGTGCTTATTTTCCACCTGCTTTCTGTTCTTACACCCACACTGAAAGGTATCAGAGTTTCAAATTATCAGATTACATGAAAAAACCTCTGCCACTTTTCTGTTGGTGACTGGCTCATTAAAAATATGTTGCGTATCTTAGGCTTTTTCAGCTGTCTATTTTCATTTTATTTCACAACAAACTCTGGCTGTTCTGTAACTTTTCCTTCCTATTTTTCTTTTTGTTGCATCTTTATTTATTTTTGAGCCCCTTTGTCTACATAGATTTAATTAGTTTCCCTTTATGTACACGTATGTGGGAAAATGCTCCAAAGTATGCATGCACTCACCTTACCTTTCTAAAACTAATGCATTGACAGAGGTTGCTTTGATCTGGGCACTCTAATGATGTTGCTAGCTCTGCTTCCTGTAGCATTTTCTTTTCCTTTTGGTTGAAGTGGTAGGCAACTGCTCCCCTCTAACTTAAGGAACTGACATTTCTTCATGACAGATTTTTCTCTTTATGTATTATGCTATTGAACATAACACATCAGGGAATCTATTGTGTGCAAAATTTGTCCAACAGTGTAGCAGCTGCTTACTGATAACAAAGATAGGCCACCTTCATTCGACTGAGAGAATCCAGAAAGTGTGAGAGAGAAAATAAGTTATTAAATCAACTTTAAAATCTCTAAATCAGGTTTACTGGTTCAAGTAACCACCATATCAGTTCACTGAGGGCTTATCCTAGCAGCTGGTGCTGTACAGCTACTATGATTTCTTTAGTATGAATTCAACGGAGCCCGCTCCAGCAAAGAATATAACCACAGCTTCAGAATTTTTCAGAAATCTCCTCATGCGATGGTGTCTATTAGCAAGCAGCCTTAAATCTGCTTGTCATTTCCATATAGTTGTAGTAATGAGGACAGACAGATAAGTCAAGTCCTATCTATGGAGGGATACAGCATTTTGAATTTAGCAAATGAGTTTATATTTATGTTAGCAAGAGGAACAGTGAGACACTTCCAATTATTTATTAGTTTACCCCACTGCTTGCTGCTGCTTCTTATGTACTAGGAGTTGCAGAAATTTACAGTATGTATAAAATTTCATAGTGTAGCACCAGGTTTTTTATTGACGGGTATGCATGTGGATGAGGTTGCCTAACAGCAGTAGTGTAGATTATATCAGTGTTGTCCTCATATTGTTTGCATTAAAAATCCTGCTAGCAATGAAGCTTGTCAGTGCTTTTTAATCAGCTACAGCAGCCTGAAGCTTTCTGCATCTGAGACTTTTCTGAGGCAGGGATCAAAGGAACCTCTGATTAGGGCTGGGTGAATAACTGATTTTTTGGTTTCAGTGGAAGATCCAAAACAAATTTGTTTCAGGTCAAATCAAAACAGAAAAATTCCAGAATTTTCGGTGACTCAACAAAGTCCATTTTGGGTTGCATGAAACATTCTGTTTTAACCCAAAACATTTTGTTTCTGGGCACTTTTACAGGGCTAGACTCATAAAATGAGTAGATGTGAAGGGGTCTTTATAACCTTGAACCAGTGGTTCAGGCAGTCAGCTGGGATGGTGGAAATCCAGGTTCAGTTCCCCTCTCTGTCTCATACTATTTGTGAGCCGGGAAGTGGGCGGGTGCAAAGCCCACTGCGAAAGGCCCCTCCCCCTGGGGGGAGGAGTCACTGGACCAAGAACACAACTGATTGCATGGGACAAAGAACGAAAAAGGGAGCGGGCATGGGTGTCACAGGGTCAAACGAAGGGAACCAGAATGGGACTACGAGCAGGGAACCCCAGACAGAGCCCACTGCTGCTTGAAGGTGTCAAGGGAGCTAGTGGACACTGCCCAGAGGAACTCTGCCCGGATGCGTAAGTGGACAGAGGAAAGGAAGTAGACCCCACAGTCGCAGAGCACCCCCCCAGACAACCTCGTCTCTTTGGTCTTGTAGATGGCCATTTTGGCCAGGGCTAGAAGGAAGTTGATGAGGAGGCCCCGCGATTTTGTGGGGCCATGGATGGGGTGTGGGTATAAAAACAAGTGTGGGGAGAAGTGCATCCAGAACCTCATCAGGAGGTTCTGGAGGAGCCAGAACAGGGGATAACAGCACTTGAGATAAATGTACGCCAGGGTCTCCCTCATGCCGCAAAAGGGGCAGGTGTCAGGGTGAGGGGTGAACCGCGCCAAGAGCACACCCATGCTCATGGCTCCATGAAGGAGCTGCCAACTGAGGTCCCCAGCAGGTCATGGGCTCAAGGTGGAATAAAGACTGGCCCACCAGTCTCTGCCTCATCCAAAGCAGGGATTTGAATCTGGGTCTTCTCAGACCTCCCAAGAGAGTCCCCGCCTATCACTGGGCCATGAGGTATTCTGAAACAGCACTATTTCAGTTTCTGCTTGTCAAGCTGTTGCACTTTGTATGAAATAGTTATTTGAAGAGGGACTTGAACTTGGGTCTCCCACTTTCCAGGTGCATACCCTAACCATGGGAATATAGGCTATTTTGAGGTAACACACTCTCATTCTCTCCTGTTAAAACTGCTCCACTGTGTGTAAATAATTAAATACACAGTGGAGTGGGGCCTTGTACCGGGGTATGTCACTTCAGGTGTATGTCCTAGCCACTAGAATAATTGTCACACGCTCTCTCTTCGTCCCAACGACTGTTTCTCAGTAAATTAACTATTTGTGTAAAAATATCTCACGCAGCTGTAAGATTTCCATTGTCACTGCCATTCCAGGCTACTGACCCCCCATATTGTCAGCATGACTTACGTTCTTTGTTTCTAGGTGTCTGATGTTGCATTTGGCTGTATTAAAACCCATGTTGTTCAAGTGAGTCCTGTAACCCGTCCGTGTCCAGGGTAGCCCACTGATAATGCCAGGGTCAGGGCAGGCTGCAAAAGGAGAGCAAATTCTCCCAGCACTGGTGGGTGACACTGCAGTCAGACTTCCCAACCAGCCACAAACAGTGCTTCTGATTCCCCCACACAGGTTATCAAGAAGCCACTGTGCAAATACACACAGCCCCCTTTACTGCATTTCAGTCTCTGGCTCCCCAAACTGACACTAGGTCCAGTAAAGAGACTAGTTGTATAAACTCTACAATCTTTACTAAAAGATTCCCTCTGATCCCAAAGGACCAGCCCAGTACCAGTTCACTATGAGTTTGGATCTTACCCAAAATACCACGCTGCCAGCCAATCCTTTAGTACCTAAAACTAAAGGTTTATTAATAAAAGAAAAAACAAACAATAAGAGAAGTGTTAAAGGCTTAAAGCAATCAGATCATACAAATGATTCAAAAGTCCAAATACATCAGGTTTCTAGAACAATTGTGGAGTTGTATAGTTCCTCTGGTATACATCCAGTACCTGGATGGGTCTAAGTCCTTCAGTTCAGTTGCAAAGTGTGTTGATCCAGAGGTGTATCCGCAGCTGGACAGGAATGAGGAACAAGACAAAGACAAAATGGTTTCTGTGGTTTGATCTTATATACTCTCTGTTACTGGTCATGTGGCTTGTGGAACTTTACAGGAACCAAAATGGAGTCCATAGTCACATGGGCCAATCCTGGTAACTCTTCAGGTATGCCTTTAGTTTCTTCCTGGGCCTTTGGCTTCTGTAAAGGTCTTGATGGGCCATTAAGCAGGCTATTGTCCTCTGGCCTCTCTGTCTGGGGTGTGTCTTTTACAGCACAGTTTGATATGTAGGTATATTACAGATCTCCATAACTTCCCTCTCACATATCACACATGAACACAAATATGATCTTTTTGCTCAGCACATTATAACCTTTCTAACAGTACCTGACATGGCATGTCTTACATGAATTATTATGATCGGGACATATTAATGTCAAACAACACAAATGCCCCCCCCCAATGCAGTCCGCATGACAAGCCCATCTTATCAAGCAGTCTGTATCACCCTGTATATCTAAATTGTCCCTATCATTATATACTACTACTCCAATTTGTGCATGATCTGTAAATTTTAACAGTAATAACTTTATATTTTCTTCCAGATATCAAATAGTGTGGGGCCAAGAATAAGATCCCTGTGGAAATACAATAGAAAAACTCTCACAGAATGATGATTCCTCATTTACAATTACTTTTTGACAGCTAACAGTTAACCAGTTTTTAATTCCATTTAGTATGGACTACACTGATATTGTATAATGATTTTTTTATCAAAATGTCATGTGCGACTAAGCTTTACAGAAGTTTAAGTATATTATGTCAACACAATTACCTTTATCAACCAAGCATGTAATCTCATCTAAAAACAATATCAAGTTTATTTTGTAAAACACATTTTCTTTAAAACTAAGTTGATTGGCATTTATTATAGTTTCAGCCTTTAATTCTTGACTGATTGCATCCCATATTAGCCTTTCAATGATTTTGCCTGGGATTTATATCAGACTAAGTGGTTTATAGTTATCTGTCTCATCTCATTTACTCTTTTAAAATACTGGCACAGCATTAGCTTTTTTCCAGTCCTCTGGACCTTCCCTAGTGTTACAAGATTTGTCAAAAATCAACTTTAATAGTTCAGAGAACTCCTTAATATTTTTGGGTACAAGTTATCCAGTCCTTCTGATTTCAAATGTTTAACTTCAATTACTTTGGAATAAAAATGTATTTCCTTATCACTGTAACATATAGTAACATATTCCTGCTTCTTTCCAAATACAGAACAGAAATATTTATTGATTACTACTGCCTTTTATGTATCATGGTGGCAGTTTTACAATTCCTAGTTAGTATCAAACATATACCATTGCTAGGATTTTATTTATTTATGGTATATTTGAAGAATTCCCTTTTATTGTCCCTAACCATGGTGACCATAGATTTTACACTGATACCTTTAGCTTCCCTTATCAATTATTCTTATTGCCTAACTACTGATTTATACTAATAGCTATTAACCTCCCCATTCTCTACATTTATTTATTTTAAATTAGTTGATGCTTTTACTTCCTCTCTTAACCACGATGTTTTTAAAATCAAACCAAGACTTCTTACATAATTGTGGAAGAGTATATGCACCGTGGTGGGGGTCAGAGGGAGACTTAGCACCTAATAGTCCATTCTTAAACAATTCCCAGTTATCATTCACATACTTATGTTTAAATGTTTCTTCCCATTCAATTTTCCTTATGATTTCTTTTCAGTTTTGGTAAGTTGGCCCTTTTAAATTTAAGGTATTAAAATTAATTTTAATCATAGCTTTCATTATAAAAAGAAATTTGGAGTCTGAAAATCTCTGTTTCCATATCTTAATCATTATGTGCTATTTCAAAGTGACCAAAAACAATCTAGGTGCATAATACAAATCAGAAGGCCCCATGAGGCTTGACCGAGTATGCACACAAGTCAATGGAAAGAATCAGTACTGATCCAATGCTCATTAACTTCAGTGGGCACTGGATTGGTCCTTTCCCCAAAAGCTTACAATCTAAGGTGGCACAACCCTGCAATGTCATGAGCACAGGTAGATCCTTGCACCCATATGCATCACATTGCAGGATCCAGGCATAGTTTTAAATGCAAGCAGAAACACGGTAAAAAACAGGATGAAAGAATTGATGGAACTACAAGATTTATGAAAAAAATTACACCTTTACCTTTACCCAGCTATGACTAATGCAGAGCCTGGTGTATAAACTTTATTTTGTATAACTAATGGGCAAAAATAATTGATCTAAATTTTTAAAAAATTCTTAATTGACTCAGTTTTTGTTAGGTACCATAGCAGAAGTGGGTCTTATAAGTATGTGAGCCAAAGTCCTTTGCGCAAAGGTATTTTTCATTGGCGTATTCTATTGGGAAATCCTACAACACTGTGGTTATGGGTTAATAATACAGCAGGGTACTACTGACAAAAATGTTTTAAAAAACAAACGGGGTGAAATGCATGGCATTTCATCTGGTATGATTTTGTAGCCACTTAAACTAAGGGACTGAGAATTATTTGCAACAAATACTTTAAAAGTAAATTAGTTAATGCCCAAGAGGTTACACTGTAGGGAACAATATTCTATTGGCAGAGGATTGCCAAAAGATCAAATGGTCTTTTTATCATTTCCATTTTTAATTATTTCTAGAATTAATTATTCAGCTGTATTTATTTAACAGTAGACATTGCTCATCTAGAGATGTTGAAAGAAGGGTGTTGCAAGCCTACTAATTCTATGTTCTAAATTCAGCTCTGGCACTGACAGACTTGATGGCCTAAGGAAAGTCATTCAGCCTTTATTTTTCCATGTTAAAAATGAGGCGGAGAAACAAGCAGGAGGCTATTAATACTTACTTAAGTACTTCACATGGATGTGTAGTTCAGTTTAATTAGATAAGGACTGTAAATACTTTTAAGATAAAAATCACCATATAAGGGCTAAATATTATTATTATTGCACATCCTTAGCTGTTATATAGTTTTCTGTCCAACTGCTGTAAGGAAAAGTGATTTAATGCGAATGCCTGCATCAGTCATTGCCTTTTTTCTGCACTTTCTCCACCTAAAAAAATCCTCATGTATTTGTATTTCACAAGCAAAACTGCAAAATCCATTTCCCCTTCCATGTGCTCATTTCTTTCCCATGGAAATCAGACACTTTTCTTTGGAAACTGCAAGCAGGTAAGTTTTAAAAAGAGAGAGAGAGAGTAGAAACACCTATCGTATATAACGTTTTTAATTAGTACATTCTTTTGTTTAACAGTTTTGTACCTCATTATTGAAGGATGTGGTGCAGTGTTGATGGTGGCTAACAAATTGTGCTGAATTGCTCAAAACGGTCCTCTAGCCTACAGCACTTAAAAAGCTTTCAAAAAAAAATTTCTGCATTTTTTCCTGCAAAATAAATGTTTTTTGTGATGTTGTGCAGTATTGTGTAGCATAAGCATTCTTAGACATATTAAGCCAGTGGCAGAGAGGTATGATTACATACTTTTTTTCCAATTTAAGGGTGAAAATATGAGGATATGTCTACACAGCAAAGAAAAACCTGTGTCTGGTCCGTGCCAACCGACTTGGGCTCATGGGGATCAGGCTGTGGGGCTGTTTCATTGCTGTGTAGACCAAGAGGCTTGGCCTGTAGCCTGGGCTCTAGGACCCTGTAGGGTGGGAGGGTCCCAGAACTTAGGCTCTAGGCCAAGCCCAGAAGTCTACATAGCAATGAAACAGCTCTGCAGCCTGAGCCCTGTGAGCCCGAGTCGGCCACCTGTGGAGTTTTTTTTTGCTGCGTAGACATACCCTGAGTTGTAATCGGAAAATTATTCAGCAGTTTCCACCTGTAGAAGCCTCAGTTCATTTGCCTCAAAGGGCTAATTTATGAGTTAAAATGTGATTTTTTTTTCCTGTTTATGGGTTCTAGAAAAAAGAGGAACGTTTTAATTTAAAATACAATGGTTTTAAAAATACTTGTCACTTTCACTGCTCTTTTTACATTCCCTCCAGTTTGTCACTACAGACCCTCATGCACAAGGTACTAGGGGCCATGAGCGAAGGAAGGTAAAGGGGAAAGAGCCCTAATGTACCATAAATGAAAGATCACAAATTAGCCAATGTATTTTTGTTTTGTTGCTTATTCGCCTGACTGAAGAAGGCATTTCTGTTCAGGAAAGCAGTAGCCCAAGGCACCACCCCAATTCTGGCAGCCTCTCCAAGCACGTCTATGGGCTGCAGCAGTGCCTAGAATTGCTGTAACACTGTGTGCTGTGTCTCTGACATGCGGTATGAGCCTCCAGCCCCACACCAATCTGCCTTGAGCTGGTATCGGAGTCCTTGGAGTCAGCCTTTATTACAAATTTTAGTAACACACTCCCATTTGTGCTTTCGTCAGACACCTGAGAAATGTCATGAATTTTTACTTAAGTATTATTTTGTTGCCATAATTAGTGTAATTAATTCCATCTTAAAGATACATGAGGGATGTGTTAGTTTAATTAAACTATAAAGCAACTAATCCATGGCTCTGGATGGTAAGGTGTTAGTAACGGAAATTACTTTAAACAGTACAGATTAGAAGACTTCGCATTAGCAAAATGTACTCTATTTTAAATTTAAATACAAAACAGCTGAGTACATGATGAGCCCAAAGAGAAAGCTTAACATTGCAGCTAGCCTAATTTGCAGGAAAGAATTTCCCTTTGCTTAGTCTTGGCATGCTCAAGGCTTCATCCTTATTTAGTTGTAATTCACTTGTGTCAGCCATCTTAGATGATAGAAATCCTCCCCCCTTTTCCCTACAGTACAGACATTGCCTTTTCTACTTTTGCCTTTAGCTTAATTAAAATCACTTCATTTCAGTGCAGAGCTGCTTTCTCTTTTCCAACATAATATATTCTAAAGAGGTGGAAAGGGAGAAGGAGATTTGAATAACCATCTTGTCCTTTAGTTTGTAAAGAAAAAACAAAACAAAAAAAACCCCGGTGAAGTTATTTTTTGTGGTTTATAGCTCAACACTAGCTACTTATTGTTGTTTCTTAATATTCTTCTATTAATTAATTCACGAGTTATTCTTGTAATAATTGGATTAATTAATAATATTGTATGTTCTTAATATTACAGCATTGCTGTATTTTTGCTTCTTGTGCTCTTAGGATCGGTGCTTGATCCCTGATGCAAAATTCTAACCCAGAGCTGCACTTTCCCAACATTTTTTCAGAGGGGGTAGTCAGTTCAGGGATTTGGCTCAGCACATTCAAGAGAGAGCCAATAACCTGGAAGACTAGGGTGAAATCCTGATCCCTTTGAATTCAGTAGAAAAACTCAGGTTGATGTAAATGGGGCCAGCTTGTCTGGATCCAGGCTGGAATTCCAAATTCCCATCCTCACCTGTCCCCACTGATGGAGGATGTTTGGATGTGGAGTTTTAGATCATGCCCCTCTTTACTGAAGAGTCAGGCATAACCCCTTACCTAGCATTTTTGTCACTTGAATACTGAATCAATTACTTTTGAGTGCTGAGGGCAAACCTTATTCCAGGAAAAGCAGTCTCAGTGGCTTCTGTTCCACAGAAAGTCTGTGGACCTTCCTAGCTATACAGCTACAGTGGCTCTTCCCTATGTCCTTGTGCCATGCAATGTCAGGTGAGGCCCTGATCCTGTGAGTTGTTCCACATAGGTGGACCTAGGGTGATCAGATGTCCCAATTTTATAGGGACAGTCCCGATATTCAAGGCTTTGTCTTCAAATAGGCCTATTACCTGCCACCTCTTGTCCCGATTTTTCACACTTGCTTTCTGGTCACTCTAGGTGAACCACCTCCAGTTTGTGTGGGTGTAGGGTATGCTCACAGGGAGCAGTTTGTACAGTCAGGGCCTCACATATTATACAACTGCCTAATAGTCTCAGTATTAGGATGATGTCAGAGGGTTAGCTTTGTCCTGACTGACTGACATTCAGTTGTTCACTATTTAGGAAAGATTGCGCATTGCTGATTAATCTAGGTGGTGCTTTTAATTCTTCAACTTCATGTAAATTAAATAAATTATTAAATTCACTCAAAGTTTAATTAAAAACAAGGGAGGGAAAGGTACAACACACACTTCAACCTAGGGACCAAAGGGTCATCACCTAGTGAGTAATAACTTCAGTTAATAAGCATTCTCTAAGTACTTCATATATACATAAACATAAGGTTCTCACTATGATTACAAATGTATTTGCTTCTGTGACTTTTCAACATCGCATATAGTGGAGGTCAGGGAATTTGTATACATTGATTTTCCTCAAAATAGAAGAATAGGAATTTAAGCATTTACTGATATCATTGTTTTCTGTCATACTATTAGTAAGCTAATGGACTAAATTCACTGCCACATTTATGGTTGTTTGGGTCAATGTAGGCCATGACAGGGCGCCCTTCCAGTTGATAATCTGCCAAAGAGGGGAGGCTTTGCTGAATGTGGAGATTTGGATAAGTTCCATTTGAAGTCTGAATTTTTTTTATATACTTATATGAGGTGCAGTAAACAACCAAACACCAGGCTGATGCTAAGGGTTTGAAATGGGTGGTAACACATGATGACATTTTTGTGCATGACAGACTCTCTGCAGCTGCTGAATCTGCTGCTGGGGAAAGTGTCAATAAATGATTTTTTAAAATATATTTAATTTTGAAGATGTAATATGTTCAAGAAATTCTTGGAGAGGAAAGGAGCGAAAGGTGAAGGGCTTTTCTCCCCCAAACCAAGACAACTACACAAAATCAATTCTTTCACTTCTTCCAATTTTGCACTCTCCAAGCTTTTGGAATTTCATCCATCACCTTATCCAAATGAAGGGACAAATTTTCATTCAGGCTCTCCTAATTTCTCTTCAGTGTTGGCAGGCACATCTGTTTTTATGTGCAACACCTGATATTTGCATATACAAGTTGGGTAAATTGCCTAAACAACCTATTTCAATTTGCAAATGCCCATTTGTGGTCAAATAATTGCATATACCCGCAAATTCTGAGGTCCCTAGCTATAATTTTGGCCCAGAACAGGAGTAAAAAGACCCTGCTGTTATGTGAGATATTTCCTATGATCTATAATATATTTATTTTATAGGAATAGGAGAAGCAGGGGAGGACTTATGTAGAATGATTGGATCCTTGGACATTTAAGTATTTAGTTCCAGTATAGTATTAATCCCTATCTTCAGAAAAGCAGCACTTTGAAAGCATTCTGTTAAAATGTCAGATTCTAAGAAAATGTTGTGCCAATAGAACAGAATGCCAACTGTTGTATTGCTGTTTGCAGTTAAAATGTGATGTCTTCCTGTTAGAGTACAGCAACAATCTCCTTTGTCCTGTACTTCAGCTAGGAAACATATTTGGTGTATTGGTTTGCCACACTTACCCATAAAGCACCAGCCTGCTTTTTAGAGGGAAGCAACATTGTTTCATCTGCCATTATTTTCATAACATTCAGGAGCGATGAAGTGGCTTTGCACAAATGCAGAAGGAAAGTAGGCAGGGAAGGAAGTTGTAAATTAAATTTTATTTTTACTCTTGACAATAATAGAGTATGTTAGATCTCTAGAAAGGCTTAACAGTGGGAAGGAAAATGGAAAAAATTATTAAAATAATGAGGTCTGTCTCTTCTCCTTATCACAGGAGATGAATTAATAGTTGTGTGACCCTCAGTTATAGCAACTAGACACTGTGATTGACGGTGCAGAAGAGCAGAATGCATCCTTTTGTACAGAAATGTTGAAATATCCAAATCAGTGTAGAGCAGCTGTTGAAGTATTATGTAGTTTGCAGATAAAGTAGGTGCCTTGATTATACTAATTTTGGCTGAGGTTTTGAGTAGAAGTAGTGGAGGGGAAAAGTGTATTTCCTCAAAAATCCCCTCATCTTGTTGATCAATAGTTTGGGAATGTTTATATATATACAAGGGGGTAATATATATATATATATATATATATATATATATATATATATATA
>ML675601.1:18257214-18295485 GCA_007922155.1 Mesoclemmys tuberculata
ATATATATATAATACTGGAATTGTAGGACTGAAAGGGAACTCAATAGATCATCTAGTCCAGTCTCCTGCACTTATGGCAGGACCAACCAGCCCTGACAGGTGTTTGTCTAACCTGCTCTTAAAAATTTCCAGTGATGGAGATTCCAGAACCCCCCTAGACAATTCATTCCAGTGCTTAACTACCCTGAAAGTTAGGAAGCTTTTCCTAATGTCCAACATAAACTATCCTTGCTGAAATTTAAGCCCATTGCTTCTTGTCCTAGTCTCAGAGATTATGGAGAACAATTTTTCTCCCTCCTCCTTGTAACAACCTTTTATGTACTTGAAAACTGTTATGGTCTCTTTTCTGTCTTCTCTGCTCCAGACTAAACAAATCCATTTTTCTCAATCTTCCCTCATAGGTTATGTTTTCCAGATTTGTAATCATATTTGTTACTCTTCTCTGCATTATCTCCAATTTGTTCACATTTTTCATGAAGTATGGCACCCAGAACTAGACACAGTACCCCAGTTGAGGCCTAATCAGCACAGAATAGAGAGGAAGAATTACTTGTGTCTTGCTTACAAAACTCCTGCTAATACATCACAGAATGATATTTGGTTTTTTTTCAAACATGTTACATTGCTGACTCATATTTAGCTTGTGATCCACTATGATCTCCAGATCCTTTTCTGGAGTACGCCTTCCTAGGCAGTCATTTTCTTTCTCTCTCTCTCTCTCTCTGGAGTACGCCTTCCTAGGCAGTCATTCTCTCTCTCTCCCTCTCCCTCTCCCTCACTCTCTCTCCCCCTTCCCCTCTCCCGCTCCCTCTATATATGCTCACTGTGCATCAAACAACCATTACTCAAGAACACAGTGTATCAGGTGTGCCACAGTCACAATATCATGACTGTGAGGGAAGACAGGTTTGTTTACTTTCTTGGGGTGTGATAAACTTGAAGAAAAACAGGGCCTCAGACTAGAAACGACAAGGTGCCAGGCCCAGATGGCATCCCTGGGGGTCTTCAAAGCTGGTAGAATAACACTTGTGCAAAAAACTCCATCAACTCCTTGTTAGAATTTGGGTTAATGAGGAAATTCCACATGACCTATAGAATGCCAACATTGTGACCATTTTTAAGAACGGGACAAGTCAACGAGTGAGAATTACTAATGTATTGCCCTCTTCACCATTGTCTCCTCCCTTTTACCGAAGATGTGCTTCCCAATGTGGTTTCCCAGCTTAGGGCACCACCAACATGATTTTTGTTGCACAGCAGACCAAAGAGACATGAAGAGAACAACACCTGCCATTGTTTATGGCATTTGTTAACTTAACTAAGGCCTTTGATTCCATCGATCTTGAAGTGTTATGGAAGGTGCTGTCTAGGTTTGGTTCTCCATTGAAGTTGATTCATGTTCTCAGGCTACTTCAATATGGAATGACTGACACTGAACCTTGTAATGGGTCACAAACGGACCCATTCACCACCTGTACTGCTGTTAAGCAGGCTTGTGTTATTGACCCAGCCCTTTTCTCCATCTATCTTGCCATAATCTTGATTCTTATTTCTGACCATCTTTCCCCTGGAATTGGGATGGATGACCAATTTTTCCAATCTGCAGCATCTTCGTTCTAAAACTGAGGTCACCAGGACTGTTATTATTGACCATCAGTATGCTGATGACTGTGCTACCCTTGCACACAGAGGTTGACTTGTAACCCACCCTAGATCTCTTCTCAGGTGCTTATCATACCCTAGGACTCTCCCTCAACATTGGGAAGACTGAGGTGCTCTACCAGCCTGCCCCAGCACAAGTTACTCCCCTTCTCCCACAAATTGTCATTGGTTGTGAACCCCTTGAAAACATTAAGCATTTTCCTTACCTTGGTAGCCATCTCTCCCAGGCATCCAACCTTGATGTGTAGATTGATCATAGGATGCCAGTGCATCCTTCAAATAGTTCCTCCATCAGGTTTTTATTAACAGAGATCTGTGGATGGAAACCAAAATCCTGGTCTACAATGCAGCAGTTATCCCCGCTCTTCTTTATGGGTGCAAGACATGGGTGACATATCAAAGCCATCTTAAGTGTCTGGAGTGCTACCAGCAGCTCTGCCTTATGAAGATTCTATCAGATGGGAAGACCATTGCAACAATGCCAGCATTCTCTCCACAGCTAATATCACCAGTGTTGAGGAGAAGATTATGAAACATCAACTTTTCTGGGCTGATCATTGTATGTGGATGGCTGATATGTGTCTTTCGAAGCAAGTACTCTTTTCTCAATTTAGTCATGGTAAGGGGACCCATGGAAGACAGAGGAATCACTATAAGGATACCCTGAAAGTATATCTTAAGAAAGGAGTCATTGATCCTGCGAATTGGGAAGAGTTGTCTGACAAACTTCAATGGTGTCACAATATATATCAAGCCTCAGCCTGTTTTGAAGAGAATTGCCTTGCTCAAGAGGCTGAGACATGGCAGAGGAGGAAGGAAACTGTGCAGCATCCTGGCCAGCAGTTGTGCTCTCTCTAAGAAACCACCTGTCACATATGTCGAAAAATCTGTTAGAGTACAAATTGGACTCTTAAGTCTCACCAGTGACTTTTCCTCCTGGTAGACATCATCCTCTTATTAAGGGATCATCGTCCTCAATGATATGGCCTACCTGCAACCATCATTAGAAAATATCATCAACAGCTGGAGATGGGTCAGTAGATGTCAAGGACTCTGAGTTACTACAAAGAATTTTTTCCAAATTTATGGCTGGTCTCACCCACATGCTCAGGGTCCAACTGATCACTATATTTGAGATCAGAAACAAGTTTCTCCTCAGGTCATATTTAGGGAGTTTCGCTTTCCTCTGAGGCATGGGTCACTTGCTGGTTTGAACTAGAGTAAATGCTGGGTTTTCTGTTACTTGGAGTCTTAAATCAAAATTTGAGGATTTCAGTAACTCAGCCAGAGTTTATGGATCTATTACAGAAGCAGCTGGGTGAGGATCTGTGGCATGTAGTGTTCAAGAAGGCAGACTACATGATTATGATTATGATGGTCCCTTCTGGCCTTAAATCTAAGTCTATAAACAGCCTGAGAAAATTTTAAATAGACAGAAAATCATTTAAATACACAATAGTTTAAAAACTGTATACTGGTCTTGTTCAGTGCTCCTAGAAACATGCAGGGGTTCAGGTTTTTAGGTTAAAAATATAAATAATGACTTACATACAGACTTGTCACCCCATCCAATCCACTGCTTCTCTACAGGGTGCAGCTATATTACTTGAACACTGAGATAAAAATGGATCAAGCCAAATTTAATGACACCAAATGGATCAAGCTAAGTTTAATGATACCCTCAAGTCACCAGAAGAATCAGTCTGCTCCTGAACAATAAGAATGTGTGAATTTACCTGCTGTCCTTTTGTTATGCCATTTCAGAATGGGAACATGTCAGATCTCCAAAGCTGAGGAAGCCTAGACTGGACAGTGCATTGACATCTGTGAAAGAAAAATCTTTTATAAGGCAACCTACTTTTCTTTAGAGGTGGTGCAAACTCACACCAATGCACCACCCTAGGGAGAGCTCAAGAACAGCAATCCCTCTCAGCTGCCCAGAGTGCAGGCTGCACCATTCCATGGGATGGTGAAATTTGTCCTATGATCCTGAGGAGATTATTCAGTGCATAATCTGAAGAGGAAGCAAGCCATGATCCCACAATCTGAGGGGAATGGGAAGAGAGGAAGCAGTTACTGCACTTCCCTCTCCTATCGCCACATATCTGACCGCAGGGCAACAATTGTCTTTTGCTCTTGTGAATATGTGCAAGGGGGGAAAGATGTAGTGTCACCGCTACACCATGAACCTTAACCTTTGCCTGTCCATTCTTGCCTGCAATTATTCTAGAGTCTAAAAAGTCTAAAAAGTCAACCTTTTTTCCTATGCAGTGAAATATAGCTCTGGCCGTTGACTATATTGGCTATACTGATCCAAGCAGGTCTCTTTTATTTTGTTTAATGATAAAAACAAATTTTTGTTTACTGCCACCATTAGAATCCAGAGGCCTATCACTACACAATACACTATATAACTTTGAATAAAGAATACTGCCGTAAATTTACTTAGAATAGTGCATACCAAGATTTGAATGATGTCCATTGTAAACAAAACTTATATCTTCAAAATGCTGTGTGACAGAGACTGCAGCCAGATGAAGTATCTCTGGGGAAACATTGTATTAAGGTTATGAATGGTTTATCCTTGTGGACACGGGTTTATCCCTGTATGCAACTCTTGTGGGGAAGGATTGCTTTTAGCTCCTTCAGCAGCTACAGATATTAGGGGGATGATTAAGGTGGATCACTGAGGTTGTAAAGACCACCAAAGAGGTACTGGCCCTAGAGTGGTTTGCATATACTGATTCAAACTCCATTTTCCAGAGTCCAACAGACAAAGAAAGGACTTATGGTATTAAAAAGGCTGAGTTTAAACTGTCTTGGAAAATCTTTCTGTCCAGCAGATGGACAGGGCATTCTGTGCAAGGGATGTTCGAAACTTTTGCAGATGGGTTGGAAGGAGAGTGACCTACTAGAGCCTCATATGACTGATGGGTCACCTCTGGTAAGTTTTGTATCATATATATATGAATTTTTATCATTTTTATATGTTTTCTATATAATGCTTTTACCTTAAGAATAAATGTGCTTGCTTAGAAGAAGCTGTATGATAACTGCTGCCAATACACTTCTCATAGCTCACAAAGAGAAAGCAAAGCACAGCCTGTAGGCAGTCTCACTTGCTGGGGATATCACAACTGGGCAGCCTTAAAACTGGCCTGGTCAGAAGGGAATGGGATAAAGATCCTTACCTTGAGAAAGATGACCGCTGGACACCTGAGACCTGACTGGGCACTCTTGGAGTGGACCACAGGGATGTGTTGGAGGGATATAGGTGCAGTGATCCTGAAACTGTAACATGCTGTACAAAATTTAAAGACATAACTCTTCTCCAGAAGCCAAGCTGCTTGGTCATGGAGTTGTAGAGTTTAATGAAATTCATAGAGTTTTTGGTCCTCTGGTTCCTGGAGTGGATCACAATGTCTCATGTGAGAAATTTAGCAGAGTTTCTATCACAGTTTTAAGTGTGGGCTTACTGAGTAGCACGTCATTCTTGAGTTCTCGTCTAAAGCATGGTTTGTCTGTGTTTTCTATCTCTCTGCTTCTACATTAGGAGTCACATCAGTGCTCCCTTTGCATCCTCAAAGTACAAAGATGGATCATCAAATCAGACATCTTTCATTTTAATGTCTTTTTCATTCAATTATATTCAATTATTCAATTCAATTATATTTAACATTCTGAGAGTACACTGGATTAGGTTCAACAGATTTGCTTGAGGTTTGAACTTTGAATAAGCATCTCAGTTTTGGATTGTGGACTAGGAGGTTTATCTAAACCAAACAAATCCTTTAAGGCTTTTGCCTATCCCTTTTCCCCCCTTCCTCTCCAAATTTCAAGAGCCTCTCATCAGTTTTTTTTTTAATTTCATTAGAGTGATTTATAATAATATTTTAAAATGGTATCCAGCGCTATAAAGCAGGCTGATAGGATGGCACCTGCATCTAAGAAGCACAATTTGTAACTTCAGAGAAAAGGGAAACTATTCAGGGTCAGAACTAAAGATCTGCAATAATCTGAAGCCTTAAGAGGGTAGCATCCAAGCCTCTGATCTTGATCTAGCCTTTTCTATGCGAAATTAACAAATTTGATTCAAGTTGCCAAAATAGGAACATTTTCTATCACCTTTTGTAGAAGCTAATCTAACCCATCCTAATGCATTGACTTTTACAAAAACAAGAAATTATTATTGCATTTCATTCACATAATGAATGAAAAATTAGTTTTATACTGGATGCGTAGCACCCTGGAGGGCTTTTGAATTGTCACAATTTAACCTGCATCTTTAACATCACAGAATGAACTCCCTAGAGCTTCTACAAATCAAAGGTTTCTTACATAACTACAAATGATCTTAGGGTCCATTAAAGTTGTGGCATTGAGTGCTCTATAAAACAAGTAGGGTCTTCTTTAATTGCTTTTCTGTACAAAACTTATGTTTTCATCACAAGATCTAAATAATAACCCAAAGGATCTGAGTTTCATGTACATTTTTCTTTAGGTCACAATGGCTTGATTTGTTTTTAATTCCTGTTCAGTTTTTGTTACTAGCAGGTCAAATTTCCAAGGAATCTTGTTACTAGACTAAGCTTTTATAGAATAAAACACAGGAAGGTTTTAAGACTCTATCTTGTTAATAAGAATTGTTGAATCTCTGATAGCTCCTGCTAAAAGACACTCTGTCCTCTACTATTTTATAGGCCATAGATTAATGCTGGCACATTTGGTGCAGCTAAGAAAAATCAGGTAGAGTCTTAGGCCACTGATTTTATAGGATTCAAAAGGCAATTAAGCCCCATAATTAAAATGCATGATGAGGGTCAGTCGTACTGTGCTCTTTCTCAGGCAATTATTTATTGGTCATCTGTGCCACTTTTACCAGCATCATCTTCATCCTCATTTATGATTGGTTTGACTCTGAGGTGTGAACCTATGTTATTATTTTAAATAGGCAGGCCCTTACATATGGGTATTTAAACAAAACAAAATAAAAAAATCTAGAAAGGGGAATTTCTTAAATTACTATTCTATTTTGAAAACTGACTGTTGATTCCATATCAAATCTGTCCTGTTTACAATAAAATGAAAAGTTTTTTCTTAAGTACCACTGCTACAAATTCAGCTTGAGGTTTGACAGTCAAGTTGGGTTTCATTCTCCTCACACAATCATTTATCACCATAATTATCTGAGCACTTTAGAATCATTAATTGATTTTATCCTGAGAGCACCAATATAAAGTATTAACCCCATTTTACACATGGGAAATTGAGGCAAATAGTAGATTAAGCAGTTTGCCAAAGTCACAGAATTTAATGGCTGACCTGGGAATCCAGGTTCTAACTCTGTCTGGTGCCCTATCACTAGACTATTCTTCATCTCCCATTTATCCACACTAGGAATAAAGGCCCAGATTCACAAAGACATTTAGGCTCTTAACTTCCACTGAAATCTCTGTGGATCTGGGCCCAAGAATTATAGCAAATTATGACTTCAATGACAATTTTGCATCCTCAGGAACATGTAACTGAATGGTATGGATCATTAGAATTCCTCTTAATCCAAATAGTCTTAAATCGATTGACCTTCATGGTAGGCTTCAAGGCCTAGGCTTGCAGTGATGAAGGGCTGAGGTTTGTGAAGAAGCATATTGCCTGGCACTTTTTCCTGTATTCTTATTTCAAAGAAATCATTAAAAGAACCACTGAAAGGTTGTCAAATTAAGTCAATGAACTGATTGCAACTTCCTCTGCTTGTTGTTTTTGTTTCCTAGAATTTGTGATTCAAAATAAGCTTCACCTTCACTGTTAACATGCCATGTTACTTAAGGGCAACACAGGCTCCTAAGAAGGGTTAGTTCTCTTCTATTCTAATGTGAGAGAGTCCTCACAAAAATGAAGAGTCATGAACAACAGAAGTAGCTGCCACCAAATTAATCGAAGAGGATTTATGTGCAGAAAACATGACATTTCTCCAGGAGAGTATTATTAAAGAGCCATAGTAAAAATGTGGGGCCATCCCATAGGTCTGCAGCATAGCCTCGGCCATACCCCAAACAAACTGCCCTGCCTGCAGATCACAGACAGATGCTGTCCATAAAATTAAGTGTAATTCACCAACCAAAATTGCTCGTTCAAGCAACTGAGAAAGGTATTTGCCAGACCAGAAGGCAGGCAGCAACTGGTCCACAGTAAGGATTAGGTAGCTGTGACCATATTTGGAGAGGATGAGTTTGATGTGTCGTAGACTATGGAAATAGATAAGAAGGCTGTCATGAAGCCCAGGTGTTATTGTGATGGACCAGAGCATAATGAGGAGGATTGGACACTTCGTGTTAGTGGCCAGGAAGAGGCTATGGGTGGCTCATCTCACTCTGTAGGAAAGTGCCTCTGTTCAGGTGACAAAGCAACAGAATTAGGCTCAGAAGCTGCTGCTGTTACTGTTGTGAGTCCTTTGCTTTCTACTCTATCACCATCAGGAATGTCATGATGATGCCAGGCACCAAAGCTTGGAGATAGGAAACATGTTTATCTTCTGCCCTGTGACTATCTGGAAGCGGTTCATATGTCAAATTCACTATTGCTTACTGTGACCCCTCTGTGCCTAGAGTAGCCCCCTGAAAATGCCAAGGTCAGGGCAAGCTGTAAAAGGAGAGCAGATTCTCCCAACACTGGTGGGTGGCACTGAAGTCAGGCTTCCCAACCAGCCACAAACAGTGCTTCTGATTCCCCCACACTGGTTATCAAGAAGCCACTATACAAATACACACAGCCCCCTTTACTGCATTTCAGTCTCTGGCTCCCAATCAGCCACTAAGTCCAGTAAAGAGACCAGTTATTAAAACTCTGTGCTCTTTGCCAAAAAGGTTTCTTCTGACCCCAAAGGGTCAGCCACAGTACCAGATCAATATAAGTTTGGATCTTACCCAAAATACCACTCTGCCAGCCAATCCTTTAGTAACTAAAATTAAAGGTTTATTAATAAAAGGAAAGAAACAAACTATAAGAAAAGTGTTAAAAGGATTCAAGCAATCAGATACATACAAATGATTTGAAAGCCCATATATATCAGGTTTCCAGTGGAATTGTGGAGTTTGCAGGCTTGTATAGTCCCTGTGGTGTACATCCAATACCTGGATGAGTCTCAGTCCTTTGTTTCACTGCTTCAGTTCAGTTGTAGATGAGTTGATCCAGAGGTAGGCTGAAGACCGAAGACAAAATGGATGTGGGGCAGCTGTATTTTATGTCCTTTGGCCTTTTGCGATGCTGAGGATTTAGCTAAGGTTAGTCCTGCTTTGAGCAGGGGGTGGGACTAGAGGATCTCCTGAGGTCCCTTCCAACTCTAATATTCTATGATTCTGTGATGCTGCTTGTGGAAATTTACAGGAATAAGATGGAGTCCAGAATCACATGAGTAAGTCCTGGTGACTCATCAGGTATATCCCTGGCTTCTCCCACTGGGCCCATTGTACCTGTGAATTTCCTTAATGGGCCTTTAAGCAGGCTAGTGCTGCAGCCATCCTGTCTGGGGAGTCACACAGAAACACAGTACAAATTGAAATATAGATACAAACATATCCATACCTTCCATTACACACATTACACATGAACATAAACATTATCATCTTATTTAGCACATTGTAGCCTTTTTAACGGTACATGACATGGCATATCTCACATTAATTACTATTATTCTGACATATTGATGTTAAAAAATATAATAAATGCCTCCCCTCCTCCCCAATCCAGCCAGCATGACACTTACATTAACAGTGGGATGCTTTTGGGGAGCAAGCATAGAGATCTGACATTGTTGACGATGGGTGTGCAGCTGCACTTGTGAATTAATTGCAGTTGTACATACACCTTTTTGCTCCTGTTGCTGCTGCTATTTGGTACGGAGTGGTGCTGCACCCAATCAAAATTCTGTTCCACCACTACATGTCCCTCTTGTTTAATGCCAGCCTGACATAACTGCAATAGTCATTTGCAGAACTGGCTTTGTAATTTGCTGGCTGCTTGAGGTTTGAAGGAAAGACAGTACATCTGAAAACAGACGAGTTGATCACTTGTCAGACCACTCATATTTGTGTATAGGCCAATGTTTCCTGTATTTATTTTTTCTGTGCGTGGAAAGGACTGCTTGAGCTGCTGTTAAAGGAAGTGTAGTACCGTTCAGATGACTGTCTGCTAAGACAAGTGCAAGTAAGCAGGTGGTCTTGTGGCAGGTGAAGAGGAGCAGATGGTGAGCAGGCTGGAGATGTCTTGGAGGTTTGGTTCTGTGGATTCCTGCGTGGTTCATTCAACTGCATACAACCATATTTCCCACTTGCCAGAACTCAGTGAATATGCATCCTAACCATGGTCCAAACTGCGATTAATTAGTGCCAACATGAGTACTTTTTCCCAGAACATAGACTGGTGTGGTGTTGTTCTTCCACTCACTCGATGATGGGTTATATTTATTTTAGCAGAAGGACTAATATAAATCATGGCCAGGCTATAAATCTAGGAGGTATGTGTCACAGTTCAGGGCAACTGAACCTATGTCCCCTCAGTGCTGCAAGGGCACCCACCCTCAGGATTCCAGCTCCCCAGCTATTGTTTTTCTTGAGTGGAGTGGTGTCTTATTTCATTTTGACTGGGATATTTCCAGGCTGTACAGTTTCCTGCCTTCACTGGGCTGTTCCCAGCAGACATAGGCTGCCTGAGCTCAACTGCTTGCTTTCTCCTCAGAGACAGTTAACAATATGACTGCACGTAGTTATTGATACTACATAGCAGTATAGAGAAAACATATTAAAAAGAATAAAAGAACCTACACACATGCTAATAAACTTACCTGATGTCATTCCCAATCCTAACACGGGCTCTGGCAGGAGCAGGCCTTCAACACTCCTCCACCACCAGCACAAATGGGTTTCCTTTGTGGTCACAAGTTCATCACAGCTTCATCCTAGAACAAGTACTCATTCTTATGGGGCCTCAATAGGTCAAGTCCTTCCATACATTTCCTAAGGATTGTGGCCTTCCATGGACCAGAGGAAGGTGATGAGCTAGCTTAAATCTAGGCTATTTAGCCAAAAAAAAAAATCTTTCTCTGTTGGTTCCTGGAGAATCCAGTTTGAACTAGTATATGCGTACCTTTCTGGGGTGTGGCTTCAAAGAGTTGATAATGGAGGAAATACATTAGCATTCCCCTCCTATTAGAGTCAGTACATACTATTCCACAATAACACGTCATTGCATTTTTAATAATAAGTATTAATCCTAATTCAATGAGGTTTAAAATTAATTGAGTAAAATTTATTTTAATTCCATGAGGTTAGTCCAGGATATTGTCAGTTTTTCATTGGATGTATATTGGCATATCAGTTATCGTTCTGAAATATAAGTAAACTGTAGCTGAGAGGTGTGGCCTCCCTCAGAAATTGATGGCAAGGGAAAGCCAAACCCCCTTTGGGGGTTGGAGGCCGAGACTAGACCACCTGACCAGAAGCAAGTAGGCGGGACTAGGAGTATAAAAGCCTGGCCTTCCTGCTCAGTCACAAGAGGGCGGCTGAGGGAGAAGGACATCTCTCCCTTGGTGCCAGAGCCTAGGGCTTCACCCGACCAGTCCTCGGAGGAGAGGCTGCCAGAACTAACCCTGAGGACCTGGAAGAGCTACCTGAACCCAGCTAGCCAGAGGAGACCACCGGATCTTATGACCTGGAGGAGAAACTGCCTGAGCTGCCGACTGCCTGAGGCCCTGAGGATCTGGAGGAGCTACCCGAGATGCCAACCCTCTGTGAGCCACTCACTGCAAAGAATGATATAAATGCACCAAAGTATTTGTGAGGGTATCCAGGAAAAGGATAAACAAGAAAGAGCTCAGTGCTAATCTCTGATGCACTCCCACCTTTATCAATAGTTTGTCTGCTTCACCACTAGAAGTTCTGGCTATTGACATTGCACCTACTTATATGGCTTGAACAAACCACACATAAAGTTCATAAACTTTTTTCTCCCTCAAACATCATCAGATGACTTCCCTTGGAATTCTGTCAAAGGTCTTTTTCAGATCAATGAACACAATATTAATATTTTTTCCTTTTCACTAAGTTTTTCAAGCTGCCTCAGTGCAAAAATTAGCATCTATTCCTGATCTTGGCAAGAAGCCATATTGATTTGTGCTAATATCTACTTTATTCCCTAGTCTCACTGATGATTGTATCCCACAGTTTCATTGTGTTACTCATCAAGCTTTATATCTCTATAATTTGTGCAGGTGCCAGAGTCACCTTTTTCCTTTATTTATTGAAACCAGGATGTGTTTGGAATCTTTTCTTGTCTCATGATTGGACTGAACAAGCATGTAAGCAGATGAATGCCTTCTATCCTGGACTTTTCCCATGCCTCCATGTGGATTCTGTCTGAACCTACGGCCTTATTATTTTTCATTTCTTTTTACAGTATTTGCCACTTTATCTGGTGTGATAGACTCCATGTAATGCGGTGCACTTACCTCTCATGAGTGCCTCTGGTCGACTGGATGCAAACCTGCATGTGCTGTCTCTCTCTTTATGTTAGCTGTTGCCTTCCTCAGAAGGATCTTCAGTGATGTAGCCCTCCAGCTAAGTCACAGATAGTCTAAACACATGATAGAACCCCAGGAGATCCAATGGGACCTGTCTCTGTGCCATTGTTGAAGTCTTTAGCCCTTTCTCTCGGCTCAGTTCTCAGCCCCTTCTTGGCTAGCTCCACGTCTGTGCTTGTTCTGATATAGAGCAGGGTCCCAGGGAGTTCTCCCTGGAGACTTTGTTTTCAGCAGTTCCTCTGCTGCCTTGTTTAAATTCTAGCCCCTTTCTTGGGCTTTTAGTACAGAGTCTTATCCCCTTCTTGGGGCTTTGGCCACTTCACCTGAGCCCACCCACTACTCCAGGTCTCAACCCAGGGACCATACAAATAGCAGCCACATGCTGCTGCCTTTCCTGGGCTCTTTACTACTCAGTCCCTTCATCTTCCCCTATTACTTCAAGGCTACAGTCCATCTGTTTCCTGCCTGAGCAGGGTCTCTCCCAGGCCTCGTTGCCTGGAGAGTTTCATTATCTTATCCTTTCTGGTCCCAGTGAGGAACTGATCTCCCAGGCCCTGCAGCTCCTTTAAACTGAGCCTGCTGCACTCTGATTGATTGGCTGGTTCCCTGCAGCCTTGCTAGGCATGCCTGCAGGACCCATCATCTCTGCTCTTTTTCTGGTGCAGGGTATGGAAGGACCACAGGGCCTCCAGCAGGGAGCCTCAAAGGGTCCAGGGCACCCCATCACACTCCACTACACCAAAATTAATCATTTTTCAAGTCACATTGCTCTCTTGGGTTTTCCTCATTTAAAAGCTGTTCAGAATACCTTTTCCATTGTTCCTTTATGTATCTATCATCACTCAACACTGAATCTTTTTCATGAACTTCACTTCCTTTATCTTTGGTAATTCTGTCCCATGCTTTCATCAGTCTATATACTTCTGTGCTTCCTCACCAGCTTTGTTTCAAATCCTGCATAATGTTCCTGGAGAACCTTTGATTTCACTTTTTCAGCTACATTTTTGGCCAATTTCTTTACATGCCTGTATTTCTCCGAGTCTCATTTGCTTCCACACTTTTGCTAGTGTTTAAACTTTTTTCTCTTAACTTTTATTGCTTTTTGTACTTCTTCACTCCACCACCAAGTTTCTTTGTGAATAAAGTCTTTCCCTTTTGATTCACTCATAACTTGTTTAGCATGATCTAATATATTTGCTACTATAAAGTCACCCAATTTATCCACTCCATCTGCATATAGTGGTGACTTCATCGTCTCCATAGGCAACACCTTAAAGTCCTTCTCCACCTTACCGTGCAGTTTTCACAATCTTATCTTTCATGTTACCTTCTCTGATTTTTTATGTGCCATCATTCTAAGAAACATAGGTAAGATGAAAGATCTATATTGACTAGTAAGACTATCTTCTGGAAATACTTTGCAGTCTTCTATATCTTTTATTTTCCATTGGAAAACAGGGAATTAGTCACTCTGGTTTCTAGTCCTTCCACTCTTGTAAGTGATAAGATGTTAATATCTTTTCATAAAGAATGTGCTGGATACTAATAGTTCATGAGCATGTGACAGTTGCAATGCACTTTCTCTTTCATCATTTAAAGGTCCTTAAGCTTGTCCAACATGTGCTTAACTATATCCAATCATTTCTCTTCTGACATGTTCTTTTAAGTTGGTGCTGATAACTTATTTTCTCATTCTCTGGAATTTGCTGAAGAGCAGCATCTAACATTTCCCAGAAAGGTATCATCCTCATCACAGCCAAACTGGGGAGCATACGTGCTACTTATGTTGAGCAAGCCACATTCAGAAACCAACTTGACCATCAATAATCTGTTGCTGGCCCCATTTACAGTCATCACTCTTTCCTTTATTTTACTATTAAAAGAGCTATGCCTGCTCTTTTTCTTGAGTCAGTGGTGTCAGTAAATTATTTTTATCCTTTCCCAACCTCTTTGGCCTTCTCCCCTTTCTATTTCATTTCCTGGATACATGCTATCTATGCCATTTTCCTCTTCAGTGTCTCCCCTACCCCCATGCTATAGCCACTTAATGCTCCAATGTTCCAACTTGCCAGTCTGATTTTAGTTTTCTGGTATAGTTTCTTTAACTGCACACATCCAAAGTTGTTCCATAGCACTCACCTGCTTTTCACAACACTCAGGCAGGGGCACTGTGCATCGTTTCTAGAATACTCCTTCATTTCTTTGATTCATTTGAGTACTCGGTATCAGTTTGTGGCAATTTTTTACTTGGATTAAATAATTATAAAACAATACCAAACTCACAGGAGTATCATGAGGGTTAATTGATCAATATGTGTTAGCTCTTGGACATAAAAAATGGAATAAAAGGAGTTACACAAGTGTAACAGCAGAAGTGGTTCTACTTATCCTCTGGTTCAAACAAGTTTTGAAGAAAAAAATCTCTATTGTCCAAAAAGGACAACTCACATGAGTAAAGTGTTTGCAGAAGATGAGTTTCCTCTGGCCCTATACATCCACTTTGGGTGCTAGTATTTTTCTCTTTCAATGAAGAATATCTCTCATTTGTGTTCTTCCCTTTTGCCCCATTCTTAGACAATGAGCCAGAGCCTGAATTCACAGGCAGCTATCACTTCAGCAGGTAATGCTGCCAGATCTAACTGTTACTTAACTAAATCAGATAAATAAAGAATAAACATTTTGCAATTTTAATATTTTCCTGAAATTTGAGAATCAACCAGCTCTCTGGTTATTTGAAAAAAGGGGGGGGGAAGCAAAACATGTCTATATTTTTCTCTTTCTTTATTTCAGATTTAGAAATTGGAAATTTGATCATAATTTCTAAAACATGTGACCAAATCTACTGATGGCATAAGCCCTGATTCACCACGGTACTAAAAAACTTGCATAACTTTAAGCATGTCAGTAATTTAGTGAAATGTCAGATGCTTAAAGTTAGGCATGCTTAAGTACTTTTGCTGGTTCAGGGCAATAATTTGTAACTCCCAGAAAGGATGGACCCTTCTCCATGATGAGGAGGGAGAGGAGAAGAAGAGGATCAAAAGGGGTAAAATTAACATTCTTTCTTCAAACAGACCACAACTGATTTGTAACTCACCATAACTTACTTTTTAAAGCCATGTAGCTGGACTATGGCACATGTGGAAGTAGAACCCAGCCATCAGTCCTGGCATTCACTCCTGTTTGCTAGTGACTAAACATTCCTAGAATTCATTATATACAAAAAAGAACAAAAATATGTCTGGAGTCCTCATTCTCCAGCCATTCTGAATTTCATGTTGGAGCTGAGTGTGCCACCATGTATTCTTCTATTATATTTTTATTCTGCTTTGTCTCTTTCCCACCAGAACACTGAGGTTAATAACCGTGTTTCCTGTAAAATGGTCTCTGTTGCAGATGCCAAAATTTTGAATAAAACTGTCTTTTGCAGTCACCTTTTAACACTAACATCGTTCCCACTGAGTTCTCCTTTCCATTCCTCTTCTCACCTTAGCAAATGCAAATGAAGTAATTATCTAGTTAAATTCTGAACAGGCATTATTCATTTGAGAAATCATTACTTTGTAATGCAAAGGAAGCATTTTTGTTCCACCTTTGGCACTTTACAATAAACTCATTCTGATCTAAATTGATTGCTATGGGATTATCTTGGAGTCATTAAAATATTGCTGTATTGACATTCACTAATGTCTTTAATTAGCAATTTCAAATTCCAACATTTGGCACTAAACATGAACAGATATGATTTCTTTTAGCTCTTCGTTATTTTCAGATGCATTTTTAGTAAATATGTTAACCTTTTTGGCATTACATTATTTGATCATTTGATTTTGTTTTCTAATTGTATATTCTCAGATCAGTAAATCTGTCTCCTCTAATAAAGTTATGTATTATATTTCAGCTCATAGAACGCAATTTTATGACATGGGATCAAGATATAGATTTTTATTTTTAATGATCTGATAAAATCTGAGTATCCAGTTTTAATGTTAGCATGTTTAGTAACTCAATCCTGTATATGTGCATTCTTATTTACTTATAAGAGCAAAGGAATTGCAAAACTGGATCACACTAGAGGTCCCTCTGCTTTGGGTCCTGTCTCAACAGTAGTGAGTCCCAGCTGCTTCAGAGAAAGTTACACAAAATCTTGCAGCCGCAGTTTTGGAATCACCTCCCCACAGGTAAAGTCTCTTCTTAATCCCCATTAGTTAGCAGTTGGTTCTTGCCATGAAGAATTATGTTTTATATACTTTCAAAAACTCTTTTGTTTATTTTAAATCTTTACTTTTGTAATTCCACATAAATATCCTATTTAAATAAAAACTGTTAAGCTTTTCACCGCTAATATCTTATGACAATGAGTTCCATAGGCTAAATGTGGATCATGTGGGGAAAAATCCTTTTTTTCTCTTTTCAATTTGCTACCTATCTCTTTTTCCCTTATTATTTGAAGGGATGGGGCTGATCTACCTGCTTTATACTATTTGTTATGTTGTACATCTTCATAATGTAAAATTTTAACTTGGGCGTCCTCTTGATTCTTTGACTGATTCTGAATGCACAGATCATAACAGTGGAGAAGAATGCTCCTTTTCATCTGTACCTGACAATTTTTTCGATGTATGCAATTTTTGTTTTCAATATAGAGAATATTAAATCTAACCTCCAAAGGTTGCACTGACTTTCAGTTCATTTGAGTTCAGTTAAAGATGATTGTTTGATTTATGAAAACTCTTATGGACTGGATCTTGTGCATTAATCCAGCAGTTCAGAACAGTGAGGACTCTTGTGCTGACAAGAACCTAGATTCTTAAATTTGTATATTTATGGATACAGATACAATCTTCTCAATAGATGTCCCTTGGCTAGTATTTGCACTGGCCACCTTCATCCTTCGGAAGCCAAAGTTATCAACCTTCATGATGCAATACAAAGTATACAATTACTGCTACCCCAGCTCTGTATGAGGAGAACTCTGAGTTCATATTAGGTAGGTGTGTTACTGGCACTACTTAACGTCAGCAAAAGCAGTGTCGAGAGTTTTATAGGTTTTAGAGTAATTATGACTAGGTAGATATCTTATAAATGGAGAAATAAGATCATCACCACCACCACCACCTTTAGGAGCTCCAGTAGTTGGCCAAGATTCTATTCTGCTAGTACTGTACAAACACAGAACAAAAAAAGACAGTCCCTGCCCTAGAAAGCCTACAACCTAAATATAAGACAAGAGACAACAGACAGATACAGACCAAACAGACTCAGAAATACAAAGAAACAACGAGACAATATTGGTCAGCATGAAAAGCAACGGTCTCAGCACACCAACAGCTTAGCTATTGTCAAGTTTTTTGTAAGCATCACAGCACTGGAGAGCTTTAAGTGGGGATTTGAGGGAGACTAATGAGTTATGGGTATTTACAGGGACTTCACCCCAAGCATGAGGGACAGCAAGGGAGAAAGCACAATAGTGCTTGTTTGAAAATTAAGCAATTTGGCAATGGAAGCTGGTATTATGAGCTTATCAGAGGCAGGAATCTGAGTGTCTTGGGAGTCTGGGGGGAGTGGTAGATACAGTGGAGGGCAGGGATAAGATACAGAGTGACCTAGAATAATTAGATGATTGGGCCAAAAAAATATGATGAGGTTCAACAAGGACAAGTGCAGAGTCCTTCACTTAGGACAGAAGAATCCCATGCACTGCTACAGATTGGGGACCGACTGGCTAAGCAACAGTTCAGCAGAAAAGAACCTGGGGGTTACCGTGGACAAGAAGCTGGACATGAGTCAACAGTGGGCCCTTGTTGCCAAGAAGGCAAATGGCATACTGGGCTCCATTATGCCATTGCCAGCAGATCGATGGAAGTGATTATTCCCCTCTATTTGGCACTGGTGCGGCCTCATTTGGAGTAATGTGTCCAATTTTGGGCCCCCCATTACAGAAAGGATGTGGAAAAATTGGAAAGAATCAAGTGGAGGGCAAAAAAATGATTAGGGTACTGGAGCACATTACTTATGAAGAGAGAGTGAGGAAAGTAGGCTTGTTTAGTCTACAGAAGGGAAAAATGATTTGATAGCAACCTTTAATTACCCAGAAGGAGGTTCCAGGGAGGATGGAGCTAAGCTGTTCTCAGTGGTACTAGATGACAGAACTAGGAGCAATGGTCTCAAGTTGCAGTAGGGGATGTCTAGTTTGGATATTAGAAAAACTTTTTCACCAGGAGGGTGGTGAGGCAATGGAATGGGTTACCTAGGGAGATGATAGAATCTCCATCCTTAGAGATTTTTAAGATACAGCTTGATAAAGCTCTGTTTGGGATGATTTAGTTGAGGTTGGTGCTGCTTTGAGCAGGGGTTTGGACTAAATGACCTCCTGAGGTCCCTTCCAACCCTAATCTTCTATGATCTCAGTAGTAAATGAGAAATGATAGGTAGGGTGGTGATAAACTGGGAAGAGACTTGAAGGTGAAGACACATTAATGAATTAGTACACAATAAACAAGGAAACTGTTTTATTGAGATATCTCCTTGAAAAGTATTTGGTCAAGTGATGATGAATAGTAAAATCTTCTGCTAAATCAGGACAGTAGCAACATAAATAAATTCCACCTCATAGAAGTGCACTTGCTTAATATGAAATTGTTAGCCAGAAGAGCAATAGATATGAAAATGTAATTTCTGGTCTTTTTGTGCACATGTTGTTGAATAAAGGTTAAAGGGTATATATTCCTGGATACTAAGGGTGCTACAGTCATGGATGACTAAATCCCAATAGCTTCTTTGAAAGTTAGCTGACAGCTGTTGGCATGAAACCACATAATCTACATGTTGAGCCTTAAAAGTCTTGTTGACAATTTTCATTCTTTTCCTTTCTTTCTTTAAAACAGTCAAGGAAATGCCATGCAGAAAACTAAGAGTTACAGCAACAGGAAGAATGGGAAATGAAGTACAAACAAATTTTATATAATGCAGTGTCATAGAACACCTGCTTTCTGTGGATAGCTTGACTCCAGTGCCCCTGGACTGGAGCAGGTGAGCCTAATCCAGCTAATTAAAGAGGGCTGGGCTACAAAGAGCTGTTAGTTCTTCCTTCCCAGATGCCTACTGAGACAGGCTGAATCCAGGGCAACAGAAGTCACCCTGGAAGTGAGGCAGGGATTCCAAGTGGGAACACAGGTGACTGAGGCTAGGAAGTTGGCAGGATCTGGAGTGCTAGAGACCCGCTGGGAGCGGTGGCCTTGAAGACAGGGGGCTATGTGTTGATTTAAGACTGTTTTCTGTTTGTTTAACCTTTGTTATAAAAGAATAAACCTCCTCGACTGGGTGTGGCAACACATGCTTGGAGCTGGGGCAGCAGTAGTGGCACTTGGTGACACAGAGTTAAATTTGAAAGATTATAGTGTGATGTGGGATGGCTGCTATTTCAGATCAATATTATTATTATTCAAGGACATGGAAATCACCAGGTGAGATTAATTGAATGGAATAATGCATCATGTTTTATTTCTTCTTTGCAATATTATCCCTTAAATGGCTTCAGAAATTATTATTAATCTACTTTTAACTTAAGCTATCAAAAAGGTGAATTTTAACCCGTCTTGTGTGAATACTTAAACACCCACTTCTGTGAATGAGCTGAATGTGGAGTCATTTAAAAAACCCAACATTTTCTTACCCTTTTTAATAATGCCTATTGTAAGTTGGCTAGGTCAGTTCTGTTTCTCAACCTTTTCAGGTTGGTGACCCCTTAATCACAGCAAAAAAATGTTTCACAACTCTCTCACATTTACTAGAAAAGCAAGAGTGACAAGTGTTTCAGCGATAAGCAACTGTAAGGTGTGTGTGTGTGTGTGTGTTTCAAGAATTTGACAAAGAGTACTTAACCTTAAAGGATAGAGGCATGTGGTGTAATGTGCAGAGCTGTAACTGGAGTGGGGTAGCCACCCAGGGTGCAAAGCCATGGGGGTGGAAAAATGTGGCAGAAAAATGACAAAGCTAGGGGCATAAATATGCTTAGTCGCTCGAGGTGCTAAAATGCCTGCTTACTGCTATGTGTGTGATGTGTGGTGGTGGGGATGTGTGTAGGAGGGGAGATTATCTTTGTTTTTTAATCCTTGGCAATGCCCTGATTATTCTCCGCAACCACCTGGGGGTTGCGACCCATTGGTTGAGTAACAACGGGTTACGTTGATACCATATTTAATATGTACTATCAAAGAGAGGTAGAAAGGTCAAAAAGCACAAGTATGTGTCACTAGGCCATTCCTATTATATCATTGTTATTTTTGGTCTTGTTATACTCCAGTAGCAAACTCCTGGAATGAATACAAAAGTACGATGCATGGTATTTTTGGCCACTTTCCTCAAGCAAACACAATTCGCAAAAGTATAAGTTTGACTTATCGGGAAATTTTCAGTTTAGTACAGTCATGTCACTGTTACAAATAATGCATAATAATAAAAAAACCTAGGAAATAAAATGAGATGTAGCTCTCCACTTTACACACATTTTGGATGAGAGCACCAAAGTTTCAAAATCTCCATTGAAATGCACATGAAAAGCAACAATACAAAGCATTGATTTTTTCAGAATAAAATTTTCTTATCTAATGGTAGCAGGCCATAGTGCATTCTCTTGTGGAAAAATATCTTGAAGAAATGACAAAATCTAGGAAACTCTCTTAAGTTGTTAACCACTGAAGAGGGGTCCAAACCTATCAGTGCCTGAGGTCCACAACAAAAGGAAATGATAACCCTGTGGACAGATTCTTTCTCCATGTTAAAACAACAAGAGTTTTAACATTTAATTTTTGTAATTTTGCCTGCAATAATTAAATTTGTTAGTCTTTAAAGTGCTACAGGACTCTCAATCTTTTTTCTGTATACAGACTAACACGACTACCCCTCTGGATCTTTTCTCCATGTTGCTGCCAGCTCATTGCTTAACACTGCAGAATGAACATGGTAATAGACAGGAAGCTGGATTCTATTTTGAGTTGTGCATCATTGACAGGACTGTGAAGTAAGTTCTAGTGGCAGGGCCGGATTCTGCTGTTACACCTGTTCTGTTCTCTCCAATGGGCTTGAAGATGTGTATCTGAGAGCAAAATGTGTTTTTGAGGGGAAATAGAGTCATGCAGGTGTAACTATGGGCAGAACTTGGCCAGAGAAATTTTTATCAGTGATGATTTGCAAGAGGGAAACAACCTGCTTGACTTTCAGACCTATTTTGAATTTGCAGGGCTGGTAAAGTTAGCAAATATTCTCTGGAAACTATTGAGATGGCAAACTCTGTTACTCTAGAACTTTGGACCCACAGGATACTATAATGTCCTGGATATACTCATGAACCAATCAAAGCCTTAATTCTGAAAGTGGGTAATGAGAAGTGGTCTGCCCTATGAGATTTTCAAGGGTTTACCAGGGGTTTCCATTTAAATCGTTGGAGACTTCCCTGGATCTGCCTGCCTCGGTTTACCCTTGAGAACACGGACACAGCCCTCTGCTCAAAGATGGATACTCAGACAGTAATTTCTTTGAAAACAAAATATCTCTTTATTAAATACTAGTTTTAATAAATTGGATTTTAAATAAAAGATCAATACAAAATAAAATTAAATAAGCTGTTTGGGACAATACAAAATACCACAACCCAATTAAATATAACAAACCATAAAAGTGCAATATAGTATTCACAACATAATATAACACTTCCTTAGCATGTATTACAATGTTATGAATGCTTAATTGTGGCATGGCATGATAAACATAATTTTTGCAACATATAACAAAGAAATCCTGCATACATATGTATAAAGCTTTAATACAATGTTACACTAGCACACCAAACTTATTATAATATAATTTAATTCCCTTATACATATGTATACAATGCCATTACAATGACATTCTTAATAATATTGCTACAAACTAACATTCTATAAGTGTTGATGAGGCAATCATAGAATGGGTAGGGTTAGAATTCATTCAAACACAAGCATCCAGCTTTATTTACAATCATGCCCATGCATTCCTTATATTTAGAAGAGTTGTACTTACTCTCCTTAAATCCCTCTGTCCCTCTAGGGGTCCTTCTGCTCTGCTTATTCTTTTTGTTGCTGCAATGTTCTTCAGATATTTCTCCTGCTGCTTCTCTATCCATGATCACCCACACTCAAGCCTGTCATCTCTCTGCTTTTTATATGATTTTTCTGATCCTTTCTGATTGCTTGCTTTCTTAATGTCCATCAACAGCCTTTTTTTCCCCATCCAGGGGTCATATCATTTTTGACCAATCAATTGCCCAATATGCTAGTTTCCTTGTAGTTGTTTAATTCAAGCTAAGAACTCCCTTGGATCCTCCTTCAAAGTGATACCATTTTCAATCAATCCACTCTCTCGTGCTAATTAGCTTCATTTATTTGCTTCAAACTTGGATCCTCCTCCTTACCTACTGACCCCTTCTACAGGTATTAGGACTGCCCTTTATTTCACCCTAGCCTACTTTTCTGCGCTTAACCAGTTTCTTAATACCTCCATTTTGTTTCTTTTCTCAACGATGACATCATTGGACACCGTGCTAGAGTTCTAGCTAAAACTTGCTCTAACCTACCACTATTTACTACTTATCAAATACCTTAAACTTAAAACTAAATATTTCTATTCATGCCTAAGCATTATGATTCTGTCACCATCTTTGTTATTTAAATCAGAACACACAAAATCCACAATGTTTTCTCCTTCTCTTTCATGCTTTTCAGCTGTGTGTCTAAATGCTGTCTCTGGTGCTGAACTCCTCACATGAACTAGAGCAGCTTAAAAATCTTTTGTGTCAACCCTATGTTTCCCTCATTTTATGGAGTCCCATAAAAAGAATATTCATTATTCTTATGCATTATTTAAAGCACCACAACCCTCAGTCATTGATCAGCACCCCACTATGCTAGATGTTGAACAAACACTAAGCAAAAATTGCCCCTGCCCAGAAGAATTTACAATCCATGTGGTTATCGCTCACTGGGGAAATTAATATAATCCCATTTACTGTTAAATATGGATTCTTAACCTGGTCTTTCTATGGTTTAATTAGTGATCTGGACTCTATAAAGAGAAGGTTGTTTGGAGGATCAGAAGCCTTGGATGCTAAAGTCTGAGGTAAGCCTTTTCACAGAACAGGGGATACTCAAAAGATCTCCTTCTTTTGTGCCTAGGAGTGCCTGCAGGAAGTTTCTATTCCCCATCTCCCTCACCAGGATGCAGTCTGCTCAGAGAAAAGTAGGGCAAAATTGTCTTCAGGAAGAGGTGACAATAGTTTCTCCCAGTAGTTTTCTGAGGGATTGGTTGAAGCCAAGGAGTAGCCTGGGTGGCTGGCAGAAGGTAGGGTATGAAGCTGCCGGCAGTAAGAACTCCAGACAGGAAATTTGTGTTTTGGTGGTGGAGGGAGTGAAGTCCCAGAGCAGCTGGGGATGATATGTATGTGTGTGATGGGATGGGTGCATGGATAACTGATTTTTTTTGTTTGTGGGAAACATCAATGTGGCAAACTGGCTAACCTTTATGAGAAAGGGTTGAAGACTTGCTGTCTTTTAAAAACGGAAGCTTAAATATTGCATCTTTAACAATCATATCATCAGCAAAGATCAGTGGGGGGGCGATTTCCATTTTTTCCATTGTAAGACTGCTGTGCACTAGTTTTCAGGGAGTATTAAATATAATGAAAGTGTGAGGTATTAAAACCAAGCCCTTGCTGCCCTGTGAGTATAATGTTAGCCACTTTTGTTAACATTTAAAACTAGGATAAACTTTGATATATTTTCACCAGTAACATTAAAAGGTTTCTCAACTTCCTTCTAAATTGGCAAAAACTTCTCCTATTGCGTAACAGTAAGCAAGCCTTTTTTGTTTTTAAAAAATGTTTATTGCCAAAGTTGTTATTTATGAGGGGACTGAAATTAGGGATTTAAAAAAATATGCCTGGTCACAACCTTAACTATGGGTCTGTGACACATGTCACTAAGTACTGTCCGAGATCTAAACTAGATATTAATATTTTAATTTTACATCTGAATTCCTTGGATTTGTAGCCATGTTCCCTTTCACTTGTTGGACAGTGATATATTTGCTAAATTAAATCTGTATTTAAGGGTCTTCATTACTTTTTTTTATATTACTCATTAGACATTATAAAAAATGAAAATGAAATATATTACTTTTGAATACCACTATCTTGAGTGTAAAAGATTTATCTCTTTCTTTCATAAAGGTTTTTTTTTTTAATTCCCACTTCCCTCCCTGTGGCCGCCTACTCATTCTGAAAGTATTTCTTTGTATTGGTCCAGGTTTTTGTAATGTCATTAATACTGAGAAGGTAAAGTCATACTTATGTAAAAGATTTTAACTAACATGAAAAGTTCTTCCTATTCAGCACCGAAACTGAATAATTCAGCCCTGGTCTACACTACAAACATGTCAGTATAACAACATCTGGAGTCTGGAAAATACACACCTCTGAGTGACATAGTTACAATAACCTAATCCCCAGTGTAGACGGAGCTACGTCAGCAGGAGGGCTTCTCTCAGGGAAGCTTGCTCTTCGGTGTAGGCAGCGTTGTCAATAAGCACTACAGCAGCACAGTTGCACCAGTGCAGCTACCCTGCTGTAGTACTGCAAGTGTAGAAAAGCTCAATCAGTGAAGCACATCTCCCAGTGTAATGTTTTCATATATGCAAATTTGATGAAATGGAAGCCTTTGAGCAGCAATTTAATGGCGTGATTTTCAAAAGGGTTCAGCACTCAGCAGCAGAGACTAAAAAAAAACCAGTGGGAGCTGAGACGATTTGAAAATCGAACTCCATGCGAATAGGCAAAAGGACAAATGAACCAATTCATTTGCTAAAGAAGCAATTTCTGGGCTGAGTTCCTATCCCCTTTTCAACAGAACACACACAACCTGAGTTAGTGTCCGAACCCACCTCTTCTTTCTGGAGTTTGAATTTACTGGTGACTCAATAACACAGTGTAATCTTCAGTCTGAGTTCCCCTATGGGACTGTGCCAATCTTGGCTCCCTGGTTTCTTTTACCTAAAGGATCTCTTCTGTCTCACATATAACCCAGATGGAGTGAACAAGCTGTCACAATGAGTCAGCAGAGTTCCAGCAACTTAACGTGAAGTTCTAAGGCCTTGTCTACACAGACAAGTGGTACTGCTTTAACTGCATTGATATAATTAAACTGGTGCAATGTTATGCTTGTATAAAGATGTCTTATTCCTGTACTGAAAGGGGAATAAACTATTCCAATACAAGGCCACTTGATACTGCTACCACGGTATCCGCACTAGGAGTTGTTCTGGAATAGCTATTTTGGTAAAATATCACAACCCTATCCAAAATAGTTATACTGTGTGTGGGTTTTTGTTGTTGGGATTTTTGTTTGTTTGGAGTTTTTTTTTAAAGAAAAGTCCTGTAAGTACTTCAAGGCTAACACATACTGACAAGGAAGGTCAACAAGAGAACCTTGCTACCCTGTTGGAGGATCTTTCAACCAAGCTAGTGACTTCCCAAGTAAGAATTTGACAAATTAGCAGTTTACCCTAAACTCTTGTCTTTGATCTAGTTCTGTTGAAATGTCCCAAAGAAATTAAGCTGAGCAGATAGCAGATATGGAATATAAAAGTTTGATAAAGTTATAAACAACCAAAAATGGAGTGCTATAATGGAAAGTATTGAGCTATTAGATCTATCTATAATACTTTCTGACAAAAATAATGCTATTATTTTTGTGATTATCTGTGAACAGAGTTGGATTTCTATTAATTGGTCTCTTATCAGAAATTATTATGATGTTTTGTATGAACAAATTCCCACCTACAGGAATCATGTAAAGTATTCAATGTGACTATTTCTTGGACTATTATTTCATTATTTGTTTCGTGTTACTGGTCAACTAAGTCATAGAACCATAGGGTTAGAAGAGACTGCAAGAGTCCTCTAGTCTAACCCACTTCCAAGATGCAGGATTTGTTGTGTCTTAACCATCCAACAAAGATGGCTATCCAGCATCTTTTTGAAAACCTCCAGTGAAGGAGTTCCTACAACTTTCCTAGGCAGTTTGTTCTATCGTCTTACTATTCTTATAGTAAGAAAGTTTTTCCTGAGACTTAATCTAAATCTTCTATGCTCTAGTTTGAATCCATTGCTTCTGGTCCTGTCTTCTGGGGTTGTAATCACCTCAGCTCCCAGATCATTCTCAGCAGTGCTGCTGCCAAACCAGTTATCCCCATTCTGTATTTGTACATTTGCTTTTCTTCCATAAGTGTGGCACCTTACTTTTGTCGTTGTTGGCTATAGCCCAGTTCTCACATTTATCAAGATCCCTTTACATTTTATTTATATCCTCCAAAGTGTTTTCATTCCCCTCTCCACAGTTTTGTATCATTGCAAATTTGACCAGTATGCTCTCCCTTCCTACATCCATATCATTAATAAAGATGTTAAATAACAGCAGCCCCAGAACAGATCCTTGTGGAACCCCACTTGAGACCTCCCTCCCATTTGTCATCGTTCCATTAATAGTTACACTTTGTTTGCGGTTGTTTAACCAATTATGTATCCAATTAATGGTAGTTCTACCGAGCCCTCATTTCTCCAGCTTACTTATGAGACTGTCACGTAGGACCGTGTCAAAAGCCTTGCTAAAGTCCAGGTATATTATGTCCATCACATTTCTCCCATCCACCAAACCAGTTACCTTGTTAAAGAAGGAAATGAAGCTAGTTTGACATGATTTGTTCTTGGTAAATCCATGCTGGGCATTAATGATCACTCCTTCATCCTTCAGGTATTTGCAAATTGCATTATTTTATACTCTAGTACCAATGGTTTTGTTTCTGTTCCCTATTTGGCTGATTGAAAATATTAGAAACAGGAGGGCCTAACTAAGTCACTGATAGTGTGACTGTTCATACAGAAACATGTTCCCTCCAATATTTTTCAGCTTTCTTCAGGGCTTGGGGGCAGACATGTAACTGCTTGAGTATTCATGACTCACTTTCTTCCTTGTGACCAAAAAAATCACTTTTATAAATGTCTGAGGAATGAATAAAATGGTGGCATGAATACAGAGGAAGTGAATTCATGATTTTTATTATAAATATTTTTTCAGTATTCATCCAGATATCTCTGTAGAGTCTTTATTTGGAAACCTGGCATTATCAGTTTTTCAGTAGTATTTAGCATTAGCTTTAATCCATGGTTGTTCACATGCAGTAGAAAGGTACCTTGGATCAGGCAAAAATACAAGCTGTTTACAAGACAGACTAAGATATTCTCAACACATCAGGGGAAAAGTCCACTCATGAAGTAAAAGCTGTAACTTTTCATTTTGTGCTGTTAGCGACATTAATAGTTTTTGAGTTAAAATGACAAGAAAAACTTGGGCATTTCTTTCCCGCCATCTTGTAAATTGGCATCTAAGATTAAGGGTCAAATCAGAGCTGCAACAGAATCAATAGTTTTAATCAAATGCTGCCCTCTATGTGCAATCTTTGACTTTACTTAAGTGTACATAGCTCCTCTAAGCTAGAGGGCAGAAAGGAATTTGATGATTCTACACCATATTACATGATGTTCAGTCTACTTAAGTATGCACAGAGTAGGTGTAAAATGCCATCATTCTGATCTGGTAATACTTGGTGCAGGTGTAGATGATCACACAAGGTGCGTGGCACAGGAAAATCTGGAAGACCTCTCTCTCTCCTTGTGTTAACCACAGCTTCTGAGCACTACAGTGGCTATAGTATTTCTTGCTTGGTGCATTTAAGAAAATGTCAATGAGGTCTGCCTAAGATGTGATAACTTTCAGGGAGCCAGTAAACATGTGACTCACTGGCCAGGGCATCCCTTGGTTGCTGGACTCTTGTCCTTCAGTGCCTCCTGCTGACAGCCATTCCAGCTTGTGGTAGTCTGCAGCTTCTTGCAATTCAGCCCTACAATAGGGTCACACATAGTCCCACTCTTCCAGAATACCAATAGCCCAACAAATAATAGTCCATCAACTTCACACTGGACTTTTGATGCAACTCTGGACTCACTAGTCATTAACCCAGGTATCAGGAGGTTTCAATAATCCTCCCAAACCTCCCTGGCAAAGGGTAATAGGTTTCACTTCACTTCCACAGGGGACTGGTAGGGGACCACAGGCCCTCCCTCTTCACTGGGTTCCAGTCCAGGGACCCTCAAATAGACAGTCAAGGCTTGACTGCACAGACCCCTAGCTGCCTCCCTGGACCACTTCTGACCTTGCCCACTCGTAGGCTTTTGCTTCAGCCCCTTTCTGAACTTCCAGTGTATCACCCTGCTCCTGCTAAGCCTTTACCATCAACTCACTGCAGAGTTTCTTAGCACTTTCTGCTATGCAGCTGGTTCTGCAGGAGGGGAGTTTTCTCAACTCCCGTCTCAGGGTAGTCTCTCAGTCAGCAGGAGCCCTCCTTCTCCCTCCAGGCTCTCCACCTGTGTGAAAAATCCTGGGTGCTCATGCGGCTCCTTCCCAGGCTCTGTTCAGGCCTTCCTTCCTTCAGGGCAGCTCTGTCTTCTAGAAGTCCAACTCAGCTCCTGGATTCCAGCCAGGCTTCTCTCCCTGAGTGAAAGCCAGCGATCTGCTCTTCCTTTCTAATGGAGCCCGGTTCGGCCCTTTGAACGCCGCCATCCAGTCTTGACGCATATTGCAGATGTAGTGGGATGAGACTGAAAGTACCCACAGGCTCTCATTAACCCCTTCAGCCCAGTGCAGGATTGGTGCACCTCATCAGAGAGGCATTTACTTCTGCAGTTAATGGATGTTGTCATGGTTACAGGGCCCTCTGATCTATCTGAGTGCATCCCTTCAGATCTTAAGCCTTATGCCATTACCCATCCTGGGCTGGAATTCTGCAGTTCTTCCAGTCTTAAAACAGGCCCTCAACTTACAAAACTTTGGGCATCAACCATGCTTGCCCAGAAGGTCAAACGGATTTTTTTTATTTAAGAAGAGAAGCAAAGCATTTAGAAATTATTTTGAAACAGCAGCTGACAGTCCTGTATTTTACCTAAGACTTACCATCCATGGTAACTTAGACTAGCCTAGATTCTATAGACACTCCCAACTGGGGCCTGTATTTCAATCTGATTCTCTGAACAACTACAGTATGCTCTTCTGAGAGACAGTCCATTTTTAAATATCTGGTAGTTGGGGCTTAAGTTCAGCCAAAATCATCTGGAGCAGAGCTCTGATAAATATTTTCAAACCCATGGAGCTGAACAGAAGCTCCTCCTGAGGGGCTGAAGCCCCGACACCCTAGCTCCAGAAAACACTCTGTGAGAATTTAAGCCCTGCCTATGGTTCTTTTGAGCTCTTGGTATCCTGAGTCTTTTCCCGTCCTGACACTGTCTTTTAACAACCCTTAAGTATTTGCAGAGAAGTAGCTTATTCTAAACCAGTTTTCTTTTTCTACTTGTTTTTCCCAAACTAAACCAATAAATTCATATAGTAAACATCCCAATAACTAAGTTAACATACAGCATTCATAATGACTATAGAACGTCTTCATATCTGTCACAGATGCTAAATGTCAATTTGAGCCAACAAATATGTGGATGAGTACAATTTTAAATGGACCATAATCTTTCATCCTGAAAAGAAATCACTCTTTTGAAAATTAAACCCAATGGGCAAATTTATACGGCACCCAAAGCACTTGGTGGTGGTGGTGGTGGTGCTTTGAAATTTCGTAGTTACATTATCATGCTTTGTACACTACTGATGCAATATAAATGATTTTATCGGTGTGGTTGTTGGTTTATGTTTCCGCTTCTCCCGTTGAGAAGTTTGCTGATGAAGATATCCAATGACAGTAGTAAGTAGGGCATTAAAGCAGTACAAAACGCATTCCATACTTTCAAAATATATATTTTTACATGTTTACAAACGAATAATTTTTATTTTTGCTTAGACCTTTCTTTGTGGGAAAGTAAGGCATATTAGGCAGATATGAATACTTGTGAAACAAAAATGGGTCATTTTGCACAGCTTCCCATAGTAGTACTTAGCATTTACTGTCTGGAGCACTTCTTATAATAAAAGAGCTTCATGTACATTAACTAATGAACTAGTACAGCAACACTCAGGTAAAACTAATTTTGGGAACTTTTTGGGCTTGATTGCACCATTTTTGTACCTACACCTCTCTCCAAGCAGAATTCATGTTATCTAGATGTCTAACTACTCTCTCTTCTGATACAGTCAGGTAGTTAAATGTCTGCATGGCATCAGTGCCTGGAACATAATAATGGATGTGGAAAGGGAGGGAGTGTGAGTTGACTAAGCTTAGTTAAAAAACAGATATTTCTGATGAAATCCAGATCCTAATGGAGTCAGTGGGAATTTTGCCATTGACTTTGAGGCCAGGATTTCACCCAAGATGTCCAAAATTTCTATCATTGTTTTATACATTTTCAAATATATTCCTTGTTTCTACAAGCACTATTGGCAGAACTAGAACTTGATTATTAATTAATGCAGAAAACTTGTGCACTGACAGCACAAACATTCTCATAATGCCCCAACAATCTGTCCCTAACTCTTGCTAGGAAGATCACATCTGAGAGTGGTTTGGTTATCCCTGCTTAATCAAACATCTCTATGATGAAATTGCCACCAAGGGTACTATCTAGTACCAGTGGGGATGATGGTTTTGATGATGTGGACAGCCTTACACTAAAAACAAAACTCATCAAGTTATATCACATAGTCAACTAATCAGCTATGAAATAGTAATAATCTTTTGTCAACTACTGACCCGAATTATATTTGAAGTGATAACGTAAAGCTCAAAAATCATTCCCATTATATTCTTCCTAGACTAAAATCTGAAGAGATGGATATGTTATATTTTGAACAGACTCTGCCTAAGAACTTATGCTTGCTTTGTTTCATTTCACTGTTATATTAAAAATATTTTGAAGTTGGAACGTGTAGATTTAATGTACTTTTACTAAAATTCAATAGTTATCTGATGCCTTAACTGCATGGTCACCGATGTATAAGGGATAAAACACTGGCAAAGAACTTTCTCATAAAATACATTTCAGTTATGAGAAAAAGGGACAGATCCTGAACTGAGGTAAAAGGGCACAGCTCCAGTGAAATCAATTGAAAGCTTTGTCAGTTATCACTAGCTCAGGATATAATCCAAATCTGTGAAGTAAAGAGAATGTATGAGAGGACATTAGAAGATTGAAGATCAAATGGTAGCTAGCAAAGGTTTGGTTAACTGAAAATAAAAAAAAGAATACTAGTAGGGTTTAAAAAATAAATAAATTGCAGCTTCATATCATCATTTCCACCTCAAGAAGAGTGCCTCTTTTATATAAAATACAGCTCTGGGAGATATAGATTCACTGGCACTCTAAATCAGGCTGGGAAATACTATTTTCAAAGGTGGTTCTTCCAGGAATGGCATGAAATCATGATCAGTCACCATCTAGTGTGGATGAGTCTCTGGACATGATCAAATAGATGTGGTAACTGAATGAAAAAAGGTAACTCTCAGTCCTTAAATGATGTATCGGTTTTAATCACATTCTCTGGAGTCAAACACTGCTCCCGTGAACTTTACTTCTTCCCCCCCTCCCTTTGCTTGATTCAATTAATTCATTTGTGACTTTAACTTATATACATAAATAAAGCCTTTTTTTAAAAAGTGCTTTAATGTAAGTTAATGTTTTCTTGATTCTTGCATGAAATCATTAGTTATGGATTCAGGCACATCTTTGGTTCCTAGCTTCCACAGTAGAGACAGGAGTAGCTTTCATTCTGAAGACATGTCTGTACTTATTACATTTATTTTAGGCAATATCTGATTAGTAAAAATCAGAAACTCTTATAATTCATCTCTGCACTTCCAGCCAGTCAGTGTTTACCTCAGCATACTGCAGTCATCTGTGCTGCTCAGGAATGCTCATAAATTGATTGCTTGGGTACTAGTGCAATATAAAAACAGTTTGAAAAAAACTAATAGTAAAAAAAGAAAATTGAGAATGAGTATGACTATGAAATGTTAGTTTTAGGGGTGTTCAATGGCTACATTCATATAACAAGGGTTAAGAAGCCAAAAATCTCAACAGCTCATTTTAAATTAACCCCTTCATCCCTAAATTATTTGCTACCACACTTACAATCTATCTTCCTGCTATAGTGTATATTATACGTATACTTTATTATATAAGAGACATTTCCTTCACATTTTGTTGTCCTCAAAAGTAACATGCTGCTGAGGTGATAGTCTACATGATAAGTCACTGACACGATGGAAGATGGCCAAAGTTACAAAGTTCAGTTTATACAGTGGCCAAGGTTTTTATTTGAGGAAGTGAAATTTGTTCATAGGTAGATATCATGCATTTGTCTCTGGCTTGGGAACCTGTTAGAGAACAATGGAAGCCTGTCACCATCCTGGCTATTATACATTAATATAGTGAAGACTTTCCCCAAAGATATCTTTCCTAACCCAAGCAGAGTTTCTATGCCTCAAAAAGGGAGTAGTCAGAAATTCCATGAAGTTCACTTGGAGGCCTCATTTCTCCACACACTATTGCAAGTGGAAAGTGCTTAAGTACAATGTTGGTGGATGGCATAACAAAATCCTAAAATAGAATATGAAACTGATTGTGGGTCTGCTGAAGAGGGCTAAGGTGAGGTCTTCATAATTCACCTGTTCTTTGTCTCTATGGTGATTCCTTGGTGCTTTGCATATTCAGGATGAATCGGCACAGAGCTTGCAGTCGGTGGGGCATAGAGGTTGTGATTAGTCATTGACCATCCATATAGAAGTGTGCTCTTTCAAGATGGAGGGTAATATCTCATAAACCCTTCAGAGGTATTTCACCAGACCACAAATTCTGAGGAAAATAGTGAACAATTAGCCAGTGCCAATGGGAATGAAAAGATTCAGGATTGGACTCTCAGCTAGTAAACAGGCAAAAAATACTTTGCAGTCAGTAGAATTGTGCCATCTACACCAGCTTAGACCAGCTTAGTCCATACTCTAGAGCTTATGATCTTCTTTGGAGACAATTGAGTGGCATAATAGGGCTGAACTACTCATAGTTTAAACATCCAGATCTAAAAGTGTCCCAGATTCAGACAGACCCTAACACTGATGCTGAATGTTTGCCACTACTAACAGAATCTGTTGAATAGAAGTGTACCTGCCACAAACCATATGAGTAACTGGGATATGTGAATTGAGTTTTGGTATGGTTATTATGAGTGGGTGAACATTCAAAATAACATTTTGGGTCAAATTGTCCGCTCATGTAAATTGATGCAGTGCCGTTGATATCAATGGACCTGTGTCAATTAACACCAGCAGACTATTTGGCCCTTCACATATCAAAACCAAACATAACTTTATAAGTACATCATAACAATTTTATTAACATATATTTCAACTTACTGTATGTAGAATCATCCACAGAAATTGTTTTTTAACTATTAGAACTACTTGAAAATTCTCTGCTGGATCAGTTTTCATTGGAAACTGCTCTTTCAACAAAATCAAATAGTTTTGCAGGACTCTATCAATTGTGTCAAAATTTTCAAAATATTTACCTAAAGTAGATTATAATAACCAAAACTATAAAGTAAAAATAAATATTTCGTACTTATCAAAACAAATGTCAAAATGTTTTGATAAATTCAAATGAATTTTCAGTACATTTCTGAGATTTCAAATTTGCATCTCAATTCAGGATGAAACCAAATTTTGACATCCCAAAATTTCCCATGGGATGGAAATTTCATTATTCATGCAGCTCCATCTGGATGATGCAATCATTGATATTTATATTTCTTTGCTTAGCTGAACATAACTAAATCATTACGATATTATGCTGCTAAATGAAAACCAGAAGGAATTACCCTCAGCAAATTAAATCTACCAGAAAGCTAAGAGGGTGCAATAGTTATAATATTAAGCTGACTTGTATAATAAAATCTCTTTAAAAACATCACTAGAATTTGCCCCTGACTTACTCTTTACTACCTCTCAAGGTGGTACAGATTGGAAAATTGCTGACGTAGGCTAAGCGCCTGATTCAAACTCTACTAAATTAAATGGCAGTCTTCCCAAGGACTGTAATGGCCCTTTTGGACTATGTTTCAGTCTTTTATCTGCTAGTCTGTTCCTTTGTAGATTTAAGTCAAAACTATGTTTTCATTATTTTAATGTGTTGTCTTCTAGACAAAGAAAGAATGGCTCATAAAAAATAAAAATAAGAATAATATTCCAGGACAAATCATCATTCAATGTTATGAAACCCTAAAGAGCTGTTATAATGCCAGTGGATCAACTGTCAGTGTCAGTTGTTCTTTCATAATGCTTCCACGGCTCCTTCAGATTTGATACATTAACATGTCAACCTATTGTTTCCTATGTCACATGATATGAAATGCTTGCATTGAATCAGTATTAGGTCCACAGCATTTTGAATTCGACATGATTACAATTAAGTGTTTCTTATTGACATTATAGGCATGAGGCAAACGAACAAAAAGGCCATGTTTATGGAGTTTAAGGTACTCAACCTACACATCCACCTCATACATTGTTTAAAAATGTATATTATATACATTTTAATGAGGTATGATGTGAAGCTGTCAAGTGGTGCCTTAAGACTGTAGGCAAGGTGAAACAATGGTACACAAAATGAGTCGGTTTTTTTTTTTTTTTGGCACACTTCCAGAAAAACTGCACCATGACTAAAACTACAGTTTTTACTGTTGGCATTCATTCCAGCACCTTAACGAGGAGTTTATTGGTCAATACTACCAAACAATAATGTATTAACAGATAAGTGTTGGTTTTGCATTGGCAAGTATCTTTTTTCAGAAATGATGGAACTGTTTAGCATTGGACAAAATGGCCAATATCAATATTTTGCAATATATTAACATGAAATGTTTCCACCTCACATATTCCTGATTGTTAAAGGATCTCATGGTGATTATAATACTTTTCTATATTTTCACTTGAAATTTGCTGACCAGATTAGTTTCTCATTGAAAGTTTTGCACCATTAGCAATAGATTGTGTGCCTATAGTTTGTACTGGATAGTGGGTAGACATAAGTGTATGTGAAATCCCAATGTAAAGCTTCTCCATTTGTAAGCTTTTGCGCATACAATGCAACCTCTAGTCAGCTTGGTAGATGGTTTTAATTTGTAATTGCCTATGGATTCGGTATTAGCCTTTTGGAATATTCTAGAAATAAACTTTTTAATTCATTGACATTTACATACGGGTCAGTATTGGTGTTAGTGAAGACAATACACAGCTTTATACTGGGCTTCAGTCAAAGTGATAATGGCAATTTTGAAGACATATAGATCTAATTTAGAACAAGTCTGTCTACTTGTACAAAAATGAAAAGAGGGGGTGGTGGTGGTCATGCTAATATAATAGTTTAGGAATTTTATCTTTACAGGGAAGTTACAGTATATGGGGAATACAAACCCTTTAAAGCTTCCATCAAAGAGAAAAAGACTCTCCAGAAACTTTGAAAAAAATGTGTTAACATAATTAAAAGAATGCAAAACTGTCAAAAGCTACCAGAATTCTGGTTGCAGAAGCCAGGAGAGATTAATTGTATTTACACCTACTGGATGAGTTTTCTAGTTTAGGCAATGTGCCACCCAATACTCCGTCACAGAGGTTGCTTTCAGAAATACACAAACAAGTCAAATTTGGCATATATCAGAGTTGTATTGAAGCCAGGAAACAAAACAGACTCTGAATCTGATCACAAAGCATCATGTTCACCTGCTTCTTTGGCCACTAGAGCAAACATGTCCTCCTGTGATTGGTCCAGTTACAGGTTTTCTTGAGGAAAACATACAAAAAAGCCAAGACATCTGAGAGATCAGCTAATCTAAGGGAGGCAGTATTTCACAGAGGAGATGATGACATTGCGCAGGATATGTGTGGAAGACTAGATGGCTATGCATGCAGTTTATCACTCCACATGCCTTTCTTCATAGCTGAGTAAAACAAACCTTAAAATAAAACCATCCAGTTACACTGCAACCATACAATCATCTTAATACATGGTATTTTATCAGCCGATTGAAGACTTAGACAATTATTTTATGTATAGCAGAAAGCTCCTCTCCTGGCCAAATTGCTACAAAGCTACAAAGCCCTATTTCGTGCAGATGTAGAAATTGCAAGCTATTCCAGTAGCAAATTACAGGTAGACACTGGAAGTAAGAGTGTATGTGGGGTGGGGGAGGTGTTGCTGCACCCCCTGGCTTGAAGTGGTTTCCTTTATATATAGGAACAGTTTTGTTCAATAGCTCTCAGCACCCCCATTATAAACATTGTTCCATCACCCCTGAAATTACAGGCAAGGTTAGTAAAACACTATTGTCCTGCAATTTCATTCCAGAATGGACAGTTTCATTCCAGAATGGACAATCATTACCTGATATTCCAACCCGCTGGTAATCTGAAGCAGCAATTTAAGTCATCCAAATGTTTTCTCGATATTCTTCTGTCCAGTGAGACTGACGGACAGCTTTTAAATGAACAAGTGGATTTGTTTTATATGGCTTCAGTCCTTTGGTCTGAAATAGCCAAAATGAAAGCAGCAGGATATTATCCAAAATCAGGTGTCTGTAGTTTACAGATGCCAGCTACTTTTGTGACCCCACTGGTGCAGGAAAGAGAGAGAGGCTTACAATTCAGTCAGCAATGAGTGTCGTACTTCAGAAGACATTCAAAGGAGGTGCCTATGGAGTGCATAATATTTAAGAGTTCCAAATATATCATACCACTGCACATAAGCCTTGTTACACAGCTATTCAATGAGTTCAGGTCTTCCAGTTTAATTGGCATACTAGACCTTCATGGATTCTGCATCAAGTATGATGAGCTGAGGCAGTTCATCACTAGTGCTTCAAAAACTGAAGTAGAAAGACTTCAGGGAGGTGTGTTAATTTTAAATAGAATTGTACTACTTCATGTTGACAGAAATCCCATCTGTGAAGATTATAATATATTGGCCACTGATGGCTAGAGTGGTAGTTCAAGAACAGTCTGCAGATGGTCCAGCATCACAAGAAATATCAGTGAAGCATCAGAAAGAAAAGTCATTCATTCTTCTGAGGTAATCAGAGTCTCTAATTTTTGACTACAGACACTGCCTATCTTCCCTGTTCAGAACTGTGTTCATGCCAAGGCGATGATGGCTAAACAGACATAATGATGAACAAATGGGTGATAATTTTGAAGAGAAATGGCACCAAATTACATATCAGTGATACCTGTGCAAATGTATTATTAGATTTTGTTTCACTCTTTGGATTGTTGTTTTGATGCTTTGAAGTCACAAAGAAATCTAATTTTACATCCTGAAATCAGAGGGTGTCATTAAACTAACAGCAACTAATACAACTATTTCAAAGTGGTCATTTTAATGTGTTGATGGTGTCCTTGTTTACCCTGTTTCTATGGTAACGACACCACATGAGAGCTCCATATCATACCTCATCATAAAGTAGGCATAATAAGCCTTCAAATGATGTATTATGTGAATGTGTGTCGAGAGGGTACATTAAGTGGTGTCTGTCACTTGGCTATTGTAATACCTTTGAAAATCATATATTCAATGATTCCATCTATGTAATTCTGGTTCCTTTATTTTCCAGAAAAATCACTGTGGTTACACAGGTGAGCGTTTTGGCATTGAGGGGGGAAACAACCATGCACACTTTCAATTTTTAAAATGTTTTTTAAACACAATGATAAAAATATTGAGATCACCAAAGACACTTTAAGCCTAAAAAATATTAAACCATTTCATTAAAAGAAGAAAAACAGAAGTGTAACCAGGTTACTAAAACAAGACATTTAAAAATAAAAGTAATTTCAAGGTAAATAAAAGAGTAATTTAAAGCATATAATAAAGCCAAAAGCTGTACCTTAACATTACTCTATCTATG
>ML675601.1:18295885-18451181 GCA_007922155.1 Mesoclemmys tuberculata
TCTATGTACCATGGTACCACAGTGCCTTCCATGTAGAATAGATTGGAAATAGCCACAACACTGCGTTATGCAGGAGGTGAGACTCAGGTGACCACAGTGGTCCCCTCTGTCTTCACAATCTATGCTTTACAGTCTGTGATGTCTCTAGTTAATTTAAGAGAATCTCTGGCTTTTCTCCACATAGGATCTATAGCAACTCTCCTTGAATTTAGGTTATTTTATTTTATTTATTAGAATTTATTTATTGGTTGTGGGTCTTTTTTCTTTTCTTTTTTTAAAAATTTGTATATATTTTATAAAATATATGAGAAAGGGGAGGATCAAGTAGAGGGGGATATTGGTGCTGTGAACATCATTCTTGTTAAAAGAAAGGCATCCTTGAAGAGCATAGTTTTACAGATTTTTCTAAAGATGGTCAAACTGGATTTCTCTGACAAACTCTGCAAGTACATTCCATAGCCAGAATCCCTCCACTGAAAATGCTTTTCTCCTGCAGTCATGCACTTCATCCAGGGCTTTGCAAGGTGCACTGTCCCAAAGCCATACATCTAGGGCAGGGGTCGGCAACCTTACCGCGGCTGAAGAGCCGCATGTGGCTCTGGAGCCACAGGTTACCAACCCCTGATCTAGGGTGACCAGATGTCCCAATTTTATAGTCCCGATAGTTGTCTTATAGGGGCTTTTGTCTTTTATAACCCCCACCCAGTCCCAATTTTTCACACTTGCTATCTGGTCACCCTAAGAACAGCTGTCTTGAAGGCTCATAGACTGCTATGTGTTTTTTTTAATGTAGCTAGGGCTTGATCCATTACCTGACAAGGGCACTGTAATGATAAAATGAAGCCAAAAATGTATTTCTAACAAAAGCAAAAAGATGTCACAGCTATATTAAGTTTGACATAGCAAATACACACAAATAAAAAAATTCAGGTTATTTCCAGTGCATCTTTAACTGTATGCCCTTACTCATGTGCATTTTAATAGGGTCGCCCAACATGGGTCCACTCCTGTTCACAAGTTGTCCCATGGAAATAAGGACAATGACTTGTGATGTGGATCCAATCTGATAACATAACTCTGGATAGTGTGCTCAATGTGTCACTTTGAACAAGTGTGTGTGTGTGTGTATAAAAGGATAGGTTTTCTGGAAGAAGGTATGATATGGCTAGTTTCCTGTTTGCTGTTTATTTTTTGTTATCTGAGCTAAAAAACTGGCCATACTTACAATGCCACTTACGCTCGGGGGAACTTGGCTGAAGTCCATAAAATTCTATCCAGGATGACTATGCCCTATTAAAATTTGGGGTTAAGGTTCTAGCAACATGGAAACAGCCATGTCAAGTTTTATCAAGAATTGGTCATTCTTGTCAACTTTATGACTGGTTAAAATTAACCAGGAGCTTTTCGCCCTCCTTCATACAAATACCAGATAGTGTGATAAGGTCAGGCCAGATGGCTACAAAAGAGTATACCTGGGCTGGTATGAGGGCCCAAAAGGGTTAAAAACCCTCTGCCCCACAGGCAGAGGGAAGGGCAGAGCAGGGCAAATAGCGGCACCTGGACCCAATGAAGGTCCAGGCCAGGGGTATTTAAACCCTGCCTTCCCTAGCAGAAGGGGAGGGAACACATTCAGGAAAAGCTGCCAGAAGGTCTGTGGCAGCTGCAGGAGAAGGTTTTCTCCTGATCAGGAGACAGAGCTCTGCTACAGTCAGGGGAGTTGAGGTAGCTGGGGGCGTCCTGACCGTGTGAGGCAGAGCTAAAGCATGAGACCCACCAGGGGGAAGCTGGCAGTTTGCCACAATAGCTACTGAGACTTGTAAAGTCCCTGGGAACAGGGACTGTTTTTTGTCACATTATCCATCTATAAGTACCCCTTCCCTTTGTATAGTAATTCAGTCTGTTTCCTTCATCCTTTTGTATAACACATAATCTATATCATATTTCTGTTTATCCTGCCATTTCATACACCACAAGCTTTTACATGCAGTGAAATGGCTGTTCAGGGTGTAAAAGGAACTGTAAAAAGAGCTGTAAAAGCTTGTGATGTATGAGAGCAGAGAGAGAGGAAGGGATAAGGGCTTTATCCTTTTTAAGAGTGGATGAAAGGATGGAAACACAGTACATGACTCCTTTCATAGAGGCTAATTGGAGGAGGGATATATGGTAGATAGCCCAGAAAACATCTGATGTCTTTAAATAATGCAGGGCCAAATTCTGCCTGGAGAGTAAGCCATATAACCCCATCAACATTAGTAGAGTCACATAGGGCAAACGAGGGCCGAATTTGATCCACAGAATCTAATTCAACATTTTCTTGAAGAATTGCAGTTGGAACAAAATATTTGATCTTAAACTGTGTCAGATTATTTAATATTACTAAGGTTGAATTCTGCTAATAATAAGAAAGGGGGAAAGACATTCTAATGAAATCTAAATACTCTGGGTTTCAGATCATGCTATGACAGAATCAGAATTAATTTCAGACCTGCTACTATACCTGACATCTGAGCCGCAGGCTATATGCTCCTGATTCTCTTAATGGAAAGGACCATACTATTTATTTGTTTACTGCCAACAGCTGTTCCCCACAGGAAGGAAGCTGTGCCAGGTTGCCACAGCATTATACCTTCACGAGCACCTGCACGGATCAGAGAGTTTTCGATGTGAGGCAGTTTCCCTTCTTCCAAACAAAACTGGTAACATCATAGTTATTGGAGCTCAAGTGCATTTTCTGTTGAGGCAGCTCTCCATTAAAGTAATATTTATATTGAGGAACCTGAATGACCAAACACACAGACTCCTCAGGTCCCCATCACAGTCACTTTCACTTCCAACTTGCAATCATCCCAAAAAAGTGTGTGTGAAGGCCAAAAGTGACTCATTTGTAGTGGTGTCTTCTTGAAAAGTTAGTAAATGACTCTCCCCAGATGATGCCACAGAAAATTCAATTGTCCTCTGAACAGTAATGGTGGATAATTAATTTATTCATCTATCTGTGGAACCTATGAAAATCTCAATCCAACCTGAGCGAATGACACATCCATAATGAATTATCTTGTTGTTTTACTATATGTTATATTTTTACCTTTGTATTAGTGTGCTTTAATGTTATAAACTACTATTTTGGTTAATTTGTGAAGTACTTAATCTTATGTAAACATTTTATCAGTTACTGCAGAATTCTCCTTTTTTCTTTTTTTTTTCTCTTTTTTTTTTTTTTTTGGCTAGAGAAGTGAATGTTTCTTAAAGGGGAAAATATGCAGACATGAGTTACCTTGGGAACTAGCTAGATGGCTCTATATCATAACACCAAGTTGGCTGATTGTATTGTCCATTTGCCTGGATAAAGCAACACATGTTCTGATGTGTGAGGCCAGACAACAGCTTGATATTTTGTATAGCATCTCAGTGGCCCAACACAGAGTGGGCACTATACATATGAACAATGATGAATAAGATGATTCTGGATGAAGGCTGCGCTGTCAGTCTCCTCCATTCATCTTCTTATATTTTCCTGACAGCGAAACGCTGACTTCAATCTCTACTGTGTGTATCTATGACCTCTACTCTGCTGTCCTTTTCAAACAGTGGCTTGGTAACGAACAGCTACTCTTGTTATCCACTGTGGTAACTGCCTTGGGCTTTATATTTCAATACTCTGCATTTGGGTCAACAGCCCTTTGTCCTTTGTGGTCATTTTATTCTCTTATGGACTCCTGAAACTTCCTGCACGTGGGCCCATTTGAGCACAGCTCATGCAGATAATACTAGACAAATTGATCATGAACACTTTTTGTTCTATAGGGTATCTGTGTGTCCGAGGAGTGTTGTTCTTACTAAGATTCAGATAGCCTGTATTTAATAACTTAATTGATTTTAAGTAAATATAATGTGGCATAGCAATGGTAGCCTGCTGTAAGCTGCAGTCAACCTGTCTTTTCTGTCCCCTGGAGTGCAGGACCTTACCTTCCAAAACAGAGGTTGAACTTTATTTTCTGCAGACACACCCCATGTCCTTAAACAACTACAGCTAATCCATGCACAATGTTTCCTGATTTTAGCACCTGAGGCTTTCAAGATAGTGCAAGACTCATGATAAGAGATAAGAACACTGTCCACACCAGAGGTGACATCTGGGCTTCTTTGAAGTCAGTGGATAAACTCCCACTGTAGAAAACTTTAATAAACACCGTTAGTAAATTCCCAGTCTGTTCTGGTGAGAAGAAATGCATGGAAACAAACTGAACTGAACTTATCTATCTTATCTCTTTCACGATCTAAAGCCCACTGTTCAAAACCCCAAATGTGAAATATTATACTGTCCAGACATTTTCTCCCATAACTCCTAGTAAGTTCCATTCTCCCAGTTCATTTCTAAGTTTGCTTTGTCTTTACTGTAGCTCTAAGCATGCACGATTTTGTTAATTATAATAGCAGTTACACCAGAAGTGTCATGTTCTGTTACATATCTGCCAAAGCACACTATTCTTAGAGAGACCAGGAAGATCCAATTATTTTAAATTATGCCCCTTTGCCAAATCTTTATCTCTGCTTGAAAAAGCTGTTGTAGTGTTTTCTGAGTGTTGTCTAATTCATCCTATTTGGACAAGTTGTGTTTTTTTTGTTGTGATATATATGGATCTAATTCCATTAGTTCTTTGGTCTATGTCAATTATTTTTCTTTTCCCAGCTAATAAATTTAAAGTCTTTTTCTCTTCTCAGCTCTCAGATACTTTCAATGCGGAGCATTCCATTAAAAATGCAGTGACAAATGATATTGTTGCACACAAATTTTAAAAAATGGTTGGTTTGGGTTTTATAATTCTTTATTGAACATTCTAAAATGATACATTGGAAGAATTCATAAAAGCTACTATTTTATTTAATTTTGGGATTCATCAGTCTGGCCCTTTTATTAGCAAGTGTCATTGTTTCATATGCACAGACATATCTTCCCAATATTCTCTGACTTTATTCCCTAGAATACTGTAAGCTCCTGGCAGTAGGGACTGTCTTTTTGTTCTGTTTTCTCCCAGGAGATTAAAGTTCCATGAAGTGACTGGTCCCCTAACTCAGGCTTCACTGTTATGGGCATACATTCAATGCAGATGAATATCACCTGAAAAATATGACTATGTTTTACAGACTGCAGGTGCTGTTTGTCTCATCTGTCTGTGGTCTGGAACTTTGGAAAATTTTAATGTTAGTATTCCAATCCATATGCTATTGATCAGAATTCAATCAGGACAATTTTAGGACTATAGTAGACATGTGTCTCGGTATTCTGGAAACTCTGGTAGAAATGTTCCAGAGGGGTAGCCATGTTAGTCTGTATACAGCAAAAACAACGAGAGTCCTGTAGCACCTTAAAGCTTAACAAATTTCTGCAGGCATAAGCTTTTGTGGACTGCAACCCACTGCGTCAGATGCATCTGATACTACAGGACTCTCATTCTTTTTCATAAGATGCATCTGACGCAGTGGGTTGCAGCCCACAAAAGCTCGTGCCTGCAGAAATTTGTTAGTCTTTAAGGTGCTACAGGTCTCTTGTTTTTTTTTCTGGGAGAAATGTAGTTCTTAAATATAACTGTGTGCTGCAGAATGAATGAAGATAATTTGGGTTAAATTAAGCCATAGGGGACAAGGGGGAAAACTGTCATTGACTGGAAAATAAGCTTAAGGTAGTGGACTTAATGAATTAGTTTTTCAATAAATTTCATATTTTAAGGTTGTTCTACTATACTGATTTAAATATTGTGTGATTGTAAATAAGACCGTTACAATTGTTAATACGATATAATGCAGTTTGCTAACATGTTAATGTGAATGCACATAAACTGGCCATGAACATTAGTTTAAACAACTTTTATGTTCTGAAGGTTAAATTTATTCCATTCCCCAGGAGAAAGCTCGAGTAATTGGGTTTGTGCATATAACTGTGCTGTGGCTGGGTAGCTATAATTTTTCCTCACCCAACCCTCTCTCTATGCATACATAGCCCATGGTTTCCCTATGTGGTTGTTACCCCAACATACAGGCTTAAATAATTGTCATTGTGTCTCATCACCACTATGCAAAGACTCCCAGCAACTGGCTCTGTGTATAGATGCAAAGGGCTCCTACAATCGTCCATCCCAAACCACCATCTCGGCTGTTTGTTGCTGTTTTTGTTTGTTTGTTAAGCAGAGTGAAGACTTACTCCATGGCATGCAGCCTCATTACACTGTGGAGCTTAACTGGCTCTAAGAGCCTTATCCAAATTCTCCATCTCTTGACAAATTACAGGGTGGGGAAACATCAATTTCATCAGTGAGGAAATTGCATGTGCCCTTAGATATGTCCCTCCTCAGGTCCCTTTCCAACCCTAATCTTCTAGGATTCTATGTCACGTTGTACTTAATATTTACCTATGCAAGATATGGATGTAAATTAGACAATTACATCATTAATACTAGCTGTCAACAAGGTCATTTCAAACAAATGTAAAATGTATCTGTCTTCATGGATCATGCATTTACCTAGTGAGACAACACATCTTTTCTCATGTCAGGTCTCAGCTTTTCTTCCTGTGGTGTTGAGGGGGGCTGGGGTAAATCAATTCCCACTCCAGATGTTTAACACTGCCCATTGGTTTATTTACAGTATTTTACAGGATAGGTCTTAGATTCAGTTGGCCATAATTAACCTGAGGTAATCTCTTTCAGTTCATAGCAACAAGAGCTTTAACCATTCTAAGACTGATATATCTGCCTTCAACCACTCATTCACAACTGTCAGGTCTGAATTTATCACAGTTCTGTCCTCCACCTTATGGGCTTGGGCTATTTGGCCCACAAAACAATGTACCCTTGATAGATCATCAGTGTTGCCACGCCTGACTCCAGGCCTGTGCTCTTCTCTGTAGTGGAAGGATTGTAACGACAAGGATCATCTTGTTACCCTTGCATTTTTCTCTTTGTCTTGGTACAACCACTTCAGGGGACCATAGTTTGTACTAAGGGTAAATCTCTGTCAGAGCAGGTAGTACTGGAGGGTTTCTTTAGCCCATTTTCCTGAGAGGAATTCCTTTTCCATTATTGTTTACTCTTGTTCTCTGGGAAGATGTTTTCTACTCAGTTGTAGGATTGGGTTTTCTTCCTCTCCTACCATTTGAAAGAGTACAGCTCCAAATGCTACTTTGGAGGTATACGTTTGAAGTATGAACTCGTTCTTGAAGTCCAGGGCTACAAGCATCAGGTTACTGCTGCAGGACCTCTTTGGATCAAAGAAAGCTTCATCAGCCACATTGGACCATTTTACTATGTCTGGGACTCTGGTCTTTATCAGGCTTGTCAGAGGGTACGCCATGGTGGCAAGTGGAGAATAAATTTTCTGCAGTACCCCACTATCCTTAGAAATGCTGCCCTGCTTCCTCCTGACTGGCTGAGGCAAACTTTGTATCTTGTCTAACTTGTTCATTTGGGGTTTTGCTACACCTCTGCCTATGATGTATCCTAAGTAATTGGCTTTGGCTATCCTTAGTGCACATTTGGATGGCTTAGCTGTGAGACTTGCTTTCCTCAGGGTATCCGGTACATTCTTCCGCCTTTTCCAGGCATGTCTTGGCTGTGTATGATTACAAGTAAGTGGCTGCATACTTGGCATGGGAGCGCAGTAGGTTATGATGGTGTATTGGAAGGTTGTTGGTGCCCCATACAATCCAAAAGGGAGGATGGTGTACTGCTATAAGCTTTCTCGTGTAAAAAAGTTTGTATTCCCTTTGTCAGCCTCTGTCAGAGGGAGTTGCCATTACCCTTTGGTAAGGTAGAGAGTAGACAAGAATCTTACTATCCCCAACTGATTGATTAGCTCATCTATTCCAGATATCGGGTAAGCATCAAACTGTGACACCTTGTTTAATTTTCAAAAGTCATTGCAGAACGTTGTTGTACCATCAGGTTTAGGTATCAGGACAAGATGACTGGACCATTGAAAGTGGGACTCCTTGACTCCCAGCTCCAACATCGTCATTTCTTTACTGATATCCTCCTCTTTAGCCTCAGGCATACTGTATGGTTTAATCTTCACATTCACCCTGGGTTCATTATGATGGGCTTCCGCGATTCTCCCTGGCTTCTCTGAAAACATATCTTTGTTTTACTTGATCATCTTAATCACTCCTTTGGACTGTTCACGGGCCAACTGGGATATCTGTACTTATACCTGAGGTTTATCTTTCTAGAGGGGTGTCTCACAGGTGACTATATAAGCGTCTTTTATGCCAAGGCTTGAAAAGATTAACATGGTAGATTTGCTCCTGCTTTTTATGAACAAATCTTAAAGTCAATCTTTCCAATGACTTTAATTACTTCGTATGGCCCTGTCATCTAGCCACAAGCTTGCTTTTCACCACAGACGCCAACAACGTTACCCAATCTCCACCCTGGAATTTCTGAATATTCGCTTGTCGATTATAATAGGCTTGTTGAGCTTTTTGTCCTTTTTCCGTATGTTCCTACTCTATTGGGGTGACTTGAGATATTCTGTCCCACATCTACATCACATATTCAGTGTTCACATATCCATCAGAATGTTCATTCTTTGCTTTGCTGTTCCTCCCAGTCCTTCTTGTCAATGTCCAATATCCAATACCAGGAGTGTGGTGACCCAAATAATGACTCGAACAGGAAAACCCCATGAAATTTTGGGGTGATTTTCTTATAGCAAACACCTTGCTACCCTAGCTGATATCCCAATTTTTTCCATCTTGACTCACTACTTTCTTTATCATGCTCTTCAGTGTCCTGTTGAAGTGTTTGGCCAGCCCATCAGTCTGCTGATGGTAAACTGGTGTGTATGTCCTGTATTTGAAGCATCACACACAGATGCTTCATCAATTTTTACATGAAGGAAGTCTCCTGATCTGTCAGAATCCCCTTGGATACTCCTACATGAGATAAAATCTGGAGTAACTGCTTCACTATTGTCTTGGACATAGTGTTTCACACAAGTATGGTTCTGGATATCAGGTAGCATTGTCCAGTACCACGAGCATTCTCTGATGACCTCAGGTTGACTTCTCCAGTGGGCCTATCAGGTTCATTGCTATCCTCAATAATTGGTGGGAGTTTTAAAGGGGTCCTTAACTGAGATCATTGGCATTCAGGGCGCAATAGGGGATTATTGGCCTGGTCGTGCCCAAAATACTTATGAGAGTCCGACATGCCCACACTTGAGGGGAGCTATTTCAATTTCACGCCTAGGACTGGTCTCTGTGAAACTGGGCTCAGCCTCAAACTTGCAACTGTGTGAGTTGCCTCTCTGCCTGCTGAATAAGATCGCTTACCCATGAGTGCTATCTTTTGATTCTGGGCCTATATTTTGGTCCCCAGTCCTTTGTCTGCCCTTTCACATTTAGACTCCAAGGATTTACCAGTTGTTGAAAACAAGTCCAGGGATAATTCCAAAAAAATGAGATGAGGGCTATTTACTGGGGCCACAATTACCCTGTGGTTACTGTTTTCCCCCAGTCCTTATATTGGGAGTGTGTTCCCAGTCCATGGGAAGTCTCGACCTATGAGCACAGCGATACAGAAGGCTAGCAATTAACCCCAACTTTACCATTGCTGTGCTTCCCTAGATCTCTATTTACATGTGAATGGCTAGTTAGTAATTAATTGTCCTAGGTGTGGAGGCTAATTCCATGTATGTATATCTATGTGGAATCATAGCTACTCCTACAAAGTTAATTAAGACACAGACTCTCACTATTATGCAGATTACACTGCATCAGCTCCTCAGTGTTAGGACTCTGAGCTATTATATGCCCTAGTTCCCCACAAGCATAAAATCAATACATAGCCCTGGCTATGTCCCTGTTCTTTGGGCCCCATGTCTTTCTCTCCTCAGTTCCTTAAGTCTATTCATGGCCTCAGGCCAAACTTGAACATCCCTCCTCCTCAACATAGTCCTACCCAAACTTTCAGAGCTCTGGTCCATTGGGACTGGAACTGGACTTTTGGTACAGCACATCTCTTCTCTGGTAGTCCAAGAAATCGGTCTGGCCAATAAGTGCCTCTCTATGAGGGCAACTAAGTCATCATAAGAGGTAAGGTCATTTTTACCAACCCACTATCATAGGTCTGGTGGTAATCTCCTCATGAATCTATCCGAATATGTCCAGACCATTCTACAATCTTTTTCAATTCAGTGTTAGATGGATCAGGAAGAATAGTTGTGATGTTGGCATTTTGTTCATGTAGTACTTCCATTCATGGAATCTCTGTGCTGTTATGGCTGTATTCATTCTGGATCTTACCAGTATCCCAGTTTTTTTTAATTGGGAATAGTCTTTAGCTGTTCCCACTGCCATATTGTAGTAGGGCTTCTAGGTCTCCCCAAAGAGGAAGAGTGTGAGGATAGTGGCTCATTGATTTTAATGGTAGGCCGAACACAAAGCTGTTCTTTCAAATGTGAAGTGATATGCCTCAACATCATCCTCTGTTATCATCTTTTGTAGATAACTGCTAGCTTTGAGGGATCGAGTTCCAACATGGCCACCTCCCATAGTAGTCAGGGTTTTTAGTTTTCTGACCACTTCCTTTAAGGTGTTTCAATACTGTGCTATCTTTTTTATCATCAGTTGGTTCATCTCCTGCAGAATTCATACACACACTTGCCACATGGCCATCTGGACCCTGGTATCCTCCTATTGTGTTGCAGTGGCCTTTGCCATTGCCCACAATACTTTGTCCTTTCTCCTGAATGGTTCCCTCACCTCAAGATAGACTGCTGTGCCAAGATCCCAATCTTAACACCATGTGTAACAATGCACCTTTTTTATCATGTCAGAGCTCAGCTTTTCTCCCTCTGGATGGATGAATCCTGGGGTAAATCATTTCCAGTCCAGAGGCTTAATACTTCAAGTTGATTGATTTGCAATATTTTACAGGGTAGGCCTTAGGGTGGGTCTGAGGGCTTTTTTAAACAACAAGAAAGTAAATGTAATTTTTGAAATCCCATTAGAGTACTGCCTCCTCTTATCCTAGCTACCAATCACCAGCCATCTCTATAACCAACTCTGGACCTGGCTCCACTGGGAACCAAGGCCCCTCCCCAAAGAGAAACAAACAAGATTTTCCCCTATAGGGAAAAACATCTCTTTACCTAGGAGAAGCCCTTTTCCCTCACTGCACCCAACCATGCTGAAGCTTGCTTCTTATCTCTCCTCTCTTCTCCCTCTTACTGGAACAGGTTTATAATGGTCCCAGGCTGCCCTTAATTAGACTCAGATGTCCATAATTAACCTGTGGTAATCTCTTTCAGTTCATAGGAAAAAGGGTTTTAATCCTTCTAAGACTACCTTCAGCCACGCTTCCAGGGGCAAGTCTGGTGCCAGCAGCCACTGTAATTCCAGCTCCAATAGCGTATATTAAAGTTGCTGCAGTTAAGCTTGTAGTTGAATCTTGGGATCAAGCTGGTGGTCTGATGTGAGGTGAGCTAACGCCTATCCCATCCCCTGCCTCTCAATGCTACCTTGGCCATGCTTCCAGAGCTGTCAGGTCTGACTTTGTCCCGTTGGATTTACTTAAGTGAATTACATCATCTGAAGAAATCAAAAATGTAAATTCTGGAGGCCCCTGAAGAGTCATCTGATAGGGTTTCACACCTCCATGGTACAACATTCACTGTATACTTCCTTCCCCTTTCCCCCATGACCTCACTGAGTCCCAAATCCTAGGGCAATTTTTGAAGTACATGAGGGGTATTCAGATCCATGGCAAGGTGCAGGGCTATACAGAGAAGAGGTAATGGGCTTGATTCTCTTGCTTAAATGCATTTACACCTGTATCTTCTCTGACTTCAAAGGAGATAGTTGTATAAAATAGGAATCCGTGAAAGTTGAATCTGACTCCATGCGTTCAGAACTGCTGGTTATGTGAGGAGGTGGAGGAGTTATGAGAATAGTAGACAGACATATTTTCTTTGAGCAGGAAGACTGCATTATGTTCAAGCCAGAACTGCAATAATTGGAAGAGATCTTGTTCCTTGAAGGAATTTCAGTTATTACCTACATGGAACAGTGCTTACCCCATGGGTCATGAGCAGTGAAAATAACATTAATATTTCAGCATGTCACTGATGCGGTGGCTTCCCCAGAAATTGAGGACCTTTGTAGTTTTTGATTTGGACAACTTGTCTGAACCAGCCTTGCAATATAAATTTTCATTTTTAGGCTGCAGACATTGTCTATTGTTTCGAAACGTTCTTGGTTCTTCCCAATGCAAGCTCTTCACGAAAGAGATCACTTTTTTGTTATGTCTGTACGGTGTCTAGTACAATGGAACTTGGGCCTGCAATGCAAACAATAAATAATAAAATTGCACCTTTTGTAGTCATTTACCTGTGCAACATGAATGTGAAACACTATTCTAAATGTATGTCTATACAGCAATCATAGGATGTGACTGCAGTTCAAGTAGGCATATCTGAGCTACCATTAATCTAGAGAGCTTGAGTCCTGAAGCAGTGAAGCTGCAGCAGTGTGTGCACTTCAGTTGGGGTTAGCCCTTCAAGTAATTACCCAGGGCTCTAGGTGGATTTGTACAGCCTGCACTGAAGCATGTACTGCCACAGCTTAAGTGCTCTGGGACATGAGCTAGCTAGATTGATGCTAGCTCAGATATATCTACTTGAGCTACAGTAGTAGCTGTAGTAGACTGTAGTATCGACATACCCTTAGTAGTTTGCATTCCCTTTTGATGGTTGTAAATGACTGTACTGGAGCAAGGCAATGGAGAATCAGGTCCATATAACTCAGCAGTTCTCAAACTTCATTGCACAGCGACCCCCTTCAGACAACAAAAATTACTACATGACCCCCCAGGAAGGGGATGGGGGTGAAGCCAGAGTCTCGCCGCCCCAGGTGGGGGAGGCCAAAGCTGAAATCTGAGGGCTTCAGCCCTGGACAGGGGTGGGGGAGACCTGAGACCTGCCACCCAGGACTCAGAGCAGTGGAGATCAGGCTTTGGGTTCAGCGCCCGGCCCCAGCAAGTCTAACGGCAGCCCTGGTGACCCCATTAAAGCGGGATCGCAACCCACTTTGGGGTCCCGACCCACAGGTTGAGAACCGCTGATATATCTTAAAAAGAACAAAAAAACAGACTTTTCCAAACACCTTTTTTCTTTTTCTGTGTGATTTACACTTCATTCCACTAGGATCAAAGTGAACTTTAGAAGTTTCATTCCTCTTTAATTATTACACACACCCTGCCTGCAAAATAGAAACATGTCCCAAATATTTTACTTTAAGGAAAACAATCACTGAATAATTCAATTGTCTGAGCTGGCAAAAAAGTTGAGCTGTTATATTTCAGCAAATAAGATTGTTTCCAGGAATAAGTACTTTGCCAGGCCTCACAAATCTTTACCAAACATATGCCTTTGTGTATCTCTTATATAGATGCATACATTCATGCTTGGCTCACTCAGGGGAAAGAAATGTGGTAAAAATAGACATCTCTTAACTTTCTCCTTTTCCATTCTGTTGCTTCCACTACAGCCATATTTAATACCAGATTTGAACTGCTGCATATGTCTAATACAAAATCATAAGCTCATTGTTAGGTTTCTTGTAGTATTACTATTATTCTCTTTCCATTCCTCCTTAATGTTTACTCTATGATGGCCTTAATGTCATTGGGCTGATAGGTAACAATGTTTTTCTGTGTAACCAGGCATTAAAAGTAAAGAAATACAGAATTGTCTCCAATTTTTTTTTTCACAGAGCTGCTATTTGGGATTATATTTAGTAGAGATAATTTAGGATGAATTCTGCAGCCCTTACTTTGAACAGTATATTATTCCTTCATTTGAATAGGCCCAGTGAAGTTAATGAAACAAACCACAGGAATCAGAGTTACATGGCATCAGTAAGGGTAAAAGCACCGGAACCTTTGATAGAGATTGGACAACTTGGGTGGCTATATTTATATATTTTACATATTTTAATTTAATTCCTTGAATTGCTGTATAACCTATTGAAGAATGGATTCTGTAAATTGTCATGAAAACAGTGAATGGGCCAAATTCATCCCTGCTTTAATTCCAATGTAATCAGCAGAGATACAGCAAGGATCAGTCTGGCACAACGTTCTACCTTGTATGTATAGCATCTAGTTCTTACACAGGGCTCATCATCAGTAGATCTCAAACTGCTTCACAAAGGAGATCAGTATCATTAAGCTTATTTTACAGAACTGGAAAACTGAGGCACGTATAGGTGAAGAGACTTATCCATAACCACCCAGTAGGCTAATGACAAAGTCTGGACTAGAATCTGTCTCCTGAGTTCCAGTTCAGTGCTCTATCCACTAGGCCAAACTACTCTGAACAAAAGCTAGAAATATGTAGACCTCAAATATCAAGACTTCCCGGAACTTCCGGGTTTACAGACTCTAACATAAGTGCTTCAGCCCTTTTTTTTGTTTGTTTTATGTTGCTTACTGTGTGTGAGGATGTTTTACATGACATTTTTAAACTGCTGTTCTTTTTGTTTTTTATGGAGAGTAAAGATCCTATAGCATAACATTTTTATAAGAGCAAAAATTCCTTTCCCATCTACCTAGTATGTACCATGCCATTTCATTGCTCCACGTATATGGATTGTTATTCACTTTTGGACAAATGTGTTAAAGTAAAATGCATACTATTATAAATGTAAATTGTTTATGATAAGGGTCTCCCAATTTGTGTTTCTGAGATTTAAATATATACTCTCTGTACTTCCCTTCTATCTTTTCCTCAGGCATATCAGAACAGTCATCGCGACTCTAATGCAGTAAGAATTTATAAGTGTGCATCCTTTCCTATAATGCTAGTTTATTTGTCTCTAGGCTAAATATCATTCAATACCTAGTAAAAAGGCTGCTTTAATGTCTGTTGGTGAATACTGAACATGAAATACAAGATGTGTTGTCACTGTCAGATTAAATAGTTCATCCTTGATATGCTTTAACAGATGGGAGTATGTCAGAGAGACTCTACATTTTCTCAAGTGCCGTTAAGTAATGGTTCACTTCTACTGCATGTATACTGAGAAAGGGATGCTTTGGTGACTCCTGACCCTGCTCGAATGAAGCTTTTCAACACAAGAGAAAGCCCTTACTAAGAACTGGAAGCCCCAAGTATAGTGTGGGAAAATCCTGTTTAACATGCCAGAAAATTCATGGCTTCCCTACCTAAACTGAAAGATCTTGGCACTCTAAACTTAATCCTACAAAGTGCTGAGCAACTGCTATATCTGCTGAGCACCTTCAGCTCCTATGGGAGATTATGTTGATTTTATTTCATGTTTAATAGGGAACTCCATTAGAATACCAGAAAATAGAAGTTAAAGCTGTCCTTACACAACAGATGTTGTGGTGATGTTCTAATAATCTACACAGGGTATCTAAAAAGAGTAAAAAGGAGTAACTGTTGATACTGAGTCCTCAATGAGGACCTGCTGAGTGAAAGAAAGGAGATACTGGGTTGTTGGGTTTTTTACTTTGCTTTTAGCACAGGGACAGAGAAGGGGGCAGAGATTCTGAACAATTATTTGAGGCTCCATTCCTCTGCCAATGAGAAACTGCCATCATTCTTAATATGGAATGTAGAAAAAGGCAGTTGAATTCTGTGTATGTGTGTTTGAGTTTAGCATAAAATGTGCAGATTCTAAAGAATAGAGAGTAAAATATTTGTGGTCAACAATTTCTCCATTGAATTTGGCCATTTTTATACCTACTATTGAACCAAGTAAGATTTTCCTGAATTTGTTAGTAGTTCCAGATTGTTCAACGAAGATTGATACAGCTACAGAGCTTTGCAAACTGCTCCCAGAAGTGTTCCTTTGTCTGTTTTTTGTCCAGAATTAAGTATGTACTTTGTCATCTATGTATAGTTTCCATTTTCTGGTTGGATAACCTAAATTTTGGACAGAAGAGGTGTTCTTGAACAAATCACTGGAGTGTTGAAATATTCAAGAGAATATCATTGCTTTAGGGTGAGAGATACGAACTTTTCCTATTCTCTTTTGTACAAGCTAATGCATTATATTTCGCTACATTGTGGAGTCCAGATGTAATTGTTGCTTGATTTCATTCTGACAAAAGAAAAAAAAACCATACTAATTAATTGGCTGTATAGCAGAGTTTACATTCACTTTTTTCTTGTAACTCTGGGACCAAGTAATTGTGAGAGCATATATATATATAATATGTGAGAGATCCTATTCATGAAGGTTAAAGCCAGATCTTTGTTCAGTTAGTTGTTTCAGTATCACAGATCTGAACTGGTGGAATTTCAGAGAACTTCTATGTATTTCTGCATGCAATTTCCAGCAACACATCTACCAAGTGCATGGACTGGAATTCATTGGCTTCCATTTCATATTATGCTGTTGTTCACCTAGCGCTCCATCTCCACAGTCATTATTCAAATTTGTGCATGATTTTATTTGAAAAGGGTGCATTCACAGCACCTTGTCTGTCAAACTGTATTAAATACGTTTAGTTTTATCCAATTCTCTGACCTGGAGTTTTGAAAAACAGCATTTTACTGAAGTGATAACGTCCTCCCATTACTTCCATATTTCACATCTACCAACATGAATGGATTTTTAAATTATTTGTATTTATTTCTCATCCTTCCTCTACACAGAAACCTCTTTCTGCTTTCTAACCCATAAGAGGTTTTTAAATGTCTGTGATGAATATTAGGGAGATTGATTCCGACTAGAATTTGCAAAACATCCACTTTTGATGAACTTTAAAGTAGCCCTCAGAAAAATGCTGCAGAAAAACAAATATGATCCAATGAATGACTGCCAGATGAATTTGTGTTTGTATCCCGTAGAATGTTTTCAAATTCTTTTTATAATTATCCACCAAGTTCTGCTAAATGACAAGACCTTTGTTACTTATTTAGTATAAATTAGTCCTGTAAATGTGCATAGTGTTCTATATTAAAATAATTTTCTTCTCATTTCTTAAGATTAAATTTAATGCATTAGAGATAATACTGTACTTTCCACTTCTCCTAGACATTAGCAAGGAACTTTACATTCACCTAACTCTCTGAATTTTTTTTAAGCAGTGGCTCAAATGATTTTCAGGGGGAGAAAAAAAAGAAATGACAGTCATGCAGAGGTTCTAATTCCACACACACTACTTTGTCCCACATTCTATACACCAGCCTGTCCTACTCCTTCTGATGCCTGCTGCTTATGAACAGGCATGAAAGAGTAGTCACTTTTAGCTTCCAGTATAGATGACAACTTCCCGCACTTCATCCCCAATCTCTGACTTGAAAGTTCTGTATTCATTAGTTCTGTTGCTTAATATTAGCTCCTACAGAGGTGTACCTCCACCAAGACTGTTGTTAAATTTTGAAGGTATTGGACCCAGCCCTCTTAGTAGCTGATCTGCTGACAAGCTATTTAGTTAGAAAGAGATGGAAGGAAAAAAGGAAAAGAAAAAGCACTAATCTTCAAAGGAATAGTTTAATCTGAAGATGCAGTAAATTGTAGGATTGCCTCCAATAATAGCCTATATCAAAGTTTGGTCGACCCAGCTATATTGCTCATGGGAGTGAAAAAATCCAACCTAACTCCAAGTGTAAACAGCGCTAGGTCGACGGAAGAATTCTTCCATCATCCTGGCTATCCCCTCTCAGGGAGGTGTATTACCCATGCTGAAGGGAGGACTCCTCCCATCGGTATAGGTTGTATGTACACTAAAGCCCTGTGCTGTTGCAGCTCTTTTTGCTCTTTAGTCTTACAAGAAGAGGAACGGAAAAGGAATTAACTTGTGGTACTAAAGTCAAGAATTGCATTTCTTTCAATTGTAATTGAGCCTTGGAAGCTCTGATTATATGATGTGGTCTATATTGAAAAAAAGCAGCATGGAGAATAAAAGCAAGTTTTAAATTTTACTTTTAAAAAGTGTCTCAATTATTGAAAATTAAGAGTTCTTAGTTTTAGACTTCTCTACAGAGGCATTCTCAGGAAAATTAGTCTGGATTAGTTAAACTTCATTAAACTGTGTGGACACCCTTATTCAGAATAATAGTGGCTATACTTCTATTTAACTTAGTTCACTTTGGAAGTAAATTAAACTAAATCAGATTATTTATTAATTATTATAAATTCAGATTAGCTTTTTTGGCTGTCCCTGTATAGACAAGCCCGTAGAGTCTAATAATTTTTATTCCATTCTTTTGTGCCGTCTGACACTTTGGTTTGTTATCATTCAGCTTGTCAGTGTCAACAGAGTAGTTTTCCCCATACTGTCAAGCCATCTGGTGTGTTAGTCCTAGTGGATAATATGTTCAATAATAGCTTTGCCCTAATCAGAGCTGCTACTGATACCATTTGTGTTGGAATAGTTAAACAGTGGGTTCCATCCTGAGAAGAGTGTTCAGTCCTATTGAATTGGTACTTGAAGGTACTCAGCATCTTGCAGGAATGCTCAGGACACAGGCTATTGTGTTTAGATGAGATTTTTAAGTGCTATATAAGTTAGAGCTGAGCAAAAAATGGTTTTCCTATCCTACAAGAATCAATGAGATTTTGAAAACATTTCCCCATCCTGAATCAGGATGAAAAGCTGAAATCTCAACTGAAAAAAAGTTGTGCCAGCTCAATTGAAAAGCTTATAACATAATTTCAGAATGTTTTATTTCAGCTGTGACCTTTTTATTTTTTTACTTTTTTTTAACTACTAATTAATTTAAATTTGAAAACAATGTCATTCTGATATCAAGTTTTTTTTTTCAATTAGAAAATGGCACAATTTGACAATTTCCATTTAAAAAAAATGGAAACGGGAAATTCATCAAAACACTGACTCTGTCCCATCAATAGTTTCAGTTTTTGGCAAAGTGACACCTTTCCCCATGAAAAAAATGTTTCATCAAATAATTCCTGACCAGATTTAATATTAATGCTCATAGGTTTTGGCAGACAGGTCTGATATATTACTTGTTCTTCTTATCACCTTATGCTCCTTTAAAACTGAAATTGATTTTTTTTTAAATAAAGACAGTTACAACTAATTTTAAAATTTTGCAGCTGTTTCTATTCATTATAAAAATTGAGACAGTAACTGAGCAACCACCATTTACTACATTTCAATAGCACTAGCCCGTGTTTCAAACTCCCACAATTTTATCATGTCTCACAATATTTGTTGCTTTTCTTAAAGTTCCTGCTCCTGAAATCATGTGATTACATTAAAATCTCAGTTTTAATTTGGGGAGGAGTGAGGGGGACACAGTAAATTTCTAGCCTTCATGGTTGTAGAGAAAAGTTTAAAAAGGTGACCCCAGTACATTCTATTGACTCAGCAAACAAAAGCCAAATAAAAATAATTAAAAAATGCTTTATTGTATTTTTAGATCTCATGAGTTCTTATGATTTTTGAACATGTGGTGTTGGCACTGCTGAATAAGTTATGCAGGAATAAGGCTGAAATTAAGAAAGAACATGAATGATCATGCTGGAAAGTCAGTGTTACATGTCTCTCTGTAGACAGTCCCAGGTTTAGATTTGTTACCTGTGGTTCCTCACGACTATAGATCCTTCCTGAAACATTATCCTCTTTTGTCAGTTCTATTCATCACATGACACCCAAGACTTTTCATTTTATAACCATTTTGTGTTTGACCTTAACATTTATTTAGGAATTTATGGATAAATTTGGCCTTTATCATTGAAGTATGAAATCAAAAGGACTCTAGGTACTTCGATATGCATTAATTGGAGAAAAGAGGGAAATGTAGTAGGCACTCTTGTCACCCAATGCTGTGGTTCTTTTAGATCTCACAAGCTAAGCATAATTGGACTAGGGCAGCGCTGGATAAGCCGCACCAGTCAACACCTAGTTTCTGAGGTCAAGGCCTCACTCTTGTTTAAGGAAGCAAGTTAAAACCATTCTCCTTTCAAAAACCTTCCCAATCATAAATAACAGCCAAGTGTCTCTTCCCTATGATAGTGTCTGAATTTTCCTATGCTACATCCTTGAAATCAAAGAGCTCCCCCCATATACTCATTATACATAATATGAAGAAGGGGCTTTGCAGATTGGTTCCCCATTGAAGGAGAATTCAGTGATGTGACGTTGGGAATTTTCAAAGTGTAATTTGTGTTATTTACACACTTACACCTCTTCTTAACCAGAAGTGGTCACAAACCATGCACAAACAAATCCCTTTTTTCAGGGATCTCAGCCAAAATACCATTACCTGCTTCACAAGGAGCAGCTATGCCTCAAGAATCGATTCTTGAAAGAAAGATTAATGAAGACAGCAAAATGTTCTGCTATTTGTAATATCTCCCCCAAAGATATTTCTACATCACAAAACTAACAGCAGTATTGCTCTTTAAAAATTGTTCACTGCTCACATGCTAAGAAAAATAACTTGTAAGACACAATGTATAATTGCACCATCTGGTGACTCCTGCAAGAATAATTCCTAAATAGATAGGAGTTAGGTTGTGCCGGAATTGCCTTCTTTGGAAAGCAGAACAAGACTGATTAACTGGTTCACTGACCATTACAACACTTTTTGCCTGAGTAAGCTTCTTAGCTCCGGTGCACTGACTAACTTAGTTAATTATTTTTTAACTATATAAAAACCTTCGTACAGCCTCCATTGGATATAATATTGTTTATTATCCAATTCCTGTCTTAAAAGACTGTGCACTACTTCAGAGCTGCCTTATGTTACAAATGTGAATTTATTTCACTGGGGGATGAAGAGAACTCCTCTGTGAAGTCCAGGTATTTTTTTTACTGAAGTGTGAAGAGGTTTCGGAGAGGCTTTTTTAAAACAAGACAAAAAGGAAGATAGGGCTGGCTCAACAAATGTATTTAAAACAGTGACTTTCTCATCAGTCCACCCTCAAGATGTGAAAGATTCAAAATTGTATTCTGCTTTAATTCAGTATTATGAAAGGTGCTCCTCTGACACTTTGCAGCCTAGGAATGGGAGAACCTGGGGGTGCTTGGTGTTGAATAAAGTCTGAAGAGTATTGGATTTTACTAATCTGGTTAGAGTTGATGTTAGTGTTCATGTTTTTTAAGGAATTATTATTCTTCTTGTTGGCTTAGGCATCATAACCAGGAATGAATATTGTGTAACGGAAATTCAAGTAGCGATTCTGATGATACGCAAAATACAATCAAGATAACCCTCCCTTTGCTCTTGTAGCTCTGCAGTGCTAAAACAAGTGGAAAATAGTAGAAACCTGTTTTCCATTAAAGTGAGCAAATATAATCCAAGTAGAAGATATGTTGACTCAGAAGGTGCCATTTCTATGTGGTCACTTTTCAGATTCTTGTGTTTAAATATAGACACAGATAAAAGGAGTTATTGAACACAAGAGGATACAATGAACACCATAAAACTTGTATGTAGTTTTATGCACTCTAATCCCCGGTTAGCCTCTGGAAATAAAAATGTGATATATTTTAAACCCTGTCATTGCAATAACCTGCATTTAACTAATATGTTTGATTCATAGTGGCTTTTACTTTACCCTGAAAACAGATTGCGTTGGTGTTAATTAAGTCCTCAGTTCATTTGCTAATGAAAGGGAGACAGAAATGCATGTAGTTTGTTTACAATTTAATTAAAGTAAACCTTTATTAAGTTATTCAGACAATTTACACAGTTAAAGCACAGTCAGCTGGGATAATACTAAACAAACAGATTTAAGAAAGAGAAATACAATACCAAAGGAAAACTATAAAGAAATAATGAACAATAGAATTAATACATTGAGCTAAATTCTACTCTCACTCACTGGAATTATATTGGATCTAACTTGATGTGACCACATTTCACATTATGACCTCTCTTCCCCCCAGCAGTCATTTCTTCATGACTCCTCCTCCTCCTCCAAGTACCATCCTTGAGATCAGCTTTCAAGTTTGATAAAAGGGTGTCAGAGTCTTTACTGGCTGTTTAAGTTTAGTGGCATACGTTCTTTATTCTGGACAGCTGCAGGCAGCCATAGAGTTCCTCTTAGTTCATGAAAAGCTTCTTGGTTATGGGCCTGATGCAAGTCCCATTGAAGTACATGGTAAGAACCTTATTGACTCACTATGTTTTGGATGAAGCCCTATTAGCTTAGGTCCAGATTCAGCAAGATAATTAAGCTTGTGACTAGTACTGTAAAAATTAGTGTGACTAGTGATTACGTTCAAGGTTAAATATCTTGCTGAACAGGAGACCTTCACCGTCTTTTTCAGTTTTAAGGCCTCTGTCTACACCCATTCAAGTCAATGACAATAACTACCAGTTGAGTTTTCAGAGGTGTAGGTTACAGGCCTTAGTGCAGTAGAGCTACCTCCAGGCAGGAGTTTTAAATCCACAGAATCAAAACTTTTTTTCCTAAAGGTTTTAGATCAGCAAGTCTTGTTTCTGTATTAAAATAAGAAAGGAAAAGGGGGTGAAAAAGTCACAAGTAGAAATAAACTTGCATGTTGAAGTCAAAGAAAGAAAAACCTCCAGCTAATTTATTTTCCAAAGGCCATGCAACTGAACCAAATTCTGTTCTAATTTATATTTAATTGCTAAAAATCTAGGGCCAAGGAGCCTGATCCTAAACCCCATAATTTGTTTCCTCTGACTTCAATGAGCTTTTGATCAGGTCCAAAGTGAGTAAATGGCCAGTCTTGATTTTTTTTTTTTAAAATGTGTCAAGGTTTTTTTAAGTCTATTAAAACAATACATCAAGGGATTAAGTGGATTTTAAGTGAAATCCTGCAAACAGTAGGAGACAATGGAGATTTCACTCTGGCTCTCTGGCCTTAAAAACACAGAATGTTTATCAAAGTGTAAAATTTCATGATAACCAATTACTTGTAGAAATTTATGTCAAACAGTGATCAAGACCTACATACACAGCGTTATAAATTTGATACAGTAGAAACCTATTAAGTGAATTAGTCTACACCTATTCCATTGAAGGTTGTTCCCTGCAGTACTTTATCCAGGGTAGTTTTAGATCTTCCAAGTGATGAAGCTTCATCTGCTTCAATCAGCCGTAATACTGACAGAGCATGTTTTGAGATAGGTGCTTTAAAAGTTCTTCTTAGCATCATTATAGTATCCTGGTCCAATTGAAGGCTTATTGAAAATAATGCTTTGTAGACACACAAAAGTTTAAAGAGAAGTTTGGGCCTATCTATTCCTTCCCGTTTGCAACTGGTGTGATAAACCTGCTCTTCTATGCTCATGCAAATTAGTAATATAACTGGTTTAAAACCAGAATATTCTGGACAGATACTGTGCAGACTTCTTTAATGTTCTGCCAGTATGCCTCAATCATTATCTGCTAGTCTTCTGCTATTCTGGGATGGCCTTTCCTTGGGCAGAAACAACTAGCAGTGTCAACCTGTGTGGTTGTTTTCAGATGTGCTTTTAATGGAGCATTTAAATAAGACCATCAAAGTCATTTCCACAAATCCAATGGGCATTTGAATCCAGGTCTTTATCAACATTGGAGCCTGTCAAGCAATATAAAGCAAATATTGAATAAATTATTTGAGTAATGATGTAAATGGCCAGGTTTAGTCATTATCCACACTGTTATTTACTGAGTGCTGTCAGTGTGCATAGACCTGTATAAAATAGAGGAAGAGAGATTCTCTCATCGCACAGTTTACTTTCTAAAACAAACATTTTCTAATAGGAAGAAAAGAGTCCTCTAACGCAATACACAGTCAAGTGCTGATATGTGAGAATTGAAAGGCAGCTAATCTGAGCTATCAGTGTCCAATAACACAGGATTGCTGGAAATTTCCTCAAAATCCTTGGAAATCATCTGTTCTGGAGAGTTCAGGTTTGACTATAAGCAACTGGAAAAATTAGCATGCTTGCAATTGTTTTGGAAAATATTCTATTACAAGAGAGGTCTTTCTTGTATTAATTCCTTCTTTCTTGATGGGCAGAATCACCTCAGAGAGAGACAAATGAGTCTCAGCTACACTGCTCTTGGTGTCATTAATCTGAGTGAACCTGTATTTTAAAAAGTGCATGGAAACTGTTAGGACTATAGTCAGCATGAATCCCTGCAGAACAAGTTTATGGAAGTGTTTCAAGCTCTCTTCACATTCTGTAGTAATTGTGTCAAGATAGATTTCAAGACAGAATGCAGCTGCTTTAAAATGTGTTCCTTGAATCAGCCTTCCCATTGCAAATTATGATTTTGTGTTTGTATGTGTAAAACTATAATGGCAGTTGGATAAATAGGTTCTTCTGTCACATTCACATATCCCCTGACATTCTTCTGCACAAATAGAAAGAAAAAACGTGAGTAAATGTCGTCATTTCTTTCTTGATCTTTATAGTGAGAATTTGAAAAGAAATCCAGAGTAGGATTGGATATCAATTGATTGATTGAGGGGGGGAAATGTCATGTTAATGTTAGTGATATAGACTTTAAACAATTGAAGGCTAGGTCCTGATCTCAGATATATGGCATGTATGCTTGTGAATCAAAATGAGGAAAATACACCTTTAGAATGAGAAATGCGTATTTGATACTAGACTCTTTTTCAGGATTTATAAAAATGGTCTGTTTAGAATTCTTCCTTACTAACTTAATACATGCCCATATTGAACCTCCATTCCAGTTTTATAAGATAGAGAATAAACACTTGAGAAAAAAAAAAGACCACACAATGGAGTGTGTACTTCTCAAAGGATACAAACGCTCTGTCATTGCTATTAATTTCTTACACTGTCCTCTACATTACAATTTAATAAGGCCTATGAGTTCCTCAGAAAAATATGTTTTCCAAGGTCAGTCTCCCTGGTTTTCCCAGGTCCCTCCCTTGCTTTCTTTTTTCATGTTGTCCATATTGCCTTGACTTAGTATTACCTTTACAGAACAGAATCAGAGCCAGTCACTAAATGCAGCAGCAACTGTGTAATTTAATATTAAAATAGGAATTAATACAAACAGGTCTAAAGATGGAGGTTGAACTAAGCCAGAGCAGAAATATGTAGTGTAGTGTTTATAAACTTCATTGTGTTCTTATATTACAGAACGAATAAGATATTTGTATGTTCAGGGTCACAGCTATTGTGACATTAACACAGTACATGTAAAAAGCAATGTCCTCAAATTCATCATCTTCATTCCAGTTAGCATAATAACCTTTATTTTTTGATGTTCAATCTAGAATAAAATGTCTGTGAAAATTTAAGTTTCCATTAATGCTACTTTCAATATGTATTTATAAATGTACATCTGCCTCTCCTTTGCAAAGCAAAGATATAATATGGGTTTCTGACTCTTTCCTGAGAGAATAGACCTATGTATAAAATAGTCTTCACAATACAAAGTAGCTTGATGCAGATCAGAATCGACATCCGAGATCATTCTCCCCCTCTACCTCCTTCCAAAAATAAGATATTTAGTTATTGCATATATCATCCATATTAAGGACAGGAAGAGAAAAAATTCAAGACATTCCAGTGAATGTTTTAATGCTAATGAAATCTTTAAAACAGATATTAATTTCCTTCACTTGTGATTGTTTGCTTTAATGGGATATTAATCATGTGTCTAGAGCTTTGCTAAGGTGTTCTGCATTTGTTCCTTTTTTTGTCTATTGAATTCACCCTGTGATTTGATTTTATATATATTCCGTGTCAGTGAAGTGAAAGGTAGAATTGTGTGAAAAGTTTAGGTAGGTGAACAGACCTTCCCGCTTGGCTTCCCATCCCAAAATGTTACTATGGAAACCATCAAATTCTGGCTTTTCACCAAGTACATTAAAAACGTCCACTCTTTTCTGGTTTATTTTCAGATCACTGCTAGAAGTAAGGAAGTTTCCAGTACACAAAATCCTTTCATTTGGCACAAATTAAATGCAATCAGCAGTGCACAGTGAAGAATGGTAGGGAAGAATGGTCAATGGGTAAATTACACTTGCTATAACCCTTTGTCTTGAGCTCAGTCTTATACATTTGGGTCAACAGGTTGCTAAATCACAGTAGAAGACATTTGAAAACAGTGATTTCTCTTTGCAACTTCTACTCAAAAGCTTTCTGGGCCTAGGAAACTAGAAGTGCCAAATCCCTTTAAACTTACCCATACGTCCCAAATTCTTTTTTCAACCCCAGTATCATAACCCTTCATTGACCCCTCTCTTCCACCAAATGAAAGCAAAGACATTTTTAGGAATATCTTTGCACCAGAAGTATCATATCCATTCTCCTTCCCTTAGAAGACACTCTCCTGACACTACATTCTTGAATATTTTGTTGTGCTTTCTTTAGAAAGTTTGCCTTTGTTCAAGAGAAAAAGGTGGTAATGGTACAGAGTGATTTGCTGTTTTTGTCTAAATTAGTGATGGATGAGGTGAGATAATTGGGCAAAGTTAGGATTTTTAAGAACAGATCCTTACAAAACCTTTTAAGTCTGAAGATCATGGCTAGAAATCGCAGTGAAAAAAAATCTTAACAGTTTTGATAATTTTGGTTTTGGTTAGTCCAATGATATCAGAAGAATATGCTATCTTGGTATTAAGCATGGTATTAAAAATGAACAAGAAATGCAGGAGCACAACTAAAATGTAATAGTTCAACTGGTGTGTGCTTATTTTTTTCCAAACCAATTTACCTACTACTGATCTGAATCCAGTTTTTTCCAATTATTAAAGACTTAATCTTCTGAAATCAGGAGCAGTGAAGGAGACTAGATCAATGGAAACATGCATTTAAAAAAGAATTGGTGAAAGTGGGAAAACTAATTGCAACCTAACCCCAGATTAAAAACTTTTTTTTCCTGTCACATATACTAGAAAGTTCAAGAGGCAGCAGAAGGAAGGAAGCCTAAAGGCATTGGCGATTCTCCAAAACCATCCGAGCAGGCACAGTTACAGCATTTCCTTCCAATTCTAAATTTACTAGAGTAATTGTAGTAATCCAGGAACACAGGATCAAACTCATCCCAAATCGGTTTGATATCCAAAGTAACTGTGGCTGGAAATGGAAGAAAAAGAGGCACCAGTGACTAATGATCAAGTGTGAAATTCTGTTCCTATTGAAGTCAATGGCAAAACTCCCAGTCCAAATCATCTGTCCATTTATGAACCCAAGCCCAAATTCCTAATGCAAACAGCCCTGGAGTTTACCTATTTATCTGAATTTTGTAACCCAGGCCCCAATCTATTTCTAAGAAGTGATGATCATTGATTCAAGCGAGATAGCTGGGGTTGGATGCTTTTCTTTTCCCTTCAATTTTGCAGTATTGGACTGCAGTTGTTAATCTAGTTGTTTCAAATTATTGCCCACGCTGCCTGTGCCAATAAAACTAACTGTACCAGTAGTTACTTCAGTTCAATAATAATACTTATGATAATCTTATTTATAAAGTACCACTTTGCTGCAAAGTTGAGGGCACTCTTCAACATAATACAAACATGACTAAAAATAGAATAAACACTTTATTAAAACCTACACTCATTAAAATTCAGTTTATTAGTACTAAAATAAATATATGCCTATTCAAAAAAACTCAGGCCAATGTAAATGACAATGTGAAAACTGGTGTACAAGATATACAAAGTTGCAAACAAAGTCACTGGAGTTTAGGCTTCGTAATATTCCTGTATGGAGATTATCCTGGCTGCCAGAGTTAGTACCAGATACAAGTTCAAATTTGGCTTCTACCTTGGATGTAGTAATGTCTACTTCCATATCTTCATTCCCATTAGCCACCCTACTGCTATCCCTGTGTTCATCATTAGTCTCATTAAAAAAACTGAAGCAAAGTATTTGTTTAGATGTTGGTCCATGCCTATATTATTGTTAATATCCACCCCATTCTTAGTGCTTAGCACTCCCACTTCTTTCTTTTTCTTATTTATATAGCTATAGAACCTTTTCCTATTTTAATTCCCATTGCAAGTTCCAACTCTTGGTATTTCTCACTTTATCCCTACACGTTCTGACCCCCAAGAATAGCTTTTCCTTGCTGATTACCCCTCCACCCCCCATCTTCCACTCCTTGTAGGCTTTCTCAATCTCCTGTCTGAGATGCTTGCTCATCCAGTTTAGTCCACAATCCTTGCCTAGGAATTTTTTCCACTTCCTTGGGATGCAGGCTTCAGATAATTTCTGCAACTTTTACGTGAATTAATTCCAAGCCTCCTCCACCTTTAAATCCATGAGTTCTTCAGTCCACTTCCCTAACTAATTCCCTTAATTTCTTAATGTTAGCCCTTTTGAAATCAAAGACCCTAGTCATAGATCTCTTTTTGTTTATCCTTCCATTTAGTTTGAACTGCATTAGCTCATGGTCATTTGAACCAAGGTTGCCCCCTCTTCTATGAGGTCTGCATTACACACCAATACCAACTCTAAAATGGCATCCCCTCTTGTTGGTTCAGCAACTATTTGGTGAACGTAACCATTAGCTATCACATCCAAGAACATCTGGCCCTATTATTATTACTAGCACTTATCCTCCAGTCTATATCTGGGAAGTTAGTCTCCCATAATCACACAATTCCCAATAATATTTACTTCATTAAAGAGGTCTCTCTCCATAACCAGATCAGGTCCCGGTGGTCTGAAGCACACCCCAAGTATTATCCCAGGGGAAGATTTAGTACCTTTCTTCCCCAATGTGATTTTCACCCAGACAGACCGTCTTATACGTTCCATCACTTTTAATTTCTTTACAATCTACTTCATCACTGATATCCAAAGTTACTCCACTCCCTTTGCCTTTATTTCTATCATACCTAAACATCACATGCCCTTCAGAACCTGTACTCCAGTCATGACTACTATTCCACCATGTTTCTGTTATCCCTATAATATCTGGTTTCACTTCCTGCACCAGTAGCTCTAGTTCCCCTATTTTGTTACCCAGCGCCTTTCATTGGTGTACAAACATCTTAATTTTTGCAGTTTGGCTTTGCTCTCATTCCTTACCTGATTTGGTGCAGTCATTCTACTGCCACTTTGTCCTATTAGACTGGCATCTACTACCTTTCCTCTTAATGTCCATTCTCCTATCCACAGCTGTGTTCTTTCTTTCTTCATTTTCCTCCCTCTCAATGTTAAAATCAGGTGTGGAAATTATCTGGCCATCTCCCAACCGTTTCCTCCAAATTCCTAGTTTAAAGCTCTCTTAATCACTTGTGCCAACCTTCTATTTCTTTTTAATAAATATTAGTTTAGTTAATAAACATTGGCTTTAAGCATGTATTTCGGTAATATCTGAAGTATTCATTGACCTGGCTGGTGATGTGTCCAGTTCGTTGGCATAGGTAGAACTTTTTTATATATGATAGACAAAGATTTTCAGTAATCTCCATCGTATTTGACTTGGGTGTCTGCACAGAAGCCAGAGGGCTGGATGGCTTTAAGGGAATTGTAATTTTGACTTCTGGGTGATCAGTGAGGTGATTAAAAGCTGGGTCAATCTAATGTTTAGAAATAGCCATCAGTATTTTGGGTTTTGCCTGCCCCGTTCTTTGTAGTTTATCCTAAATTGAACGATTGCAGTGTGGCTCCCCTTGAGGCCAATGTCACAAAGAGAATTTCTGGGTTTTTTCAGTTTGCTTATTTAAAAACCTAGAAAATTACTGATATAAAATAACATTCATGGAACATTAAGGTTACAAAGGCAAGAATTCAAAAGCTATGAAATGTTACCATTTAGGCTGGCTTTGCAGCCGAATTGAACTCCACTATGCATACACATTATGATACATTAATTACATGATCATAAATTATGTTTTTACATGGGAGCCTAGCTTCATTCATTATCCACAGGATGGATGGTGATCAAAGCTGTGTAGTTAATGTGACTGTTCCCTGTAATACCCCTGCTTCATGTACTGGGGAAGCTGGCATGTGTGTAGTGAGTGAGTAAAGGAACTTCTTGAAGAGAAAGGATGGACTGCTCAAGTAGCTGTATTCTATTCCTGGCTTTGCCACACAGATTCTATATGATTCTGGGCAAGTCACTTAAATCAAATATTTCACAGGTGTTTTCTGGATATCTGACTTGTTTTCCTGGTACCTGACTTGATACATTGGTTCCTGACTTGTAGAAATGTTAAAAAAAATAATAGCTAAAACTGAAGTCAGTGTATAAAATGTTACAGTCCCTAATTAAATAAAATAGGACACTCAAATTAGGCCCCCAAAACTAGTAGGCACTTTAACATTAATTTCTCTGTTCCTCAGTTCCCCATCTGTAAAATGGAAATAATAATAGATCCTCAGAATATGAACACCAGAGTTATGAACTGACTGGTCAATCACATACCTCAATTGGAACCAGAAGTATGCAATCAGGCAGCAGCAGAGACACACATACATGCAAAAGCGAATACACTACAGTACTGTGTTAAATGTTTACTACTAAAACAATAAAAGGAAAGTTAAAATATTTGACAAGGTAAGAAAACTGTTTCTGTGCTTGTTTCATTTAAATTACAGTGGTTAAAAGCAGCATTTTTCTTCTGCATAGTAAAGTTTCAAAGCTTTATTAAGTCAATGTTCAATTGTAAACTTTAGAAAGAACAACCATAATGTTCTGTTCAGAGTTATGAACATTTCAGAGGATGTGTCTACACTGGGCATCTCTGTTGGCCCTGCAGCCATCAATGCAGAGACATCAATGAGTGACTTGGTGAAGACATGCTCAATCGATAGTTGAGTGCTTCTCTCATTGACTCTGGTATTCCATGGGAACAAGGAGTGTAAGCTATGTCAATATGTATGTAATATTTATGAAGGCTGAGCACTGTCATGCAAGTTCATTAAGAGCTCTGGGCCATATTTTGACTTCAGGGAACACAATGCCAAGGGAGTTCAATGAAAGCAAAGTTTGTGCATCTGAGATCAGAATTTGGTCCTGCAGTTCCACAGTGTTGTGCTGAAGGGTGCTGATAAATTCAATAAGGCTTCTGAAGCCCGACTCTGCTGTAATGCCTACAAGAAATTATCTTGATAATTATGACTAAGGAGAGGGGCAGCTGGAAATGACTATGTGCAAACTAAAAATAAATACACAAACAATCTCAGTCCTCTAAAACAGGTTCCCTGACAAAATAAATAAATAAAAATAGAATTAAAAATATGCATGCCAGTGGCCAACCTGACTGCTAATTTTACTATATGTTGTGATGCATTTGACGAGCTTCCCTCTGCTTTTTGTCTTCTAAATTGTAAGTGTCTCTCTGGACAGAGACTATATCACTGATACTTTGAGTGCTACAACAGTATAAATAACAAAGATGGAAAGAGTTTGATAATCTTTTAGAAAAAAGATACACAAGCAGCAAGAATAAGTAAAAGAAGGCCTCAACTAAACAAGATGCCTAACACTAGTAAAATGTGCAAGCGTAAAAAAAATTTGAAACTGGGTTGCAGTTTGGAGAGGCAGCCAAGAATATATTTGCTTACCTAAACTAAGCCCCTTGGTTTTGAAAGATTGAGCTGAAATAGTAGCAGGAAAACTTGTATTTCAGCACTTTTCCTCTTAATGCTTGTCAGAAGCCAGCACTGCAAAGGTCGGTAAAACTGGGGAGTGTTAGGTAAACATTTTTATAAATCTCAGGGAAAAACATTTGAGTTTCTGGAGGCATTATGGGAAGGGATTTTATTTTATTTTTTCTGAGCTGTTGCCTCAATGAGGGGGAAAAAGAGTTTATTAAAAATTGCATTAACTAATATTATTTAGATAGTGTGGTAATGCTGGGTGCTGTACAGCACATAAAGACACAGTCCCTGTCCCAAGGAGTTTATTATCCCACTACATTTGCTAGAGGACAAAGGGAGGAGAATTGGTAGAAAAATGGATGTGGTTGAGCACTTGAGAGTTTGTTATACATACATGTGATACTCGGAATTGTTTGAGGTACTCATTTGTTTTCCATGCCCACTGAAGATAGGACAAGAAGCAATGGTTTCAATCTGCAGCAAGGGAGATTTAGGTTAGATATTGAAAACTCTAACTATACGGGTCATTAAGCTCTCGAATAGGCTTCCAAGGAAGAAGGTGGAATCCCATCCTTGGAAATGTTTCAGAATATATTAAACAAATGTCTGTCAGGGGTAGTTTGGTTTAACTGGTCCTGCCTCAACACCGGGGGCCCTTCCTGCCCTACATATCCATGATTCTATGAATTAAAAAGGAAAAAAAAAAGGAGCGGTGTAATCAACAGGTGCTTATGTTAGAGATTTTAAAGTAATAACTGAAAATATTTAAAGCCACTCCACAAATAAGTCTCATGAAAAAAATATGGAAAAAATGACAAAGAAAATGAATTTCAAAGTACAGCATGGTCCTCCCAAAATAGCCAGACAACTGCTGCTCTTTTACTGAAAACACCAGTGCTGTGACACGAGAACTGTCAGTGGCAAATAATATATTCATAAATTATTACTGTGCAGTATATAATGAAGTTGAGTGGAAGTAGTTTACAATGCAAGAGTAATTGAGTAATAAAAAGATTTTAATATAGAAGGATGAGGGAGAAAGAGAAAACACATTTAGTTTAACAAGAAGGCTATAGTTCATGCAGATTGTGTTCTTTGCCCTCCATAATCAAGGTGGTAAATACCTACTCTTCAAAAAATGAGACCTTTACCCATGACCCGTTTGAGACAATGTGAATCTATTAAAATAACACCAGCACTACAGGAATTTTTCAGCTTAAATAACTCACGGTAATAAGGAATCACTGTCAAAAAACAAGAAATAGTTTTAAATGATCTAGGACAAACTCATTTTGGATTCCAGGGATAACCTTTATGCCTGTGGAGAGATTTTTAATCTGAGGAAAACATTTCATAATGTGGCAGGATGTTCTATTTGCTCTGCATCAGGCATCTACAAATACATCTGCTATATTATAGCAGAGAACTACCTAGTGAGGTATGCATGGAAACAGAGAAGAGAAGTGAACATAAAGCGGCTTCTCCCCCAGAGACAACAGATTCTCTAAAGAGGTTAAGAGAGTGACAGGATGGATGCCTGGATTCCATTTTGGCCAGCACCCAACAGCTGCATGACCAGATATCCACCTATCTAGCATGAATGCAACACAGGCTTGGGAAGAGTATATACTTCTAGGAAGAATGGTGCAGTGATTAGGGTTTTGGCCTGGGACTTCAGAAACTTGAACTCAAGTCTCTGGTCTGCAACAGACTTCCTGTGTAATCTGGGGTAAGTCACTGTGTCCCTTTGCTTCAGCTCCCAGATGGGATAAAATGGGATAATAGTACTACCCTACCTTACAGGGGTGCTGTGAGGTTAAAGATTGTGAGGCGTTCAGATACTATGGTAATAGGGGTATTTAAACAGTTAAATTAACCCTAGCAATATAGTCTCTCTCCTCCCATTGGAATATTCTGAGTTGATGCTGACATTCGTACCAAATGCATAGCTCTGCTCTGAATATGCGGAGCAGAGTTATACATGGGAAGCAGTACATGGAACCTTCAAATCATTACCAATAAGCCTATGTAAAGAGGGCCCAGCTGACACATTGGGAATTTTGGCATTGACATCAACAAAAGAAGGATTATACCCTAAAATACCAATCACGCAACCACTTAAACATGTTTAACATTATATATATGAGTAATCCCACCAATTTTAATGAGACTACTCATTTGCGTAAACCTATGCATGTACTGAAAAGTTTTCAGGCTTGGGGCTTTCATCTTTTATTATAGCTAAAATACTGGCCCCAGGTTGGCTGTCATATTGAAATTTATGCAAGCAACATAATCTGTAGCCAACCATAAAGGGGAACAAACCAGTTTTTAGTTGATGCTGATTCTTATAACACTACTAGTGTTGCTTAGTACAAGATGTATATTTTTAAGTACAATATGTAAAAGTTTTACTATTGGTTTTATTATAAGACCCTTTCCTTCTCCCTCCAACAGAATTGCCAGTCTGTCTCTCATATGTGTAATCATAACTGTGGTCACCTTCTGTCTCACCCCTTTGTGTATGCTGATTTTTTTTTTGTCCAATTAATGATAGCAGCCTTGGATTTAATCTTCTGTTATTTTTGTTTCTTCCCAGTACGTGTACTGCCAGGAGCGGAAACATTAAAGGTTAGTAGTGACAAAGAGTTAGCATGATTTGAATTCCATTTCTGAGTTCTCCTAATGATTTGATAATTTTGATATATAGAGGGGTGTCTAGTACAAATCAAATGTTTTCCCATTAATTTCTTTAAAGCTTCATAGCTTCAGTGATTCACTGTCTTTTGGAGATACTTGTTCAGGTGTTAATTTTGTTTTAGCTCTTTTTTGTTCGTAATATAGCCAAACTACACTTTGGAAGAGTGCTTTCCCTGAGTGAACAAATACTAGAGATGTAAAAAATAAAATGCATAAAATATTGTAATGGATGTAGCATGTTTCACAACCAGTATCGAAAGGTAAATGAAACAATTAAACAAACAAAAAATAATTAAAGCATGAGAGAATTTGGATATTTTTGTGAAAATAGGCTCATCTTCATTCTAAGGTGTACACTTAAATGGAGGGTGAGGGGGAAGAGGAACAGCTTTTTTTTTTTTTTAGGAGGAATTTGACTTCTGGACTGATAGCTAATCCATTTTAAAAAAGAGAAACGAGTCAGCTTCCAGGTCCCTAATTCACAAGATAAGTAAGCACATGCCTAACTTGAAGTACATGATTAGTCCCATAGTAGTCAATGGGACTTCTCATATGTTTAAATTGGGCATATGCTTAAGTACCTTGCTAAATCAGGATCCAAAAGACTAAATTTGTCTCTTTTCCCTTCATAGTTATTACCATGTGAAGAGTGAGGGGTTTTTTTACAATGTATTGACAAATTTTTGATCTGTTGGAAAACTTAGTCATTTTCATCAGTGAAAATGAATTCTGGCCTATCATTGCAAGATGGCATTTTTTTGCCTTAAATAAATGTCTTTTTTTAATTAATTCAAAGGAAAAAACGTTTTTCATTTTCTCACGAATCCACAAAAAATATTATTTGATGTCAGTGTTCCCAGAATATGTTAGGTCATTCAATTCTAATTGAGCTTAAAAACTTCTTTGCACATTTTATATCAGATTGTTATGACTTTTTTTATAATTAAAATTCTTAAGGAAGTAGAGTGTGCAAATTATCCAATAATCCTGCAGGGATGGTTCAGAACACACTTTTATACACAGAAACACACTCTGAGTATCTTCTTCACAAATTTGTTCTAAATAAGTAACCATTGGACATACAGACACTGGGGATTTCTTTCCTGGAATATCTTGCATGAAAACAAGAACACTATAACTATTTACCTTCTTTGTTTAACTTTCCTGCTGTTTATCTGTTGTTGCATACACACTGTCGATTAACCTTGCTCATTAGTTTGTTTTCTTCATTTACATTTTATATAAAAGTAGAACCATATATATAGGTAGATACAGCTAATAGTTACATAGTAGACAGATCCTCAGACTTGACTGCCTGCATCTTCCAGGCAGAGAAACTAGTCCTGGAAAGGACTAAGACAAAACACAATTAAAAGGATTATTTCCCTTAGAAGGAACCCATCTTTCAAAAGTTGGAAGTCCTCAGTTACAGGACTCCAGCTAGTACTTTATCAACCATCTTGCATTTGTAGTTTTATCAACACTGCCCTCATTTGCACCTTCAGTTCTGTGCCTCTGGATGGAACTGGATAATTCTGGTGACAAGTAATAAAATAGGGAGCTTTTTATCTCTGGAGAATTATCCAGTTCTATCAGGCATCAGATGTGCCCTTCATCATACATGGGCCAGATTTAACAGGTGCCCTAAGGCAAGCGGCTTTATTATCTGAGCTATCAAGTTCCTGAACAGCCTATCAGTGTAACACAAATCTACTTCTAAGGATGTTTTTATCACTATGGTCTATAAGCAGGTCCACTTTCTCTCTCAGAGAGTATGTCTACACTGCAATTAGACACCTTTGGCTGGTCTGTACCAGCTGACCCAGGCTTTCAGGGCTTGGGCTAAGGGACATTTAACTGCAATGAGAAAAAGGACCTGCTTATAGACTACGGTGATAAAAAAAAATCCTTCAAATTAGATTTGTGTTACGCAGACAGGCTGTGCAGAACTTGATGACTCGGATAAAAAAGACTTTTATCTCAAGTGTGGGAAGAGACAACTTCTACTGTCATTTATTGCTCCTGTTTTATTTAATCACAATACCGTCTTCCTCAACAGGAAGTTCAAGACAGGTTGTCCAGAGATGGGCATTTTCTACTATTTTCCTATATACCTAGAGTAAAATCTTCAATAGCATCTAAGTCTTTAAAATGTTACCCAGTGTCTAAAAACATTTTTGAACCTCATTCATCTACTTTCTATGAAAAGATATCTGTCAAAATTAAGGTCTCCTTTGCCACACACAGGATTCTAGCCCCAAACCCATAACATTCCTGAGTCATTTGCATGAGAAACTCTAAGATCACTTCTCACATTGCACTCATATAGTTCTCAAACAGTTCATTAGCTGTCAAATCCTCCCTGGGCTAAAAGTTTCAAAAAAGTTCATTTCACTAATCTCTTCTCTTTCAAGCTCCAAAAATCTTTCTTCCATAAATATAGCATATACACACATACAAAGCCTTTAATAGTTTCCACTTTAGGGGGACAGATCTAGGTAGCCCTCTGCTAGAGGCAGCCCTTTAAACTGATTCAAAGGGATGAGAGAGTTACCTGCAGGAGTACCCCCAAGAGAAGCAATTAAACACTCAACAGACGTCTAACTACTCAGACTAGAGCAGCAAATCTCCCTCTTCCTCCCCTAGATAGAAACCCACAATATGCATAAAGAACCCAGGTAAATGTTTGTTATGTCAACTCCACACTCCACTATCAATGCACTGTGAAATTCCCAATAATACAAGTTATTAGACATACTGCAATGTCCATTGTGGTAAATAATCAAACCCTACTATATTATTTGCTAAGCTGAAAAAGTGCTCAATCTGCTTGTATATCCTTCTGTTATCTGCCCCTCACCTAGAGCTCTTTTAGGAGTTTATTTTAACAGAACCATGGAACTTTTTGAAATTGACTCATCTCAAATGGATACTATGCTCAATAACAATGGGCCCAGGAATGTTTCATACCTTTAGGATATCCTGGGGATATACATATATCATTATGAAAGTGCACTTCATTCCTTAGAAATGTGATTATCTTGATATTTGGGAAAATATGGATAACTTGGTATTTTTCTAAATTTTGATGTGCTTTATTTTGCCTCTAGAATCCATTTGTGGGGCAGAAATAAAATAAGATCTGTTCTTCTCCCAGCATAACCACTTTCCAGATACTGAAACATTAGAAGATGACCAGTCCTTGCATAATTCTGGCCACATCAGTAGCTCCATGAGACACTTTTAGAAGCGTGGAAAACAAACACTAATACTAGAACCTACATACCTCAAGATATGACTAACCTTAACTGACTATAGAATGTTGTTAATTCTCCACACTGATGCAGATGAAAGTGTTATCTAATTAGAAAGCTGACTAAAGAACTTTGTGGTTTGACTTTGGAAGTTAGGGGTGGTTCAGCACTACAGGAAATGCCTTTCAGATTTGAAAATGAATGTCACCCACAGCCAGTCATTTACCCTTAAGTGTAACTTCACCTTTTCAAGAAAATCAATAGGCTTTCTTCCTATGGATCCATCCATTCCTGGGAAGACTAGGCTTTGTGCCATTCCTTTTAGCTGCATTGTGATTCTGAAATCATAACCTAGATTATTTGGTAGTCTCAAATCTCTATAAAAAATAACATGCTGGATGAAACACAATTTGGCTGTAGTGCAGTCCTATAAAGGTCTCTGCCTTTCCCCTTCTCTCTCTGGAATATAAAGTGGAATCAAGACATCAAAATATCCCCAGGCTTTTCAGGAACTTTTCCTATATTTATTATCGTTGCCCTCTGTAATATTCCCTTTCTAATCCTATTTTAAGTTACTAGGCAAACAAAGCCAGTAAGAAACTGCGTTCAGCTAAATCTCATCATGCAAACATCCGTTGTAGGAAAATTCATCCTTAGGTATTTTATCTTGTCTATCACCTTTGAAAACTAATTGGCTCTTAATGATTTCTCTGGACCATGTTAAGTGGTCTCTGTTCACTGAGTGAATGCTGCAAGAATGCATTATGTGAATATGCTATAAATTTGCAAGCAAATTGTCTTTGACTGCCTTTATAGTACTTTTGTACAGACTATTCTAGCATATGGGCTTGCAGTCAGAAAATACACTGAAATCATGAATTTTAAGCAAATATTGCATAAAGACTTATTAAAAGTAAGGCCTCAATCCTGGAAACCACTCTACAAAAGCAGCTCCTTGACCTTATCGGAGCTCTCATACAGATTCTGTTGCAAGATCAGCGTCTACATTCAGAATTTGTAATTTATCGATTTTAAGGCCAGACAGGACAACTATTATCATTTAGTCTGATCTCCTGCATAATCCAAACTGCAGGACTTCCCTGAATTAATTCCTGTTTGGGCTAGAGCATATCTTTTAGAAAAACTTTCAATCTTGATTTTAAAATTGATTTTGATGGAGAATCCACTTACAAAACTTGGCTAATTGTTCCAATAATAAATTACCCTCCCTGCTAAAAATGTCCACTATATTTCTAGTCTGAATGTATCTAGTTTGACCTTCCAGCCATTGGGATCTAGTTTTGTCTTCTAGATTGAGGATCCCATATATCAAATTTTTTGTTCTCATTGTAGGTACTTATGCCCTTTGATCATGTCACCCCTTAGACACTTTGTTAAAATTAGTTCTCTTTGTTATTAGTTATCACTTTAAGATAACTAGATTGAGCTCCTTAAATCTATCACTATAAAGTACATTTTCCAATCCTTTAACCATTCTCCTGGCTCTTCTTTGAATCCTCTTCAATTTATTAACAGTCTTCTTGAATTGTGGACAAGAACTGGACACCGTATTCCAGCAGCAATCACAACAATACCAAATAAACTCTCTGCTCCTACTCAAGAGTCCCCTGATCGTGCATCTACATTAGTGCTTTTGGTCAGGGCATTACACTGGGAGTTCATGTTCAGCTGATTATCCACGATGACCATGAAACCTTTTCCAAAGTCTCCGCTTCCCAGGATAGAGTCCCCCATCCCGTAAGTATGACCTGCATCCTTTGTTTCTATATGTGTACATTTACATTTAGACACATTAAAACACACTGTTTACTTGCACCAACCTTACTAAGTGATCCAGTTGGCTCTGTATTAGTGACTTGTTCTCTTCATTATTTACCACTCCCCCCAATCTTTCTGAAATCTGCACACTTTATCAGTAATGATTCATTTTTTTATTCTAGGTCATTGATAAAATGTTGAATGGCATAGGGCTAAAAACCAGTTCCTGCAGGACCTCATTAGAAAGACATCCACTCAGTAACGATTCCCAGTTTGCAATTACATTTTCAGACCTGTCAGCCAGTTTTTAATCCATTTAATGTACGCCATGTTAATATCGTAGCATTCTATTTTTTTATCTAAATGTGTGGTACGTACTCAAATGCCTTACAGAAGTCTAAGTATATTACATCAGCATTGTTACCTTTATCAACCAAAGTTGTAATCTCATTAATAAAAATCAAGTTAGTTTGATAAGATCTATTTTCCATAAGTCTATATTGACTGGCATTAAGTATACAACCCTCCTTGAATCCTTTATTAATCGAGTCCTACATCAATCATTCCATATTTTTTCCAGGATCAATGCCAGGCTGATAGGCTTATAATTCCAGGTTTTCCCATTTCTCCTTTTAAAATATTGGCACACCATTAGCTTTCTTCCAGTCTTCTGTAACTTCCTGTGTTACAAGAACTACTGAAAATCAACATTAACAGGCCAGCAAGCTCCACAGCCATCTCTTTTTAAACTATTGGATGCAAATTATCAAGAACTGCTAATTTAAAAATATCTAGCTTTAGTGTCTACTGTTTAACATCCTCCTTAGATATTAACAGAATGGAAAGAGCATCATCATCATATATCATGATATCATCTTTTTTTCTCATACACGTAACAGAAATATTTATTGACTCTTTCTGTCTTTCCTGCATTGTAGTTGAAATTTCTCCCATTTCCTTCTAATAATGGAGCAGTACCATTCTTAGGATTCTTCTCGTTCCTAACATACTTTAAAATTTCCTTTTTTTTATTGTTAGCTACTGGACATAGATTTTTCTGTGTGTCCTTTTTCTATCTCTATCAATTGTCTACAATTCTGGTCTTCTGTTTATATTCATTATGATCAACTTCCTCCTATTTGTAGTATAATTAATTGTGGTTTTAAATAGCTGCCTTCACTTCCCCTCTAAGCCAGGTTGTTTTTTTAACCAATGTGGCCTGCTGTCTCAGTTGTGGGATTGTGGATTTTGGGGCATCCCGTAAAATATTCTTAAGCAACTCCCAATTATTATTCAATATTTGTTCTGTTTAAATTTGTTCTCCTACCAATTTGGCTCTAATTGTTTTCAGCATTGTTCATGAATAATTGCACTGAACCCCTGATTTTAAGATTTATATTTAATAGAATCATGGAAGATTAGAATTGGAAGGGACCTCAGGAGGTCATCTAGTCCAACCCCCTGCTCAAAGCAGGACTAACCTCAGCTAAATCATCCCAGCCAGGGCTTTGTGAAACTGCAGATTCAAAACCTCTAGAGATGGAGATTCCACCACCTCCCTAGGTAACCCATTCCCATGCTTCACCATCCTCCTAGTGAAAAATGTTTTCCTAATATCCAACCTAGAACTCCCCCACTGCAACTTGAAACCATTGCTCCCTGTTCTGTCATCTACTACCATTGAGAACAGCTTAACTCCATCCTCCCTGGAACTCTCTTTCAGGTGGTTAAAGAGAATTCCCCCCTTATTATCAAATTCCCCCCTTATTATCAAATTCCCCCTTATTCTTTTCTTTTGCAGACTAAACAAGACTACTTCCCTCAGCCTCTCCTCATAAGTTTTGTGCTCCAGCCCCCTAAACATTTTTTGTTGCCCTTAGCTGGACTCTCTCTAACTTGTCCACATCCTTTTTGTAGTGGGGGGCCCAAAACTGGACGTAATACTCCAAATGCAGCCTCACCAATGCCGAACAGAGGGAAATAATCACTTCCCTCGATCTGCTGTCAATGCTCCTACTAATGAAGCCCAATATGCTATTAGCCTTCTTGGCAGCCAGGGCACACTGCTGATTCATATCCAGCTTCTTATCCACTGTAACCTCCAGGTCCTTTTCTGCAGCACTGATGCCTCACCCCTCGGTTGTCAGTCTGTAGCTGTGCATGGGATTTTTTCATCCTAAGTGCAGGACACTATTTCATCCATGTGGAGAACAGAAACATGACAATTGGCCTATGTGTTCACTTAAAAAAAATCTATTTTTGAGTATTTAAGACAATACGGAAGAATTATTTAAATTAGTATACCAGTGGTACCATACAGCAAGGAAACTTAAAAAACAGGTTGTGACGTACCTAGTGTACCATCTAGCCTGGTGAACAGCTGTGTCACCTCATCTCTCTAATCTGGGGTACTTTTTACACTGCTTCATTGTGAGAGCTACCACTCCTGGTCTGCTCACACCCAACCTCCAGCATGTAAATTACTTCCACATATATTGCATGAGTGCTGCAGCCAGCCATTCTTGAATTACACTACAAATTGACACCAGCAAGCTCCCAATCCAAGACCCTCCCTAGAAATGTATATCTTATAATACCCAGAGATCTCTTGGAGAAGACAAGTTCATATAAGTCTGTTATTTGTTTAATAGAAAATTAAATGCACAAATCCCAAATGGAGTTTCTCAAAAACTTCACTCCAAACACACTGGTTTATATACAAAAATAAAACAATTTTATTAACAACAGAGAGTGAGATTTTAAGCAAATACAAGTAATGATGCATAAAAGTCAGAACTGGTAACAAGAAAAAATAAAAGTAAAATGCAACTAATGTCTGACTCAACAAATTAGAGTGAATTCAAAGCAAGGTCTTTCTTACCAGTTTTTTCAGCAGTCTTACTTTGGCTGAACTTTCACTCAGGGTTCTTCCCCCAGGCTATTGTTGCTTCCTTTGTTCTTCAATGTTGTAGCTGTCATAGGCAGAGAAAGGAAGGAATAATTTGTGGTATCTGCCCTATCTTCTTATGTTCTTTCCTTTCTTTGAGAAGCATCTCCAGCTGAGGTGCAGGATACAAAAAATATGTGTGGATAGGAATGCCAAGCTGTTTCTTTTTTAAAATGTAGATTTTTTTGGCCTTTGTCCATTTCCTGTCAATGGTCACTTAAGCAGGTGTTGGCTCATTTGGCCTGTTTACCCCGGCTGAGGTGTTAGCTTGTCTTTTTCCTCCAAGAAACAGGTTTGGCCACTCCCTAGAATTTGAATATGTCTTAGTAACAGCATACAGTAGAATCTTATAACTTTATATACAAAGTTGTCACACACCTTTTATTAGGATAGTTCTGACCAAAGAGTTATGAGTTTTCAAATGATACTTCACAAGACATACTTGTATAAAGATGATCATAATAGTGTTCAAGGAGTGAATACAGGGGTGCAGACCATCACACAGATGGCATAGGACACAGGTGTCAATCACAAGGCCCGCGGGCCGAATCTGGCCCGCCGTCTTGTGTCATCTAGCCCGCGGGATGAATCTGGCCCGCCGCCTTGTGTAACCTGTGCCGGCAGTGTTTTCTGAGCCGAGCTCAGGGCACCATGAGATCTCCTTTTAAAAGGGAAATGGCCGTCGGAGTCTCTCTACTTAAAAGGGAAATGGCCGTCGGAGTCTCGCATTCTGCCGCCGAATGTGACCCTGCAGGGAGATTTCACGGCGGAGAGTGGAGTCTGCGAGCCCCTGTGAGTGCCTGTCCTCATTCCTACTCTCCTACTCTGCCGCCAAATTTCACCCTGTGGGGAGATTTTTCGGCGGAGAGTAGACTAGAAAAAGTAGAGCAGAATAGAGTGTGGCATGTGTGGCCCCCCTGAAATGAATGTAATTTAAATGTGGCCCACCATATGAATTGAGTTTGACACCCCTGGCATAGGACATGACATGTATTGGAGGAAGTTATCTTTCCTTATATTCCATATTTCTATTAATAAATATTGGGACAAGATTAGAACATCAATTCAGTTAATAATTAAATGCAAACTGCGTGGTGAATCCTTGGGTTTCCAATTGATGATACAGACTTTGAAATACATAGACTATGTTGCATATGGACTTAGTGTCACTACAGATCCAGTAGCTGGACCTTAGAGTGTAAGTGTGATGCTAGCAAACCAGGTGCCAGCTCTTGCCAAGCCTTTAGGTCTGAGCTGAGCACTGACAAATTCACTGGTGGAAACCAGTCCAGCTCACCTATGTGTTAGTATGGTTAAGCTGGGTGATGGACTTACAACAATGTGTTTAGTGTTTAGATTTTATGAAATCCTTGTAAGTTGCTACTTGCATTAACCTCACTTAGCATTTCTTTATCATATGCTATAAGGTAATATATAAGTTTTTGCTTTATAACTGTAAAAAATGTTTGTTCTAAACCTATGAACACAGACAGGAAGGATCACCTCCTGCCAATCAAAAAGGCCTATCAAAATTAAATTGGCCATTGTAGGATATCTCAGTACAAAGCACCCATGAAAACCCTATGTATAAAAGGTTTCAGCCCATCAACTTTAATTCTAGAAGAAGGAAATAAAAATAGCTGACAAAACTTTTAATCTCTTTTGCTATTTGGACTCTTAAAGGGCTGTAGGTATGAAATAGAAGAAGAGATACCCAGGGTCAACCTGGGTTAGTCCTAAAAGATATTCGGAGCTGACAGATGACTACAACTCTGGCTGGGTCTACACTAATGGTGGCAAATTCACCGTAGTCAGACCCACTCAGTTGATCCAGCAAGCGATGCAGGAAAATCACCCCAGTAAGTGGCATAGCGCTGTGTCAAAAGGAACGCACTTGCGTATCTTCCGTCGACTGCCACCGAATCCCAAAGGTAAGTGTAGATCAGGCCTCTGTCACCATTTAAAACCATAGACTATAACTCATTTCTGTATGTGTTTGCTTGCTTTACCCTTGTAATAACTCTCTCATTTCTGTTCTTAGTTAATAAATCCTTAGAAAGTTTATTATAAGATTTGTCTCCAAGCATCTTTTGTATGACTCATAAGATACAAACTGATCTGGGGTAAGTGACTGGTCCTTTGGGATAAGGAGTAACCTGAATATTTTGTGATTGTTGGTGTATAGCAACCATCTCACTAAGTTCAGCTTGCTCGGGTGGCAAGATAGACTGGAATGCCCAAGGAAGACTGGCTGTGTCTCTGTCGTAAGACTGTATAGTGCTTTAGGCCTTCACATTTGTTACAGGGTTGGTGAAATCTAAGTATAGAATATACAGCCAGTTTGTGGCTTCTGCCTGCTTTTTGACAGTCTACTCTGAGGCTGGTCATGACCAGCTCATGGTCATGACCCAGTGGTGGAGGGAGGGTGCTGGACCTGTCCTTCATGATGTGCAGGGGCTGGTGCCTCCCGTCCCCTGCGCATCGTGAAGAGCCAGCCCGGCACTCCCCTGAAGGCCAGCACCCGGGACCTGGCCATCCTGCCCCCTCCCCGTATGCGACTGAGGGACAGAGCATATTGCACATAGATTGGTTCCTTCAAAGTGACCAAGCCAACCAAAAAATATGTGATATCATGTACAGTAAATACAATGAGATTTGTAAATATATATGAAGGGAGGGGCTTTGTGTGTAACTTTGGATGTGTCATACTCCCTATACCCACCCCTACACTTGCATCTGAACAACTCAGCATAGCTTTAGCATAGCTAAAGCATGCTGTATGACAAATAAAGGAACCTGAGTGATAAAATCTGCAATCTGTTTTGGATCCCAGAGAACTGGATGAAGTGTTCTCCCAGAACTGGACAAGGTGTTGTAGATAAGCCAAGAGGAAAAGGTCTCAGAGGGAATCCCCACAGTAAGTAAAACAAAAATAAAATATGATAAAATCACTGTTCTACCAGAAATGGCCCTAAATATTACAGTATCAAGGGTATAGAACTTTCCTATTATTGCAGAATATGTGTTTAATGTCATTTTCCCCCTTATTATATAGTAGAATGAAATATAGATGCCAGATTTCTGTTAAAGCCCCTAATCACTTTATCCATCATTTTATCCAACAAAATATAATACCAGGAACATTTATTTTCTCTGGAACAGAGCTCCAAAACAGCACAATAGTGTACTAGGTACAGTATATTGCAGTCTTTGCACAAAATGTTCAGGTAGTTACAGGGTGTAGAGTGATGGCCCATTTCACTTTCAAGATCTCTCTATCTGTGCCTTCCACTAGAGATGTGGGATGGGATACTAGTTAAATGAAAACATTTTGAGCAAGATTAGAAGCAAAACAATATCTCTGTTTGAGCTCTCTAGCTCCCAGGATTAGTTGTGATTTAGTTGTATTACCCTTTCAATCAATCTCTCTTTCTAGTGTGCATGTTTACAATCCTTTTCCAGTTTTCTCTGTTTTCATTGACCCATAGCCACTTTTAATTTGCCCTGTCTACATTCCTTTTTGACTCCTCAACACCTATTCTATTCTAATGTCTTACTTAATGGACTTATCTATCCTCTCCTTCCCTCCCTTAAGTGTTTAATTTTCTTCATTGTTCAGTACTTCCCTCCTGTCACTGCTTTTCTGCTGCGTATAGCTAGTGTCCCTCTCCCTGTAAATACTTCTACATTCTCCTTTCTCACGATTGTTTGCTCCAGGATTTTCTTCTTTATATATTGTTCTTGAAGGCATGATTGAAATGTCATAGATGTCATCTCCATGTGGCTGAAGATACCCATTAGTAGAAGGGAAAAGGTTGTGTCTTAGTATTCAAAGAAGCAAGACAATTAAACAGAAAAGAAATAGAATAGTGGAAATGATTAAACTAATTTCGTAGCTCTATATATTCATTAGCTTTATGTAATAAATAAATGCTATGGAACTAGACCTCAGCATCCACATGGCTAATTCTGACTATGGTGAGTAGCAAAACAGCAAAGTAAGTAGCAAAATATTAACTTTTGTAATAGGATTTTTTAAAATTATTTTTGTTTGTTTTCATCAAAATCTCCTGTGACAATTTTCATTGTCCTTTTTTTTGGTTGAAAAACTGAAACAAAACCCCTTTTTTAACTAAAAACTAAAAATGTTTACTGGTTCTTTGTTTCTTTTTAGTTTCTGTGAGGGATTTTTCTTTGTTTGAAAAATAAGTTTAATCAAAAATTAAAATTTTCTTTGAAAATTTGCACTTTCTGCAAAAAGCCATTTTGTTTCAATGCTGCTTTTCACTTAAAGTATTTTGATCCACTCCAAACACAATAATATCTAGAACCCTAATTTGTGCAAATGGTGAGTGTAAATTGTAAGATTTTATGGCATTTATGGAAACTTCCAGATCAGTTCCCTTGTGGTACTTCTGCAGTTTCTAAAGAACACTTCATATTTGAGCACTAGGGTTACTCCAAGGGCATGGTAGTTGAAAATTACTCTAGGGAAAGCTACGGGTTTGCTGGTTCTACCACCTCTGCTTTATGGTATATTGACTGCCTGGCTACGATTTAACTTTGTTTATGTCTAATGTTTCCACATTGCCAAGTTTTCTGGAGGAAAGTCCCTGCTCCACAATTCGCTTGTACAAAATGCTAGAGTCAACACTTCCAAATGTGGGTACCTAAAGCTAGGCTTAATAAATCTAGATTTAGGCTCCCAAATAAGAGTGGCCTAATTTTCAAAGGCGAAAAATATCCAGTAGTTCCCAACTGACTTAACTGGGATTTGTGGGTGCTGAGCACTTCTGAAATCAATGGGAATTAGGCACCTACCCTACTTAGGCCCTTTTAAAAATCCCACTAGACACCTACCTACATTTTTAGTCACCCAAATATGTCTGTCTGAAAATCCAACCCTTGTTCATATGCTTAAAATCAAGCACATGATTAAATCCTATTGAAGTTAAGTGTTAAGCATGTGTTTAAGTGTTTTGCTGAATAGGTATGAAATTAAGTATGTTTTCAATACTCTGTAGAATTGTGGCCTAAATGAAGAACTTTTAGCAATGTGATATACCAGTGAAGAAGCTACATATAGGTGGTTAGCCATTTTTTAGTGTATTGATTTTAAATCCCCAGAGAGTGTAATACATTCAAATGGCAACTAGGTATTGTGAATATGTGACTTACCAGAGATATGTGTAAAACTGAATACAGATCAGAGAAAGTTCATATGTGTTGCAGTTGACATCATCGAGTATATGAGTCATATTATGAGTTTTATATAGAAAAGTTTTGTCCCGGACTTCAGTGGGGGAAGGAATGAGACTAAAGTGACTGAGCTCCTCATTAGACTCGTTTCAGAAAACTATATGATAGTAAGTGGATGAAGGGAAAAATCTCCCTCCTCTTAGCTTCTCAGGGTATGTCAATGCTACAAACACAACAGTTTCACAACTGCAATGCTGCAGCTATGCCACTGTAGTGCAACAGTGTAGACACTTACTACAGCAATGGATGGATTTTTTCCACGCTGTAGTTAATCCGCTCCCTCGATAGCTGGTAGCTAAGGTCATTGGAAGAATTCTTCTGTTGACTTAGCAGCATCTACAGTGGAGAGTGGGGGTTAGGTCAACCTAACTACATCACACAGGGCATGACATTTTTCAAAGCCCTGATCTCAACTTAAATTTTAGGTGTAGACCAGGCCTCAGACACAAATGATTCTATTTTAGGTGCTATGCATCTTTTAAAAAATATTTACCTTCAAATTAAAGCTGCGGAGAAAGTTGCTGGTATGTCTTCCTGATGCTTCCCTTTAACAAAAATAATCTAACACTATGGGTTGGTGTGTGAAACCTGAACCTGGGACTTAAGGAAGCTCTTTGCATTGGATTTGGCATATAAATATTTAATGAGGGTGGGGTGACAAAGACTTTATAATACAGCACAGACTTTAAGAATCTTTCTGTGAATTCAATTGTTATTTATTGAAAAAGCACCAATTGTGAATTTATTTTCTATTCATTAAATATTTGCATTTATTTCCCAATCTTTCCGTGTTCTATAATTTAGCATAAGAGTACTATGGCTGTATCTTCCTCATAACTTTCAAGCAAAAGTCTTCTTCCAGGCCCTGCTTAAACAAGAATAAGTGAACAACCACAAATTCAGTATGAGAATAGCCATTTTTCCATCTTGGCATGGAAATGCAAATGAATCCAAACCCAGTTGTTTTAGAATCTTCTGAACTCAAATATTTCAAGGTTGGTTTGGGAGATCACTTTGCTATATTGTTGTCACTAACATTCCACAACATATAATCAGGACACCTATCAGCATGTCTGCAGTCTTCTCTTTTGGTAAATAAGAGACAAGATTCTGATATAATTAATATAAAAGTGAGTCTTTATTCAGATTGTTGAGCACAGAAAGAACTTGTAGTTTTCTCTGGCTCTCAAATGGACTCAAACAGGCCAATTGTTATCACACAGGATCTCCTTAAGTCCTGGCCTGGACTCAGCAATCCATGGAATCGGCTGCTGAGAACCCTTTACTGTCCAAAGCATGTCTGGGCAGCCATGTCAAAAAAAGAAAAAAAAAAGAATTGAGCTCCAGCAGTCCGTTCCATGAGGAGTTAGAGTTCATCAAACCTTGCATTCAACAACTAAGCCTGATCTGAATTGTTCTGGGTTTGCCAAGCCATTAGTTACCTTCCACTTCTAAATGACCAAAAATAAAATAAACAAAACTCACCCTTTGACCTGGAAAGCAGCTGCCATCTATAAAATAGACAACAATACTAAAGACCAACCAGCAGGAGACAGCAAATGCCCATCAGCCTCTCTTGTGAAACCTAAGTTATGTCACATCCGATGACACCACTGAGTTTCAGATGCCAAATGAGCAAGTACAGTTGGAAACATCTGAAATGCTTTCCTGAGATAATTCTTCAGATAAGATGGGAGTTGTGTGTGCATTTAGGTGATTGTTATTGTAAATAGCTTTAAAGGTCTCAATAATCATATATTTTTATTTGGGAAGCAACAGAGGGGTAAATTTAGATGTTAATCTGTAGATGCAGGCATGCTTCACAAGCCTCTTCTCTAACTACAAGCCCATCGGGCTCTTTAGGGAAAGACTTCATTTATGTTCAGTTAGGGAAGAACAGCAGCCCTGTTCTTTCTATGCTGTCCCCTTCTATCTTTCTGGATGATGAAGTGTGTGGATCCTCTCCCCTATTTGTACCAAAGAATTCAGATTCCCCATCCCTCTGTGTCTCCTTCTCCACTTTTCCTATTCTGCATGTCTTTCCTTTTCATCTCTGAAATGACAAATTGGAAGGAGATGGCTGCAAATGGCTGATATATAAATCATTGTATCATAAGTCTCTGTAGCAGCTTTCTGCTACAGTCTGCTCCTCAGTTGTCAGAACCTCTAGTCTAGAGGACAAAGTGGCTGAGTTAAGGGGACTGGAAACTGCATTGGTACTTTTGCCCTCTCCCCATAGTGTCATGAGATCAAATATTGTTGATGACCAAACCAGCCAACCATGATTTCGGCTGAGACTACTGACGACCTAGACAGAATTAAAAAAACTACACGTGTAGCCACGATGACAAGTATTTGTAAGATAAACTTCTGTTGCTTACAAACGTTACCTCAGAAGTAAACAATGCTGCATTTACCCATTACATTAGACAAGTTAATTAGATTAAGTGTGAGGGATTGCAGAGTTACTGTACACTTCCCCCTGTTAAAAGCCTTCCTTAGTTCTGTTATTTCCGTCAATACTTCTTTCTATCTGATGCAACTATAAAGGCATCATATGTTTTTCTCCTAGTAAAATAAGAAATATATATAAAAAATGCAATTAAATATCTGGCCTGGTAGTTTATTGGTAGTAAAACTGAATTCAAATTCTGAGCTCTTAGGCTTACAGGGTCACTAATCTCCTGTTATCACCATTCCCAAGATTTCCCTGGCTCTGGATAGACTTTAAATTTAGGGTTTTAACTGAAAACATGTGCTTCTCATTAGCACTGCCTCTGGCACACCTGTGCTGCTTTATCTGTTAACTGTCCTGGGCTCAGGTTGGACTAGTGGATTTCATTATGTCTGCTGTTGCCATGGCAACTGTGAAGGGTGGCATTTTATTTCCTCTCCCCCTGCTTTTATTTTAAAGTGACAGAGGGTTTAGAGAAAAAAAAAGCCAACTGGGAGAAGAATAAAAGGAAGGAGAAAAATATTGTTGACTTGCAGGGGCCAAAATAGAAAATTTACATTCATACAAAGTAGTCTAGCTGCCATATATTCCCTTCAAGTGGGTTTCTCTTCTGAAAGGGGCTTTGAAAATGGGATTGAGGGGTCCCCTTTCCCCTGTTTCTCAAGGCTTCTAAATTAAAGGGCTCTAAATTACAATTTTAAGTCCTAGATTTTAATATCAGAAGGGACCACAGACTATCTAGTCTGACCCGCTGTATATCACAGGCCACCACCACAATGCAGCACCTGCAGGCTAAACCAACCATTGAAATTAGAACAAAATATTACACCCACAGGAGACTAGACGATTACATTCCATAGGCAGAGAACAGGAGGGACTGAGGTTCACTAATATCTGAAGCCCATGCAATGGCAGGGATCTGACTGAGTGAGGTATACCCAGATAATCCCAGCAACTGACCTGCATCCCATGCTGCAGAGGAAGGTGAAAAATCTCCATAGTTATTGCCAATCTAGCCTCGGAGAAAATACCTCTCTGACCTCACATATGATCCCACAGATAGACCCTGAGCATGTGAATAGGAACTAGCCAGCTAATCACATGAAAGAAAGAATATTCAGTGCCACCTCAGAGCACTGGTCCAACCTGTCTAGTGTCCCATATCCTTGAGTCTTCAGAGGAAAGAAAAAAACAAGCAGAGAGAATACATTTTGTGGGGGAATCCCTTCCCAACCCCTGCAGATGACCAGCTGAAGCTCTGAGGCATGAGCTTTTAGAAGCCTAGGACATAAACCTGAAGGAATTTTAGAGTTGCCAAGCCTTGCCCTTCACCATCACAAGCAACCTCATCAGACAATCCCACTAATAAATTTGTCTAACTCTTTGTTAAAAATAGTTCCTTGCCCCTCTGATAGTTAGAAACCTTCTTTTAATTTCCAGCCTGAATTTGTTCATGGGCAATTTATACTTATTTGTTCTTATGGCAACATTGATAACTCCTCTTTTTCCTTGGTGCTTACTCTCCTGAAGCATGTATAGAGAGCACTCATATCCTCTACAAGATGTCTTTTTGCTAGGCTAAACAAGACAAGATCTTCCAGTCTTGTCTCATAAGATAGGTCCTCTGTTCCCCTGAACATCTTAGTATCTCTTCTCTGCACCTTTTCTGATTTTGAAATAATCTTTCCTGAACGTAGGTGACCAGAACTGTACGCAGTATTCCAAATAAAGCCATACCAATTCCTTTGACAATATCATTAATACTTTGCTATCTCTACCAAAAATCCCTCACCTGTTACAACTTAGAATTAGATTTCCCTTTTTTGCAGCTACATCACGTTTGTATCTCAGTCAGCCTGTGATTGACCATCAAACTCTGGTCTTTCATCCAAATCATGAGCTTCAAGCTTGTAGCAGAAATTCTTATTATTAGACTATTGCACTTTGTATCATTGAATTTCATCCCCTTTCCTTTAGCTGTCTTCAAGGTCATCTAGATCATCTTGTATAATAATCAGATCATCTTCTCTATTGACAACACCTCCCAACTTCGTATCACAGCAAATTTCATTACAACACTTATACTTTTTGTGCCAATGTCATTAATAAAAAATTAGAATAAGATTGGTTCTAAGGTCAATACATGAGGAACTCCACTAGCAACTTCCCTCCAGTCCAACAATTTGCCTTTCAACTTAACCTGTTCCCTTCTCTTTGTTAGCCAGTTCCTTATCCACCTTACAATTCATGTACTAAATTCCATCTTCTCTTCTTTAACTAAAAATTTCCAAATTGGTACCATGTCAAATGCTTTACTGAAATCCAACTATATTAAATCTACTGCATTTCCCTCATCTAAAAAAAAATAGTTATTTTCTCAAAGAAGGAAATCAGGTTAGTCTGGCACAATCTACTCCTGATAAACCCATGTTACATTGCATCCCCGCTTCCATTTATCTTAATGAATGCAATTATTCTTTCCATCACAATTTGTTCTAAAGCCGTGTGTACTACAGAGCTCAGATTGACAGGTCTAAAACTGCCCAGATCAGTTTTTTCCCCATTTCTTAAATATAGGTACAGTGTTAAATATTCTCCAGTAATACAGTACTATCCCCAAATAGATAGATTAATTAAAAATCCTTGATCCTGAACTAGGAAACTCATGTGTCAGTTCTTTTGGTATTCTAGAATGGAAATTATCTGGTCCTCCCTGATTTGAGTGCATTAAGGTCTTTGAGTTTTTCTTCCACTTCATCCTTGGTTATTTCCATAAGACTTCCTGCCTTAATGCCCACGTTCCATATTATCTTCTTTACTGAAAACCAAAGCAAAGCATTTATTTAATTGTTGGGTATACCAAGATTATCTTTAAATTATGTTTTAATTAATCGTCAGCAGCAAACTTGGTTTTTGGGAAGCTGAAAGTTAAGCTTCAGGTTCTTTCTGGTTTACACAATAATCACCAGTAATACTGTCTCAAATGAAATGTAGATGAAGTAAATTGAGGTGTATACCATAACATAAAGAACTTTGTATAGGGGAAAAACTAGAGACCTCTGGAAACTGGAAATTCTTTCTGTGAGAATTTTTGTGGGACCTGGGAAAACATTAACATGAAAAATGTTTTTCCTCCACTTTTGAATGCCTTGAGTATTTTCCAACTCCAAAAAAGATATTGTCACATTCTGTCTCACTTAAACAGTGAAAATGTGTTATTTTAAGAATGAACTGTTACATATTCTCCAACTCCTGCTTCCCTCCCACCCCTGAACACACACGGCTTTTATAGGAGGAAGATTTTTTAAACAAAAACTAAGAGAAGATAGACATTTCCCTACAATTTCAAACAGAGAAATGACAAAAAATACTGAAATGTACTTTCTTCTAGATGATGATTTTGAAATTATTTTTAAAGAAAATGTGAAAGCTATATAATGAAAAATTGTTTATCAAGATCCTTTTTTAATGGAAAATAAACTGTCAGCGTTGACTAACACAAGAAAATACATACGATGACAAAGATATGTTGTTTTTATCAATATCAAATACCTTCTTTTCAGTTTTTGGTTTTTTTTTTTTTAATTTATACATGTATGCCAAACTCTATACACCATGACATCATAGGTGGGGTTGGTAACATCACCTATCATTAAGATTACCAAACACTTCCCATTATTAGTCCATTTTCAATTGCTTTTACTTTGCCAAACTTTAATTACTTGGGGTGAAATTTTCTAGGCCAGGTATCTGCCTCAGGGTGATAGTAACAACTATTATTATTAGTTATTTAAACTTCAGCAAATCATGCTATACTATGGACAGTTCTGAGTACACCAGCGAGAGGTGACTGAGAAACTTGGCACCTAGCATGATCCAGCAAGGGCACTCATTTAGAAGGTAAACAGATTTGAGCAGTGGCAAATTAAGCTGGGGTGTGAATCCCAAAACCGATGAGTCCCACATAACTGCTGTATTTGAAAGCAAGCAAGAGAACACAGTTTAACAGAGAATGCAACCATCACAGTTCAAGGCAACTGCACCTGTATTTCCCTTCAATGATACAGCCAAGACAACCACTCTCACATTTCTAGCTCCCCAGTCATTGCCTTTCTTGGATGGAGACCTGCACCTTTCTCCCTTCTGATCAGGGTATCTCCAGGCTGACCAGTTCATTGTCTTATTCTCAGCAATAGACAGTCCTCTAAGCAGACCTGTTTTATTTCTTTCCTCAGAAACAATACACAGAGTAATTGCTACAGTTATAAATTACCACACAGTTCTTTCTAAACAAGCATGTTTTATTTTTAAGGTAAAAGCACTAGAGAGAAAACATAAAAAAAAGATACACGGAACTACATGCATGCTCATGAATTTACCTGAGATTATCACCTCAATCCATTAAGGGCTTTGACAGGAGCAGTCCTTCAACACTCACTTCCTGTGGTTTCAATGTTATCACACCCTTTGCTCCCAACAAGACTGCTAATTAAAAGTTTAGTCCATCCTTTATACAGTTTGGAGGTCTTTTGAACTGGAGTTTCCAGGAGCAGTAATCAGTAGACAATTCATTTCTCTCCCCAGGCAGTGAAAATTTTCATTTGCCTCCTCTTATGTAGTTTGTAGGAAACTCACTTTGTTGTACTAAACAATTCTTTGAAGGTTATAATGCTTTCCAGAGAATGCATTAATCATGTCTTCCTCCTAAGACGTGCCATACAACTCCACAATAGTACACATGTTAATGCAATGAACTCGAAAGATGTTAAACTTAATTCAATAAAGTTTAATTTAATTCAATAAGATTTGTCTAGGAAATTACAAGACACAGTCATATCTGTCACGGCAACATGGCTGTGAAAACAACAGTGAGATCAGGTGCCTTTGTTCAGAATCACGGAGTAGGACTGATTGGCAGATAACTCCTGGTAGCAAATTACCTATGTTAACTTCCTCTGTCAGTGGCAACAAAAATGTTAGTCTACACAGCGGCAATTGATCTCCAAATATGGTAGTGGCTTGCCATTAAAAGTTGAGTGGAAAGTACTATAGAGTAGCTTTTAGAATTTTTAAGAGAGGTTTGTAAACTGGAGCACTTCAGTATTAAGCTAACAATCTTTTTCTCTACTGCCAGCATTCCTGTAACTATGGAAGTTAAGTAGTTCACTTTCTGTGACTGACTTCAGCAGGGAGAATGACACAGAATTAAAATCTAACTGGAATTTATTGTATTCTCTAGTATCTAGCCAAGCTTTCACTTGACTTCCTAGAGCACTTAGCACAAGCATATTTACAACTTGAGGAAGAGGGTGTAAAAATTATTCTCAGTTAATCTATTCTCTCCCCTCCTGTCTTCAGAGACTCGTGTGCCCCTTATCTAACTTTTCTCTGCCACTAACTTCATCTTCCCACTCTTCCACTTTGCCAGCTCTGTGCTTATTTAGATGAACAGCCTCCTGCTTCCTAATTGACTCAGCTGCAGAAGCATCATATTCCTGCATAGTCAGCACATTAGAAGAATCACTGAGAATGTACAGAGGGGAACAACACACACTGGAGTCAATGGATACTGTCCTCCATCATGCAATAAGGCTGTTAACATTTCTAACCCAGATATATGTTGTATGTCAAATAAGAGCCCGAGGGGGATCCAGGATGGGTTGCAGAAGATTGAAATGCAGAATAGAAGATGAGAGGATTTGAAGCCAAAAAGAACAGGAGAGAAGCTGGAAAATCACACCATCACCAGGAAAAGGCAGATCTATGTGACTGGGGGACTCCCTCCTGAGAAGAACAGACAGAACTGTAACCAGAGCTGATCCAGAGACCAGAAGGGTATGTTGTGTGCCTAATGCTAGGATATGAGATGTGGACCTGAGGCTCAAGAGGGTCATAGTGGGAGCGGGAAAGAATCCATTCATTGTCCTTCACATGGGAACAAATGATATGGCTAGTTTCTCACTGGAATGAATCAAGGGAGACTATGCCAGACGGGGGAAGACTCTTAAGGAAATGCAGGCTCAGATGATCTTAAGTGGGATTCTGACTGTCCCTACAGGAGGACAACAAAGGCCTGACAAGATTATGATGATCAACAGATGGCTCAGGCAGTGGTGCAATAAGAAAGGCATTGGGATGTATGGCCAGTGGGAGGCATTCATGGACAGAGGTCTGTTCTCTTGGGATGGACTTCACCGGAACAGGGTGGGAAATAGACTTCTAGAATAGAGGTTGGCACAACTGATTAAGAGAGCTTTAAACTAGGAATTTGGGGGAGACAGTTGAGAGATGCCTGGGTAATCTCCACACCTGATTTTAGCATTGAGAGGGCGGAAAATGAAATAGGACAGGATATAGCAGTGGGTAGGAGAACGGACATTCAGAGGAAGGGTGGTGTAAATACCAGTCTAATAGGTGATGCTGGCGATAGAATGACTGTGGTGAATTGTGTAAGGAATGTGAGTGAACCCAAACAGCAAAAATTAAGATGTTTGTACACCAGTGCAAAGAGTCTGGGTAACAAAGTGGGCTAACAAGAGCTACTGGTGCAGGAAGTGAAATGAGGTATTACAGAGCTAACATAAACATGGTGGAATAGTAGTCATGACTGGAGTACAGGTATTGATGGGTATGTGCTCTTTAGGAAAGACAGAAATAAAGGCAAAGGTGGTGGAGTAGCTTTTTATATCAATGACAAAGTGGACTGCAAAGAAATTAGAAATGATCAAAGGGTCTGTCTGGGAAAAAATCATATTGGGGAAGAAAACTGCTGGAGCTTCCTGTGGGATAGTTCTTGGGGGTGTCCTACAGACCACCAGGATCCTATTTGGATATGGATAGAGATCTCCTTAATGTTTTAATTAATTAAATAGTACTGGGAACTGTGTGATTATGGGAGATTTTATTTGATATAAATTGGAAGATTAGTTTTGGTAATAATAATAGGACGCAGAATTTCATGGATGTGATAGCTGACAGATTCCTTCATCAAATAGTTGCTAACAAAAGGGGATGCCATTTTAAATTTGGTATTGATGGGTGGTGAGGATCTTGTAGAAGAACTGGTTCTAGTATGTCACACTGGTTGGATTAAGGGGGCCCCCTGAGGTGTATTCAGGCGCTCTGATTACTCTTTTCTACACCAATCTCGCATTGGGGGTGTCACACTGGCTGGATGGGGGGGCGTATTTATTGTATTATTTGAGATCAGTGTGTCAGAATCATAGTGATTCATGTGAGAGATGCCATGTCAGGTACTGTTAGAAGGGCTATAATGTGCTAAGTAAGATGATGATATTTGTGTTCATGTGTTATGTGTTTGAGGGATGTTATGGATATGTTTGATATATCAGTATTTCAAGTTGGGTTGTTTCTAGGCTGCTCCTCAGATAGGATAGCTGAAGAACAATAGCCTGCTTAATGGCCCATTAAGACATTAACAGGTGCAAGGGGCCTAGGCGGAGAACCCAGGAAATACCTGATGAGTCACAGGACTTGCTCATGTGACTCTGGACTCCATTTTGGTTCCTGTGAAATTCCACAAGCAGCATGGCAAGGGCCAGAGGACATAAAAGCCAGAGGTCCGGGATCCATTTTGTCTTCAGCCGTGTGCAGCTTTCAGCCACCTAGCTATCTCTGGATCAATTCATCTACAACTGAACTGAAGCTGTGAAACAAGGGACTGAGACCCATCCAGGTACTGGAGGTATACCAGAGGGGCTATACAAGCCTGCAAACTCCACAATTTTTCTAGAAACCTGATGTATATGGACTTTCAAATCATTTGTATGTATCTGATTGCTCTAATCCTTTAACATTTTTCTTAGTGTTTGTTTATTTCTTTTATTAATAAACCTTTAGTTTTAGTTACTAAAGGATTGGCTGGCAGAGTGGTATTTTGGGGAAGATCTAAACTTATATTGATCTGGTACTGTGGCTGATCCTTTATGATCAGAGGGAACCTCTTTAGTAAAGAGCATAGAGTTTAAATAACTCTTCTCTTTACTGGACCTAGTGGCTGATTGGGAGCCAGAGACTGAAATGCAGTAAAGAGGGCTGTGTGTATTTGTATAGTGGCTTCTTGATAACCAGTGTGGGGGAATCAGGAGCACTGTTTGTGACTGGTTGGGAAGTCTGACTTCAGTGTCACCCACCAGTGCTGGGAGAATCTGCTCTCCTTTTACAGCCTGCCCTGTCTTTGGCATTTTCAGGTGGCTGCCCTAGGCACGGACGGGTCACAGTGGACAACTCTGGTTCAGGTGACCATGAGCTAATTCAGTTCAAACTAAACAGCAGGATAAACAAAAATAGATCTGTGACTAGGGTCTTTGATTTCAAAAGGGCTAACTTTAAAAAATTAAGAGAATTTGTTAGGAAAGTGGATTGGACTGAAGAACTCATTGATCTAAAGGCAGAGGAGGTTTGGAATTAATTCAAGTCAAAGTTTTATGAAGTATCTGAAGCCTGCATCCCAAGGAAGGGGAAAAAATTAATAGGCAATGATTGTAGACCAAGCTGGATAAGCAAACATCACAGACAGGTGATTAAGAGAAAGCAGAAAGCCTACATGGAGTGGAAGATGAGAGGAATCAGCACAGAAAGATATCTCTTGGAGGTCAGAACAAGAAGAGACAAAGTGAGAAATGCTGAAAGCTAAGTAGAGTTTCACCTTGCAAAGGGAATTAAAACCAATAGGAAAAGGTTCTATAGCCATATAAAGAGGAAGAAAACAAAGAAAGAAGAAGTGGGATCACTATGCACTGAGGATGGGATGGAGGTTAAGGATAATCTAGGCATGGCTCAATATCTAAACAAACACTTTGCCTCAGTTTTTAATGAGGCTAATGAAGAGCTTAGGGATAGTGGCAGGGCGTCTAATGGGATTGAGCATTTGGAGGTAGAAATTACCACATCAGAAGTTGAAGCCAAATTCGAACTGTTTAATGGGACTAAATTGGGGGGCCTGGATAATCTCCACTGAAGGACATTAAAGGAACTGGCTTGTGAAATTGAAAGCCCATTAGCAAGGATTTTTAATGAATCTCTAAACTCAGGGGTTGTACAGTATGACTTGCAATTGCTAACATAGTTCCTATTTTTAAGAAAGGGAAAGAGATCCAAATAATTACAGTCCTGTTAGTTTGATCTCAGTAGTATGCAAAGTGCTGGAAAAACTTTTGAAATAGAAAGTAGTTAAGGACATCAAGATTAACGGTAATTAGAACAAAATACAACATGGCTTTACAAAAGGTAGATCATGCCTGACCAACTTGATCTCCTTTTTTGAGACTGGAATGCAATGGATCTAATTTACCTAGATTTCAGTAAGACATTTGATACGGTTGCACATGGGGAATTATTAGTTAAATTGGAAAAGATGGGGATTAATATGAAAATTGAAAGGGAGACTACAACGAGTCATACTGAAAGGTGAACTGTCAGGCTGGAGGGAGGTTACTAGTCGAGTTCCTCAGGGATCAGTCTTGGTACTGATCTTACTTAACCTTTTTATTACTGACCTTGGCACAAAAAGTGGGAATATGCTAATAAAGTTTGCGGACGATACAGAGTTGAAAGGTATTCCTAATATAGAGAAAGATGGGAATATCATACAACAAGATCTGGATGACCTTGTAAACTGGAGTAATAGTGGAAAGTGCCAGGTCATGCACTTAAGGACTAATAACAAGAACTTTTACTATAAGCTGGGATGCATCAGTTGGAATTGAAAAAGGAAGAGAAGGACCTGGTTGATCACAGGATGACTATGAGCTTCCAATGTAATGTGGCCATGAAAAAAGCTAATGTAGTCCTAGGATGCATCAGGCAAGGTATTTCCAGTAGAGAAAGGGAGATGTTAGTACTGTTATACAAGGCATTGTTCAGACCTCATCTGGAATACTGTGTGCAGTTCTGGTGCCCCATGTTTAAGAAAGATGAATTCAAAATGGAACGGGTGCAGAGAAGGGCTACTAGGATGATCCACATAATGGAAACTCTGCCTTATGAGAGGAGACTCAAAAAGCTTGGCTTGTTTAGCCTAACCAAAAGAAGGCTGAGGGGTGACATGATTGCTGTCTATAAATACATCAGAGGGATAAAATACCAGGGAGGGAGAGGAGTTATTTAAGTTCAGCACCACTGTGGACCCAAGAACAAATGGATGTTAACTGGCCATCACAAAGTTTAGACTTGAAATTAGATGAAGGGAAGTGAAGTTCTGGAATAGCCTTCCAAGGGGAGCAGTGGGGGCAAGAAACCAAGCTGGCTTCAATACTGAGAGTGATAAGTTTATGGAAGGGAGGTATGATGGGACAGCTTAATTTGGCAATTGACTGCTCTTAGATTACTAGCAATAAATATGCCCAATGGCCTGTGAAGGAATGTTAGATGGGGTGGGTTCTGAATTACTACAAAGAATTATTTCTAGGTGCCTGAGATGATGAGTCTTGCCTGCATGCTCAGGGTTTAACTGATCGCCATATTTGGGGTCGGGAATGTATTTTCCCACAGGGCAGACTGGCATAGGCCCTGGGGGGTTTTCACCTTCCTCTGTAGCATGGGGCACAGGTCACTTCCTGATGGATTCTCTGTACCTTGAAGTCTTTAAATAATTATTTGAGGACTTCAATAACTCAGTCTGAGGTTAAGGGTCTATTACAAGAGTGGATGGGTGAAGTTCTGTAGCCTGCATTGTGCAGGAGGTCAGACTAGATCATAATGGTCCCTTCTCACCTTATAGTCTATGAATCTATAAGTCTGGGGCCAGGAAATAAATATCAGCTACTTACCAGTATTAATACTATTATAGGGAGGAACTGGGAAGAAAATGGGGAAGGGGTACTCAGGGCCAGCTGTAGACCCCAGGTCTTGAGTGACCGCCTCCTTCCGTTTGTTAAACTTTTGAATACCTCATTTTTTTATTACATTTGTAGCCCATTTCATGACTTTGATGCCTGATTTGCATGCATGATTTATCCCTGTCATATAAGAAGATAAATTTGCACACTAGTATCTGTAAATCTGTATTTATTCATCCCATATATAAGCAAATAAAAATGCATTTCCTCTAAGCTTATAGAATCTTTCTGAATTTTAAGAATAACTGAAATGTAGTAACATCAAGAAATTGGACTGTGCACCAACATTAGGTGGACCAGCATAAATAATGTGACAGTAGTGATAGATTTAGAATGTTAAACTTGCTCTTTAGTTCAAAAGATCGCTTTTCTTACCTTTGCCCTCGCAAACTCAAGCACAGAATCAGAGAGAGATCCAAAGATTGCCCAATGGCATTTTCAAGCGATAAAATAGCAAGCAATATCAGTCTCTCCTCAGCCATCAATGAATGAAGGTATGTTTTAATGAGCCTGAGCTTCAAAACGCTGCTCTCACCACTCATGAATGACTAGCAGTGTAAGCAAAATCCTCAAAGCTATCCACATATTAGGAAAAGTGTCTTTCAGCTCTGCATCTTGAATAACTTGGAGAACATGGAGTAGAGAGTTCTTCCCATGTGTGAAAATGTGGCAGATGTTGTCCAATTCAACATAGAGGTTTTTATCATTGACGTCCGAACATTCCCCATGTTCAAGAATCTTTTCCTGTCTGCCAGCAGCTTACTAAGTTCAGAGAACTCTCCACCCTCACCCAGGTGTCTTTGTGGTGCTTCATTTGTCCCAACCTTTCTTCAAGAGACACTCAAGCAGTGTCAATGAGTGAACTGAAAAACTCCCTCTTGAATTTTTCTTCCAAGTTTCCCATCACCATCCCATCTTTTCTCGTAACCAAACTGACTCGGCTTCTGATGAATACAAGTTTCCTTGAAGACAGGCTCAATTCCTAAGTTTTCTGTCATTTATTTGACAACAGTCATGGCTTCTTCAAATCTGTTGTCTCCGTCGGAGCAAAATAAAGGCAGCTTCTGATCAAAGAAATAGCAGTCGTGATGTATATCAACTGAGTTTGTAATGCTTTGCTTACAATGTTTACTTGGAACAGTTTACTTGGAACATGCCAAACCACAATTGAGACCAGAAATTTGAAATCAGTGATCTGGTTTGCCAGACTTTTCACGATGTGTGAGATTCCAGTCTCAGCTTTATTCAACTTCACCAGTTCCATCAGGACATGATAAACTTCAGTCACTTGGTACCTCACTTGCTATATGTTGTCAATGAGTCTCTCCTAGCGAGTTTCACTTTGCAGCTTCACAGACAGATTTGTAACATTGCCATGAAGTTCTTACACCTGCTAGTTGATGTTGAAAACAGGAGGTATGTCCTTTGCAGTACTCTTAAGAGAGATACTGAATCTAAAGAAGACTGCTCTGCATCTGACACAACCACCTTGAGGGAACAGCAGCCACAATGCACGTTGGATTCAGTGCAAAGATCCACTTTCTTCCCTTCAAGTTTGTGCTGTTGTTGTTACCTTTGCTGCTGCAGTCCTGACATTTTATTTTATTCTCATTCAAAACATTCATAAACAGTTCTGTTAGGCCTTTTCCAATACAGTTGTCCACAGCCTGGAAAGAGATAAAGTGTTCCTTTACTTGGATACAACCATCCTTCTCATCAACAAATCTTACTGTAAATGATATCCTTTCATTGTGCTAAATGTCAGGAGGGCGGTCCTTTTTTACAGTATGGTACTTTGCTGCACCACATTCATATGTTATCAAGCACCTTCCTTTCCATAAGGACAATCAATTCATTTTCATTTGTTTTGCTGCAGTATTGGTACCTAGCTTCTTTACAAACAACTTGATGTAGGTGCTCAACATGACATTGTATTTCCCAAGGACCTTTATCAAAATGAGGAAATCACTGTTATCAACTTATCTGACAAGCCCTGGAAAACCAAGTTATTCTTTGCAAGTAAGATCAAATTATTGAGCATGTTCCTCCAGTGCTGGGTTTCTACATTAATAATGCACTGTTTTTCTGCATCTATGCATTTATTCAGCTTGAGCCTGAACTCAACCTCCATCCCTTTGGAGTAGGCCATAAAATGTCCAGGTGACTTTTCATGTTGCTTCAGAGCAAGTTATGCCAGTAATTGTACCTGGAAAGTACAAGCAACAATTTGGCATTCTTGTCAAATATTTTGCAACAAAAACTGCCACTTGTCTGTTGCTTTTGAGTAAACTACCCAATGCCAATTCAATTTCTCACCATTCTCAAACACTCTTTCACAATGTGACTTTGAGAAGTTTCACTTCTGCTCATTTACTGGAAATGTCCTATTCTCGATTTGCCTGGCCAGTTCCAAATTGTACGATCAACATTGACAGATTTTAGGATTGCCAGCCATAAAGCAGGATCTGATGTATTGATTTGTGTTGTGCAATTTTTCTCACTGCCATTTCCATCATCATTCAAGGCTGATTCTTCTTTATCGTTTCTCTCCTTTTCATGTAAACCAGATTTTTCTTTGTTGTTTCTTCCCTATTCATGTGAGCCACATTCTTCTCCTTTATGCCACCAGGAAAACTGGATGATTCTCTATCACTTTCCTCACATTTCCATTCCTTAGATTTAGGTAAATCTGCTAATTCCTTACTAATATAACTTCCATCACACTTAGTTCCTCAATTTCTTCTGCACTGGGATGATCACTATTGCCTAAAGCCCAGCCTATGCTGGTCTGTTTCAGATATTTTCACATCAAATTTTCCCTTGCTGCAAACTAGATTGCAACTGATATTTTTGCTTCCTAGGATGAGCTCCTGAAGGCTTCATCTGGGGTATCTTTTAGTTTTTATGGGGAAAAATAGGCAGTATCAGGGAAAGCAAAGTTCTATGCTCCACAATCTTAGAAAGTCATGAAACATTGTGTTAAGCAAGGCAAAAAAAGTAACAGTATATGTAAAATACTAAAAGATATAAAAGATATAAAATACTAAAATATAAAAGATATATTGTTGCATAGATAGGGATTCAATAGGGTTCTGCGTCTCATTAAATATATCCTTTATTAGTCACTACTTACACTCTTCAAGTCTTAAAATACAAATACACTTTCACAATTACGCAACACAGCCAGATTCACAATATTGCAGCTGGGGTCTCACTTCACTTCAGTTCATTCTTATATCTCACTGACTGACTGGCGACACCCCGTCCTTTATATACCCACAAGAGCACTGTGGACAACGTTCTAGGAGGTTCAAAGAAAATGTAGTTCTCAGAAAGTTTGGAAGGTTTCACAATATTCTAAAAAGGTCCAGAACATTCTAGGATGTTATTGAAAAATGAATCCACATACAGAACACCTGAAACGTTTTATTTCAAACATTCTATTTTCCCTTTTGTCACTAACAACAAAAACCGCACCCTGAGCCCAGCTCCTCAAATGGTCGCCTAGGCTGTCTCCCCCTAAATCCACCCCTGGGGATACTACTACTAAATCCTCCTAAGAGTCCAAACCCTATCTTACTTCCCAGGGGCCATAATCATTTCCTGATGCCTCACCTAGAACCCCCCATTGGTCTTGAGCTCCCCATGTTCTGTATTTTTGCCAACTAAGTGGAATGCTTAGTCCTCTGGGGGGATATCCATTTGACATTGCTCCTGACTGCAACCAGATATATCAGAACAGCAATTCAAATGGAGCAATGGGAATTCCCCCACCCCCGTACAAACTGCTATATGAACCATTTTTCCCTGCTGGAAACAAACAAATAAATCACATAATGAAAGTGATGTTGATGAAGAACAAGTTGATATCCCTTCACATTTCAATGCACTAGGAATTGCTTTGCAGTGGTTCAGTAGTTCATTTATAATATACCATCCACCTGCCGCACTGGGTGGGACTTGATGGGGCCAGTGGTGATTGGGACAGCCCAAGCTGAATGAAGAAGGAGAATACATGCTGAAAGAATGTAGTGATCCTCTTCATTTGAGAGTCTCTAGCCACTCATTGCCTAATTTAGAGAGGAAGGGAGTAGACTCGTTCACTCATTTGAACCCTAATCTGGGTCATGTGAAGCCTCTTTTTGCTACATTCCAGCAGCACCACCCTCCTCATGCTGTACTGGTAACTTTGGAGCTGTGTTTTGCAAATGCTGAGGGTCTGACTGATTGCCTTGTCTGGGGTCAGGAAGGAAATTTTTCTTCCCAAATTGACAGAGATCTGGAGAGATTTTCACCTTCCTCATAGCATCCTGGAGGCAGAGTTAAATTAAATTGCAATAGGATTTAATAATCTCTATCACTCCCCACCCACCCACAAATCCACCAACCAACCAAGCAGTTGATTATAGCTAATCACCTCCCCCACTATCTAATGGCAAATGTGGTGGGTAGGACAAACTTCAGAGTCTGGACATGAATGCAGCATGTAATCCCCACTGCCAGGGATATGCAGCATCCAGGAACTGGCTAAAAGAAGAGAAGAGGAAGGGATATGAAGTAATAGTCCTCACGTGCGGGAAGGAAGAAAAGAGCACATGGAACACTGTTTCAGTTCCTCCTGGACTAGATCTTTCCTTCTCCTGTGTGATGTCTTCACTGCTCTTCACATCACAAAATCCCCACCACAGCTAGTGAGCGGTTTTGTGAACCGAACTCACAAAAGTGGCTCTTTGTTCTCAGACAATGCCTGTGAAATATGACTATGACTTTGCCTAATCTAATTTTGTATCATTCTTCGTTTAGAATTTTCCTCCTGAGCTTGAAGAAAAAAGCTCATTGTCTTCACTGTATATGCTTCGGATGTTGCTTTCCTACTTATTTATTTATTTAAATCAGGAGTTACAAGGAGCAACTCCTATAGATGTTAGGTAATTTATTCTGAATTTCTGACTGTCTCTTCTTGATAAACACTGAACTCTGAATACCAATGTGGTGTGTCTATTGTAGATACCTATTGTACAAGATATTAAACAATAAAACAAGGAAAGCTTTTGTTTTAAAGGAAGCATTAAACAAGCTGATTACATTGCACAGGACATTCAGCTGCTTTTGTCTGAAGGAATTTATAAGTGGCTTCAGTTATTCTGAGAGAAGTGACAGTGGTTTCCTGGCCAGATTGCAGAAGGCTTTTAAAGGCCAAGACTAAAGCGATGAGGATTCAGGTCTGTGAATGTTACTTTGATAGCACCAGAATATGACCCATCCATTAGGAATATGAAGACTTACGTATGACTCATCTTTTGGGAACCTCATAAGCCTCTGGTTTAAGACTCAGGCAGTGATTATATGTCCCAAACCTGCTGTTATTTTTCCTTTCCCCGCTAATTAATCCCTCTAAAGAAGAAGTGGCAAAATTAATATCATCTGGCTTATACTTTAACTTTGTTTGTCTTTTATTTTCAGTCCTGAGATGTCTGGTGCCAGGAATAGGAAGGCAGGTGGCGGCTACAGCTTCACCGAAGATTGACTTGGCTCACAGGAATGCCGTCTCCTGCTGTTTTATTTTCCTATTGGTTGGCTATTATTAAAGATAACTAGGCAACAATAGAAAATGAATAGAGAAACCTAGCTGGAAGTCGATTTTTCTTTGTCAGCTCAAATACCTCTGGTTTAAGACTCAGGCAGTGATTGTATGTCCCATACCTGCTGTTATTTTTCCTTCCCCACTAATGAATCCCTGCAAAGAAGAGTGGCACAATTAATTGATTTCCTGCATGTCTTCCAGGTTTTGCTACCATATTTAAGATGTCTATTATATGCAGTGCAGTGTTTCTTTGCTATATGTTTTACTAATATAGCTTTAACCAGCTCCCATTAGGAATTTCAATTTTAAATACCCACTCTGCGTTGTTGTGCTAGTAACTGGTAGGCAGGGGAATTATAGGTCAGGTATTTGCTAATTAATCCAAGAAGTTCTGAGGTGACATAAAAACTTTTTTGAAATTGGCAATGGAACCTTCACTACAGCAATAACAGGATGAAATAATGAGCATTAATGTGAAAAATGTCAAAACCTTCTATATAGCTATGTCTTTGCAGGTTTCTTTATAATACAGTGTACTCTTGGCAGAAATATACCGTGCTGAATGGATTTGTTTTAGTCTGAAAGGAGCTCTACTGTCATTTTAAATCAGGTATCTTATCTACATAGCTTAGAGCTTTTATATATGTTGTGACATAATGAGGAAGTAGTGTCTGATAGTTAGAACAGTGGTTCTGATACTTGGAACAGGGAACTCGGAGACAAGACTTGAAGGATTTATATTCCTGACTCTGTCATTGACTTACTCTGTGACTTTGGGCAAGTTCCTGTACACCCTAGTGCTCCATTTTCCCTCTCTATAGCATGGAGATGAAAATAACTAATTACCAAGAGTGTTGCTTGTGAGACTCAGTTATTTGTAAAGTGCTAGAAGATGTTTTGATGATAGGCACAGCACAGGGAATGTCATAATTTTTTTTTGTATAAGAAGCCCCTTTACATTAGGAAAGTTATGCTGTGTCCTTCTTACCACTCCTCACAAAAACAAATAATAGGAAGAAGGGAGAAAATAGACTGATATAATAAGAAGCAGACTTAGCTATTTTGGAGACTAGGGTGCAAAAATGTCCAGGCAAAGCCCCCTTTCCCCCTCTCCCCCCAAAAGCCAGCCAATTGTGAGCAGAGCAAAAAACAAAGAAAACAAGCCTGGCTACTGGGAACAGAGGGGGAAAAATAGCCAAAATAGCACAGCAGTTTGGTGTCATGGCAACCATCCTGCTTTCCCAACCCTGGAACTGGCCTTGGGTGCAGCTTTCTTAATGTACTGTAATTAAAAGTGTACGCATAGAGTGGGGGTGAGCATATTGCCTAATGTCAGAGAAGTCTCTGGGCCTTTTCACTGATAATTTAGTAAACTTCTATAAACAGTGATATTTCTCTGTTTCTAATTACAAAATTAAAATGAGGTAAAGGGTAGCATTTACAGTCTTTTCTGTTTGATCTTTAACACATACATCATTTCAACTAATCAATGAATTTGAATCCACACTATTTCCAATGAAAATACTGTATAGGCATTCACTGCCTTAAAAACTAAAAAGGACAACAGAAAACTAGGGGAATCCAAAAGAATAAAAAGAACTGGAAAAGGCTAAGTGAAACAGACTGATCTGAAAAAGAAAGGAAGCTTGTATTATACAAATGGAAAGTGTAAATTAAAAATAAAGTGAAATGCAGAGAACAGGAAATCTGATGATGCATAGATTGGTGAAAATATCCCGTGCTTTTTCAGATCCACTTGATTCTTGAACTCACAGAGATAAATCACTCAGAATGTATGTTTAGACTCTGAGAAGGACAAAAATAGGAATGGTGCAAGGTAAAGAGAGATGAGCAAATGAAAGAACAGAGAAAAGAAGCCCCTAGGTTTTGTCAGTAAGTCCAGGGACAGTAAAGTGAACAAAAATAGCTTAAAACTAAGAGCCAGGGAAAAGGGAGATGGAAAAAAGCAGATCACAGTGGTAACAGGGGACAGGAACCTGAAAAAGGAAAAAGACTCCAGCATTTGCACAGAGCAGTCACTCTGTTTCATAAATACAATGATCTTGATATCTCATGCAAGAGTTACGGTCACACTGCCCAGTCCCTAGTGCTAGTGAACTAATTAAAGGTGGCTATCTAGGGTTTATGAATACAGCAGCAATGTGGATTACTTTGTGCTCTTCAGTTATATGCTATAGTCCTTCAATTAGACACATCACCTAGTTTAGAGATACTTGCATATCTGACCCTAAGACCCCCTCAATGCCAGATGGCAAAGGGTTCACTGTTCTCTAACTGCAACTCATAACAGGCCTGACAAACTCATAACACCCAAAATGCTGTTTTCGTAGTATTTATCCATAAAGGGTTATATAAAATGTCTAATAAAAGCTTATATCATATTGCTCTTCATAATAGTTGTGAGATATATGTCTGGATTATATCTAAAAAGTTGTGTATGTGCACTACATTTATGCGTTAAACCTGTGTCTCAAGCAGAGCTGACAAACAGGTTTCTTCCAGGCAGGAGACAAGCTGTGTATCTCTCTATCACAATTAAGCATTGTAAATTAACCTGTACAGAACAAACAGGAGCAGGGAAAGATACCTTTGAGCCAGCATCCCAGGAAGGGAACCCTTGGGGGGGGTTCACCCTGACTCTGGGAATGAAACAAAGTGTTCTGGGATATATAAGAAGAAGCAAAGAGACATTTTGTTAGTCTTCTCTGAGGAAGCAAAAAGGACAGTGCTTTTTGCACTCATGAAAGTTGGATCTTGGCTATGTATAAGGTTCCCTTGAGAATAGCAAACTTGGCAAATACTGCGCGTGTCCAGTGTCAGGGGCAATGCATCCGAGGAATTCAGGGAATTGGGTAGTTATGTCTTAACCTGGAAAGCAAAGTAGGGGGCTAGCATTGCCCTGAGGAGATTTGGTGGCTAACAGGTTGGGGATGTCAGGGAGCTGACACACAGTTTAGCACCAGCAAGTCTCTTTTACTGAGGTAGAGAGCTGACATGGTGACTCAGAGTCCTGGGCATCCCAGGAAAGTGTCACAGCATAAAAATAGGATCTTTCTGCTAAGACAAGTGGCAGAGTTTCAGAATTAAACACACCATGCTATGATCCAGGGTGTCCCTTTGCGTCTCAGGCCTCCAGCTGTCACCATTCTATTGGTAGGACCCATGTCTTTCTCTCTCTGCCCCTCTCCAGAACAGGGATTTAGACCTGCAGTCCCCCTGTATTTCACTGTGACTATCCCAGAAGGTCTGACCATAGCCCAGCAACTGATGTTCTGCTCTCTTCCAGGACCTATAACAATGTCTACCAGTGACCATTTTCAACAAAGCACAGTACATTTATTTTAGGACAGAAGCATTACAGAGAAAACATAAAATACAGCCTCCATACATGCTAAACTTATCATGTGGCACCTATATTCTACATCGAGACCCTGGCATGTTCCAATCCTTCATGCCTCTCCAGCAAAAATTGAATGAAAATTGAATGAACAATTGTTGACATTGTTTGTATTATTTTTTGTGCAATGTTCTATGTTTTAAATAGATTAATTTAAATGTTATCAAAATCATTTCTGCATATTTTCCTGCACCTACAAGCTGGTGTTAGTAAGAAAATGCAATTTTCAGTAAACAATTTAGAAAAATATCATCAAACAATTTAAGTGAGAATACTGATTTAAAAAACTGGCATGGGATATTGCAGAAAAAAATGAAGGTCATTAAGAACCAAATCCTGAGCTATTAAGCTCTGAAGATGATATTTTCAAGCAGCAGCAAAGGTACAAGATTTAGTTTCTCATCTTGGCAAAACAACAGCACAAAAGGACACAAAATGGTTAGCAAGTCACTCTCCAGAGACAGGGTGAGGCAGTTTTCAGGGGTTATTCCTGAGGAAAAGGCTGAGACACACAGGCCCTGTGGAGGGGTCTTAGGCGGTTAGATGTTCCTACCTTCCTCAGGACGGTGCTGTGTTCCTACTGTAAGATTAAATAATACTTTTTTCCAAGAAAGTGACCTGGTCACTCTATTAACCAGAGTATTAAACTGGTCACAGCTCCGAAAGGGAAGACTTGCAGATCTGAAGCCCCATCAGACCTACTGAGCAACCCCAGTAGTCAGGGAGCTGTAGCCCGAGACCTGGACTAGGAGTGGGAGAATTGTGGGATTCCATCTCAGGACCCATGAAGGCAAGAGATTTAACACCTTGAAGAAGTGCAGAAACCAAAGTGGGAACATAGGAACAGCTAGCCCTGTAGCAATGAACCGAACTTAGGATAACAGTGCTCTGTGCTAGTCACCTATTTGCTTCTAAATAGTCAATTTGGAATTCTGTTTATTAATTATAAGGCACTAGCTGAGAGACTCCTTCCCTACATCCTGTCACTAAACTGAGGCTGCACTAACATTCTTTCTGTTGGTTCCTGGAATCACTATTCCAAGACCAGGGGAAGAGCATTCTCAGTAGAGAGCCAAACTCTACAGAATTTGACCCTGATCCAGCCATATGCCAAATTTGGTAACTGTCACAGAGCTTGCCTGTTTTACTGAGCTTTTAGGTTATCACTATCAAACTAGTGCGAGGACCAGTGGTAGGCAACAATTTGTCAGCCTTTGGATACCACAGAGCTGAGTCTTGCAATCCTGTTTATTCAAAACTCCCAATGAGTTTGTTTTAACTATCAGCTTTGACTGAGTAAGGGCCCTTACCTATTTTGTACTTGTACTGAAAGGCAACCAGAGGTTGAAGAATGCATGATGGAGAAACACCAAAATATAATCATTACCAGCACTCTTATTTGTCTCAACGGTTCCTTGCATACTTCATTAATATTCAGTGTTAATTAATGTCTGTAACACCAAGAAGAAAATTGCACACAGGGTTGTATATGTTATTTGTATAGCTAATACTTAATCAATACCTCATTCAGTATCATGTTTTTATAGATGTTTTTATAATAAGTTCTTAAAGCACCCAAAAGGAATTAAATTAATACACAAGAAAATCATTAATTTAGTTAATCAGCAATCAGATGAAAGCAAATATCTTTTCAGACTATGTTAAATAATAGCATATATCTGACTAATTGTGAAATAATCCTCTATGTTTCCTTTGTTATTTTGCAAGCTATTCTGCTAGATGGTTGTATCATGTCACATTCCCTTGATATAATGTAGTATTGTAGGAAGTTGTATCAGTGCTGAAAATATACTTTTCCAGACCTGCTACTAGCTAGAGCTGTGTGAAATGTTCACAACAGTATTGAAAATGCATAATTCAATTGTATCACAACATTAAAAAAAAAACTGATTTTTTTGCAAAATGATGTTAATTTTCTCAGTGTTACTTTCAGGGAAATTAAATAATCTAAAGGTGGACTTGCAATGAAACACAAGGCCTCACGCTTCTTTGATGAAGAGAAAATTAATGACATTTCCTAAAAGAACCAACATTTTATGAACACAAAGTTGCCTGAACTAAAATTATGAAAATGTACTAAATCCCTATTTAACAGTAATTTCAAACATCATTTCAAAAGTGAAACAAAGGAAAAATGGATCCATACACTTTTCTGCAATAATGAGTAAACAGGATTTAATGGTCCTTAAAAAAATAATTAGGAGGAGGAGAAACTCACTTCTGTGTACACCTTAGGTAGTACATAAGACTGCAAAATAGGATTTGGGGTACATATATCTTTTGCTGGTTCTTTGCAAAGAGGGTAATTTCATCCTTAGGGAACAGGCAAAAGCATGTCTTTCCAACAGATTCAAAACTAACTTGTCTGCAAAGTTTGTATAAAAATCTAAAGTCCAGCTGAAAATCTTATTAAGCTTATACACTGCCTTTCTCTTAGACAAAAGGCCAACCATTATTTCGGCTGACATTCTTAAAATAGTAATATTTCATTGCTAGTAATTTGCAGCTAGCAATAGCCAGAAGTACTTTTGTAAGGTGAATTTAGGGCATTTTAGCACTTGTGAAAGTGAGAGACTGATAACACTGCAAATGTAAGAGTGGTGCACACAGCACAGTCCAATTTGCCAAACCCCTTAGTATTCTAGAACTCTGTTTTCCAGAGCCAAGATTGTGCCCGATCACATGGTTGAATCTGATAAAGGACCCATAGCAACTGGAACTAACTAAATTCATTTCACTTGTGAGTTCTGCCAGATTTAAACCTTAGCTCCCAGAGCCCAATGCTTGTCTGCTCTCCAGGGAATATTTATTTTGAGATTTTTCTGCAATTTTTGTAATTATTTTGGCAGAGCTTTATTTCCAATCTCTGCCTCATTCTGCAGGGTCTCTCTGGTCCTTTATCTGTGCAAAACATTTTATGTTCAGATACTAACATTCTGAGACTTCAGAGTGTTGGAACAGCGGCCAATGTCACAGAGTGGGAACATGTTTGCGGAAAATAAAATTGGTCAAAACAGATAAGGATTATAAAGAGGGAAATGACAAACATGTTTACTATGAGCATCTGTGTGTTTACAAATGCATACTGCAAGATTTTCTAAAATTGATATTAAAGGAGGCCATCTATGGAAAATGAAGACTTGCCAACATGTTAATTTCCAACCCTGAAAAATATATTCTATGCGTAGCATCTTCACTGAACTGTAATGGATCAGGAGAGGGCAGACAAATGATTTTACAAATTTCCTTTAAACAGAAAATGTATTATTTTGGTCAGAATATATTAGAATGTGGCATGAGCTCCAAACGTCTGGATACAAACTTTCTCAGAGTTTGGGGTTCTGGAGAAGATCCCTTTATGGAGAGTAAAGCAACCCATGACATACATGTTTAGATCTAAATGTTCCCACATTTGGAGGGATTTTGGATTTGGGCCCATCTCTAATACATATGCACACTAAGAATCAGTGAAACTGGGAGACTCAAATGTCACAAACTGTTTTCTAGGTTCTAGGAATGAAATCCTGGCCCCGTCAAAGCCAGTAGAAATGTTGTCAGGTACTTTAAAGGGGCTAGGATTTCACTCTAGGGAACGTGTAAACCTTTCCCTTATAACTTACCTAGTGATCTGTTTAATGGTAATTGTAAACCAAAAATATTTCCTTGCTAAATAGAAACTTGGGCTACCTGTTAAGGGTAGGGGATACTCCTGCCAGGAGATAACTCAGAAATTTTTGACAGTTCAGGCAAAGCAGAGACTTAATTCTGTGTTTCCAACATCCTAGCTAAGTGTCCTAACTACAGGGATATTGGCTGTTCTGGGGATGTCTCTGATTTGTGAAACTGGAAAATCTCTGAACTTTCAAACAATTTCAAGGAATGTAAAAATTATTTTCTGTCCAGCTCTGTGGGTCCTGGCCGCCAAAACAGAGACTGATAGAAATAGACTGACAGAAATGGCTTGTCCATATGCAGTATTATCGAAGTGATATAGCAGCTCCATTGTTAAGGATACATTAAAATTTGCCCTTAAAATGGAAATGAGGAGACTGTGTCGTGGAAGGAATCACGCAGCCACTCCAATTTAGGTGAAGATCAAGTAGAACTTTAATTTGACAGACACACATACAGACAGACCATAGCCATGGGGGAGACCAGGCAGCACTTTTGTGCTGGTCACTGGAACTCCGCCGGTCTAAAGTTACAGAGAGGTTTATATAGGCTTGTCAAGGTTACATATTACAATCAGGATCGTATAGTGGTCTCATTAGGCTGTACCTAATTGCTTACAACATGTCAGGTCATAAATAAGGGGGGCGCTCTCCTGGCGCTGGCAAGTCCGGAGGCATCTGCATTCTATGATGACCTGTAGAATTCCTGACCCTGGGCCAGGGGGAGATGCTGCAGCTGCACGATAAGGACCCAGACACTTGGGCAGGGGAGGCTGCAGCCAAGGGAGATAAGGTGATGTTTTACAACGCCTCTTATGTTTTACAGCGCATCCCATCAGGATGAATGGATGGTGTGTCCAGCCCAAGGTTTCCTTGTTTTGATTAAATTCCACAACTGTTATGTGACAAAAGTGCACAATCCTCAAACTCACCATCCTTACTTTTTGAAAACATAATGAATTTTCTTTGTACATCTTTTTAGTTTAAGAACTTTTTAAAAAAAAGTTTTAATCAGTGTAGTCTTATTTAAATCCCTCTTGTAAATAACTTCTGTATTTGTTTTTACTCTGCCAGCATTTTGCTGCATTTTCTGCCATTTTCTTTCCCCCATAGCATCACTTAAACAAAATATAGACCTAACTATGTTTAAGTCTTAGTCCAACGTTCAAACCCATGATGTTCAAATGATAATGAAAATGGGGCAAGGGGAGCAGCATTGCTCACCCATGTGAATTTCACGCAAAAAATGAGCATTCATGCAACGTTAAATATGAAAAAAAATGAAGCTTTCGAAAGAAAATGAATTTGTATATAGTCAGTATATATAGACCAGGTACGTAGTAGCGGTGATAATCATGTGATAAACAGCATTTATTGCATGTAACATTATCTCCCCATCCATGACTGTTCCAACATTCAAAACTTCTAAGCACCTTTGCATGGCTGCTTAAAAAACAAAACAAAACAAAAAAAATGTTCAATAAATGGTTTCCTTCTCTTCCTCAAAACTTTAGTCTAGTCTTAGGCCCACCTCAGAGAATAGTCAGTCTTGGTGCAGTAATTGTTTTACATTTCAATTACTTGCAACCTATCAGAGCTATTATTATTTAATTAGAGGCTCCCAGAGGCCCCATTCAGGATCAAAGCCCCATTATGCTAGGTGCTGTATAAACATAAAGGGAAACACAGACCCTGTCACAAAGTCTACAGCCTAAATTCATCAGGGCAGACCTCTGCACCCACCTAGCCTCACAATGGAAGTCTGAATGGGTAAGAAGAGATCCCTCTGAGTAGAGCACATTGTAGGACAGGGGCCTAAAAGTGAGCTGTTTTTCACCTCTCATTGCTGATCCATTGATAAACAAACATTTCTAAATTTGGAAGTGTGAATACCAATTAGAAGTAATATAATTTATTTTAGCACTCTGTATTCTGTAAATTGAAGGGACTGACTTTCATTACTCAATACTGGTTAAAGTAAAAATGTTTTTTGGTTTCTTCTAAAAAAACTAGCATTTCATGGATTTCTGATTAAAGAGATTTAATGAAACAAATGCTACCTTGTTGGATGATAAATTTACATAGCTTCAGATATTGTTTCCTGTCACATTGTTATTTATTTGAAAGATAAAGACTCAGTCCGAGGGACTTATATTGACGTATTTGGCATTGGTGACATTAGAGAAGCTGACTGCTGTGGGAGGTTACTAGTCAAGCAAAGCATATCGCCTCCATTAGCCTGGGATGCCATGTGTGAGAGAGAAAATAGGAGGAAAACATGCAATATTTGTCACAATAGGAAAAAGTACAGTAGCATTTTTGACACCTCTGTTATAAAAATAGAGTTTTCATTTGTGTGCAGATACTGCTGACTGAATATTTTCCACTGTGCTTAAAAAAAAAAAGCCAAAAACCAAACAAAACCCAACACATAACATGCGTGATAAAATTTATAAACAAAAACTGTAGAGAATTTAGTTGTACTGTGGGTATATTCATGTCCCAAATGGCCCCCAAGTGAGGGTAGGACCTTTGAAATGAAGTAGCCATTGGAATAAAATAAGCTTTTCTGCAGGATGACAAAGACAAAGGAAGATTATCACCAGGAAAGAAAGAAAATCAATTTGTACCTCTAGAACATTTTTTGTTATAAATTTGATCTATTTATGCTTCTAAAAACTGTTAAAAAGCTTAATTAGCAACAGGAAATCAGAAGGACATTAACTGCAATCTATTGTTTTGTTTAATGTGGAATGTGAATCTCCAAAGCTTCCAAGTTAGCAGTGAGAAAGCTGCTTGTTCTGTACATAACAAAGTGAAATGTGTGTTACCCTCAACCTAATTCCCTCCCTGCCCAAGTCTTTACGTTAAAGAACTAATTTGACCTTAGCAGAATTCATTCATTTTACTTAACTATAGCTCCGAGGAAGTGAAGTAAAATGGATAACTGCATCTGGAAATCTGGAGTAGTTATTTATATGAAGAGTGCCTAAGCAAAACTATTCTTAATGAATGTTGATAGTGCTAGACGCAGTGGAAAACCCCAGAGGTTATACCTATTGTATTTAAGCAGGTTAACATACACTATAATCTTAAATCAAATTAAAGTAACACTGAATAATTGTGTAAAAAAACCACTCATGCCTCCAAAATCTGCAGACATTGGAAAGGGGCATATATACAAGTTTTCATGAGGATTTGATTAATAAATTAGATTTGGAAGGGAGAGTGCAGTGTTCTAGTGCTCAATGCCTCAACATTTATTTTAGCACTGGTTAACTGACTACCTAATGAATCACTTCTAAATTCATCAAAGAAAAAGACTTCCCATAGATATTTATGGTTTTCTTGGTTCTGGCCAACTGAACTGAAGTCTTAGAAATGCGTGTATGATATTGCGGTACTGAAGATTCTAGTGTCCAGGAAAATAATGACATTCTACACCACAAATCAATCCCTTCACAACACACGAGCTTTCTCATAACAGAGATAGGAAGTGCTCTCAGTAAGGCTCAAGTCAGTAATCAGGAGTAAACAAGAAGCACTGACAATGATATTAAATAGGGAATTGTTAGGAAAAGGTATTGTGCTGTATATATAATCTAAAATCTTTTTAGGGCCCTGGAGACATGTATGCATGTGCATATAAACTTAAAGTTTGCTCTCTTTATTATTATTCACGCTTGGCATACATTATTTTCTTTCACCCTCACATTCCCGTGGTGATCTTAGATACAACAGCACTGTAGTCATGCCCTAGAACCAGAAATCAAAATGGCTTTGCCAGTAAGAAAAACTTATGTGCATAGCTCACCATCCACACTAAGTGAAATACAAAACCAAAAGGACACGCTCTAGAAAAGGCGAAAATAAATAAGATTTTAAAGTCACATTTGAAATGATTTAAGGTGTTTATATTAATTACACAGGGAAACATGCTGGACTTCATCCTCAGGTCTTGTAGAGTCAACTGGTTCCAGCAGAGGATCAGGCCCATTATATTTTAATTATTTTTGTTTTAAAGTCCCCCCTTTATGTTGCACCGTCTTTAGGAAAAGACCTGTGCAGAAAACGATGATAAATTTCCTTCCCATCCTCTTGTTTCACTGTTTTTAAAGAGATATATTACTACTGGGAATTATCATTTACATGTTGTTGATAGATTTAGTTTGAGTTATTGTTTGGTTCTATGGAGCTGGTTCAAACACACAAGCTGTATGTAAGGAAGAAAGGATTAACTCAGTTTCTCCCAGACCTCTTGTCTGGAGTTGCTGGTGTCACCAGGGTTGTTACAGTATGACTATCCCTCTTTCTTTATCCATCTATTTGGCTCTGACCCACCAGCACCCATAGCAACATGTCCCTTGCTACTACAAGGATGTCATTCTACTGCAACTTATCTGCACTCTGACCTTACAGTTGCAGACCAGTGATCCAGCATGCTCCATGATGTAACATTATTAACTGTACAAAACAAAGTGGTATTGTAATTACACAAAAAACTTGTTTCATTCCTTTAGACTATTGTCTCTCTCAAAGTCTAGACTAGCTATAAAACAGGCCCATATATGGGTGGTCAGAGTGGCAGGAGAGTTAATTTAAAACTGGAGAAAAATGACACATTTCTTCAAATAGGTCAATACAGATTGAACAGCAGGAAACACTTTGGCTGGTACATGCTAAGAGCTGATGTAAAGTGATGTCAAAGGAAGCCATTTGCTGTGCACAACATCAAGTTTTATTGGTTCTACAAAACCCAGGAACAATGCTAAATGTATCTGAGTGCCTTCCACTAGCATTGCATCTATTAACTAGTTACATATTCACAAACATGGAAGACTCCTCTAATGGTATGTCAGTAAAGTGTGTGAAATTAAAAGATGGGCATTAGAGAAGCTGATGACTGAGTAGAGTTGGTAAGTTACAAGTTGTCAAACATTATCTGATGAATTAGGAGACTATTCACTGAATGACGTATATAAGATAGTGCTCTCGTAAAAGGTTCCTTGTACGTCTATCACTGACAATTGTGCTTCCCTCCCATTTTTGTTTTAAAGGGAAGGTAATTCAATGATGATTTTAGAACAAGGCAACTTAATGGAAAAACAAATAAGCTTGTCAGAGCCTGGCAGCAACGATTGTCAAAGGGGCTTCTTATAATTTTCATGTCGTAAAAATGTTGTGACTTTTCCTTTCTGATGTAGCCCTTAAACCCAGCTTTCCATGCCTTTGTCACAATGAGGTTGGATTACTGTAAACTGTATTAAACTATTAGTTCAGAATGCACTTGCCCACTTATTAAACAGTGTTTCTCAAAGGAAGTACATTACATTAGTGCTCTGTGACCAGCACTTGCTCCCAATTGATTTCCAGGTGAAATTCAAGATGTTGGTTTTGTCCTGTAAAAACCTTGGTTTGGGTCTTGGTTACTGGAGACCTTGTATGATGCCATGGCAAATGTGATCAGCTGAGACACTTGAGCTAAATGCCTCCTGGCTTGTAGCTGATTATCCATCAGTGTTGCTAAAGTTATCTCCTGTACTATGATCTCATCTGAATCCAGATCAAGAAGAGTCTTGTAACTAACACCTTTTAATGATTTTGTCTAGAAATGAGATAATGAAGATGACATGAAAGTCCATAAGAACCTTAGCACCTTGCTTATCTCCCTGATTTCCCTCTCTTCTTCCTTCCTAATTATCCAGAATTTGAGGAGAAATCATTCTACTTAGTGGTTCCTGAAAATTCAGGGAAATCAGACCATCCACCAAAGACCTACAAAGGGGGTTAGTAAGCAACTTGCCATACTTTGAATGAAAACAACAGCTACAAGGGTTGACTGGAAAGGGTTTTATGGAGTGTCTGATGAAAAGGGAATTGTGTGGGTATAGAAAGCTGCTTAGCCTGGCAAAGTGCTTCATAAATTCAGGTAAGCACCCAAATTCTCCTCTGTTTGCTCCATTGCTAGCTTTATATGGATGTGTGCAATGTGGAGGCTGATATGCTGTCACAAGTAGTTTGGCCATATTATTGCTGACGTTTGCATGCTCTTTAATTATCTGAATTTTTTTGGAGGGGGAAACCCCAAAATCTTATGCTGCTAAATTTCCAGGAATGTTTGCTAATGCAGTGTGTGCCTGTTTTTGGATGTCGACTAGGGAAAACTTGTGCACAATACCCAGAGGGGATAGGACTAAGGTACCTGTAGGGTCAGCCATTCTCAAATAGGCACCACATAATGTATAAGACATCCTACCTGGAAGCAGCTACAGGACAATCAAAGAAATTGTTAATGTGGAATGATTTTGCTCTAGCCGAACAATGAATATGCTAAAGAAATTGGCTGAGCTGAAGGAAACTGGTTACCTCAGGTTATCTGTGGGGAGGGAGGTTTGGAGCAATGGAAACTCCCCTGGAGAAAAGGAGAAAAAATTAAAAGTATTAGAAGCTGTTGTTTAAAAGGGACATGCTCTCTGAGCTAGAAGAAGCCTCTTGATTACCAGCCCTGAGCAAGCTAAAGAGAGCTAATTGCAAGGGCTGAAAGAGAGAGAGAGAACCTGAAACCTAACTAGGAGGAGAGGAGAGAAATGGGACATTGCAAGCACTGACCAATTCCTAAAGGGCTCTCAGAGTGGTGAGGAAAGTGGATGAAGGGATCTGTGTGCAGGTTTGATTATTTTTGCATAAATATGTAAGGCTCTATGCTTTCTCGAGGAATAGAGTGAGTATGTGTTTAAATTGTTCCTTTGCAAATTACAAAGCCTCTGAGTTCCTTGTTGTAATTTTCACATAATCCCTCAAGAGTTAAACTGTAAATTGGAGTACCCACAAGGGTGGAGTTCTGGGAAAGGGGATGATTAAGCTACTGGGGAAAGTTGCAGAGTTTAGTACTGGTCTTGGGGAGTAGGCAGCTAGACTGTATGGACCTACTTCTAAGGGGGGGTACAAGGAGTGATCCTGAGGCACCAGAGACCAAGAGAGTGCCTGGATATTGCTCAGGCTGGTTCTATACTGACGGCGGCAAATTCGCCACCATCAGATGGATTGCTCTGGATCGACTGAGCGGTCTGTATGGATGCGCGCGGTCGATCCAGGAAGTGACGCAGGAAAACCACCCCGGTAAGTGGAGTAGCACTGCGTCGAAGGGAGCGCTGTTCCCTTCAACGCAGCGCAGTGTGGACGCCGCACAGAGGAGACGCTGCAAAGTCAATGGGAGATACGCAAGTGATGTAAATCACTTGCGTATCTCCCGTCAATTGCCGCCGAATCGCAAAGGTAAGTGTAGACCGGGCCACAGACTCAGTGGGCTTAGATGCAGATGGGATCTAGTATTTGGATCCAAACAGCTAGTGGGTGTCCAACAAGGGGAGCTTGATCAAGGCTGTGACAGAGAAAATAAAATTCAAGTACTACAGCCCTTTTTAATAATGATTTTAAAATGCAGAGTGGCTCTTCCAAACACTCTAGCAAAACCACATAAAGGTTTCAGAATTTAATGTTATGGCATTACTGTGTAAAAACAAAAATAGATGAGCAGTGTAATTTGCATTCTTAAAGTAGTTAATGAAGCATAGTTAGGTCCAGTGAAAATTTTCACTTGTTGGATAAATAATGCCTCAGGGTCCACAACATATACTGCAGTGTACCATGTATTGGAACGATAACAATCAGCATCTACATAGAAAATTAAGACACATTGAGAGGTTCATATAATATTATTCATGCATTATTTCCTGTCCCTGCTGTTTTATTTTCCCACTTTCTGTGACTAGTTTTTTATGCTTAATATGACTTATTGTTTTAATATATGCTGTTTATTTAATAAACAAAAATCTTCCATTAATGCTACTTTCAGATTTGTATGTTTGCATTAGTTGTAATAAGGCTTTTTGTGAAAGTGTTTATTTCCAATATGATATTGCAATGCTTGAGACTGTTTCTCCTGACACCTGTTTGGTATTTTTTGTTCGTTTGTTATTTTAATAATAGTGAATGGCTTGTATACTGGTCATTAAAGCACAGTATTTTTTCTAAATATTTCACCCAAAAATGCATTCTTGGGTCTTGGAAAGGGATGTTTTGTGGCGTCAAACATTGAGATGATTTCCAGCTTCAGACAAAGGGCTAGATTTCAATGGGACTTTTTAAAGAGTAAGGCCTAAATGCACAAAAGGAGTTAGACACCAACTTTTTTTTTTTAGGTTCCTAAATCCCAGTTGTGGGGCCATTGTGATTCACAAAACTCTTGCTGAATCCCTGTAGGCACCTAAACTCACTTGGTTTCTATGTCTTTGCAGTAAAAGTTCCCTAGACACCTAGGTTTCTCTAAGCGTGCACACCACTGCCGCCTTCTAGGAGTCTGAGAATCTATCTCCCACCTAGGACCAGAGCAATTCACAAACCAGAGGAAGATAGGTGTTTGGCCATCTAACTTGTCTGAATGCCTGATCTGGTAGGCACACTCAGAGGACATATCAGGTAAGTTCATGTGGTGGCAGCAGCAGCAGCAGCTTCCTCATAACTTTTAGTCCCATGTTCCTCATAACTTGTAGCCTCAGTCACCTGGGATGTGGGAGATTTTTTGTTCAAGAGTCCTCCCACAATGCTCCACTTACTTGGGAGAAGGGATATGAACAAGTACCTGCCACCTCTTAGGTGAGTGTCTTACCCATTGGGAATGATATATTTTGATGTGGAAAAATCCATCAGTATCTTCTATTGGAACTGTTGCCTTGGGGATAAATCACTAAAATCATAAGAGCAGGGAAACTGGATCCTGGGTCTCCCACATTCTGGGTAAACGATCTAACCACCAGGTTAAAGAGTCATTCTCATGCCTGTGTGTGTGCCCATGTGCACTTCCTCTCCCTCTTTCTCCATCTCTCTCTCTTTCATATGCACACATTCAGTCCTGAGGTACCTTTCAAGTTGAGTTGAAGGAATCACAATCTGTCACCAAAGAAGGGGTGGAATTGTTTTGCATAAGGGTTTATTCTCCTTTCCCCACCACTTCTGAATATGATCCTTTCATCATATGTTAAAATCTTGCCATCCAGTTCCCCTACTTGGCCACCAGTGCACCCTTAAAGAAACAGGAGCAGCTTTTTTCATTCTATTCTGCCATTGATGTAGTTCTGCTCAGCTCGTTTTTAAAATGTTAGTGTGAAAGCAATTGCATTTAATAACATTTCAGAAACTATCATAAACCTGTATTGGGATAAACATAGACACTGTCAGCAAACCAGGTTAAGCAGAATTGATCTTTGCTAAGTTTAAAGGTGACCTGCAAAGGAATTTAAAAAGTATTTTGACCCTATCTCCCTTTAATTTTGCTTCTTTATGATATATAAAGAGTGTCTGATGATCTTAAATACATAATTTTCTGTTTGCATTTGACTTAGATATATCAGGAATTCCACATCTGGCTTTCCCTGGTTTTCTGGAGGACTTCTTGGGGTAAGGTGAGAGTCTCCAAAATCTGGTGTTTGTCAAGGCAAAGGGGTGTATTTAGTCTTTAGCAAAGGCATCTTTTCGCCTCAGTATATTATTAGGCATTTTAGTTAAATAAGTGTCAACAAAAACAATCATATTGCGTTTTAAATAATCTGATTTATTAATTCCTCTCTCAATCGCTCAGTTTTCACCTTCTTGTCATGATATTGGTTGTGTCTCCACTATGGAGACTATCCCAACGTAGCTATGATGACATAACCTAATAGTGCAATCGCAGCCTATGCCTATGGAAGAGGCTTTTAAAATCAGTCTAGGAATACCACCTCTCTGAACAAAATCAGCTACATTGACAGAAGCATTTTTCCATTGTCATAATTGCATCGACACGAGGGTTAAGTTGGCCTACTGATGTTGGTTAGGAGTATGGTTTTTTCCTACCCATTACTGATATAGATATGTCAACCTAACTTTTAAGGAAAGACCAAGCCCTACTTTCTCTAGTTCACAGAGAATGCTGAGTTTCCAATGAACAGAATGTTTTTAAAAGCCTGACATTTTCACAAGCCTTATCATGATGCCTTTATACATCATAAAAAGTAAACTAATAAAAGGAAAAATACCGAGTATATCAGTCCTCCACACTGATGGTACCAGACTCCTCCTTTCCCCCTCCTGTAGTTTTCAGCCTCGTTTTTTCCTTTGGCCTGCAAACATGCCTTCTCTTCTTTTTGCACTACGTCATCAACCTATAATTTTTCCCCACATTATCTACTACTCCCTGACTCCACCCTCAATCCCTTTTGTGAGTTTAATGCATTGCATCCCCTTTCTTCCTTTCTTCTTAATATCCCACCCTCCTCCTTGGTGACTTCAGTTCCCATGTTGTTGCCCCATCTGACTTAGCTGCCTGACTCCTGGCCCTCATCTCCTTCTTTGATCAACTTTTGTAGTCACGAAAATGGCCAGAGTGAATTGAACTAATGTGTATATAAATTGCTATAGTTCTATCCCCTTCCTTTAATCTCTGTTTCCTAGTCTGTCCTCATATTGCAAGCTCCATGGATCAAGGACCCTCCTTTCTGTGTGTTTGGAAAGCACTTAGAACTAGAGCTGGGCAAAAAAATTTTTACCAAAATTTTGTTCAACAAAATACAGGGATTTGAGTTAGCCAAAGTATTTACTGAATTCATGTGGAATTCACTTGAATTACTTTGGTTAAAAAAAACTCTGAAAAAGTAAAAACAAAATGTTTCAATTTTTCTATTTAAAAGGACTTTTCACTTAGACCTTTACTTCAATTTTTTTGAAATTAAAAAAAAAATTAAAAAAATCAAATGTTTCATTTGACGTCACATTTGTTTTTCTGGTTTGCTGAACCAACCCAAACTGCACTTTTAATTTTCATTTATTTATTTATTTATATTTGGTTGTAAACCCCCCCCCCAAAGGTTATTCACACATTTCTATGTAGTACATTGTGGCCACTCCTGTAAATAAATAATTATAGTAATAATATTTAGCTATTTTCCCCTTTATAGAGCCATTTTAATGCAATGCTTTTAGGCTTAGGGTGGGGCTGGGGGAAGTAGTAAGAGCAGCACAAATGTTGCTGGTGTCTTGTCTAATTTATCCATGAAGGAAAACAAAAATGACAATAGTGTTAAACTATCTCAGAAAGAGATTTGCTAATTATAGACTCATTTTTACATTTACCCATCTCTGATGTTTTCAGTGACAGAGCTAGCCATTTATTATTATTTGTTGTTCTACTGTCTGTCATACTGTGTCCTTTTACAAGTAGATCATATGTCTCTTCATGGTACAACTGAATCTACATGCACTTTACGTGCCTCAGATGAAATGATAATGATGTTTCAGACATGCTGCAGAGGCTTATAGAAATTAACTTAAAATAAAGCATTTCCCATAGTGCTGAATTACTTCTCTTTACCACTTAGTGAATCTAGCAGTATTCAATCCCACAAAACCCACTGTAGGGAAAACTCCTACTTTGAATGACTGCTGTATATGTACTTTGTATATGTACTTTGAATATGCTGTATAGTATGGCACTTAGTAATATCTCATTTCTGATATAATATTTTTCCTGTTGTTTTGATGAACAACATCCAAGGCATAACATTGCACACCAGTGGTTTCATGTGTTTTCACCATATTTGCAAATGGTCATGCTATGACCTTAATTACATTTAAAATGTAAGTAGGAGGTGATATTCCCCCTTCCATATTAAAACAATAATAAGCTCATGTGTTTACGTATCCAGTAGGAAATAATGTTGTTTAAATCTGATTATATTTTTCCCCCATGCAAGAGATGTTCATTGAATTTTACATTAAGGGCAATTAAGTTCACAGCAATAATTATAAAAAGCTTTAGGGCAAAAACAATAAGCAATTAACAATAAAATGTGGTGACCAATCAGTTTAAATCACAACACACGTTTTCCCATAAAACTCCCCTATGGGAAACATAAAACCTCCACAGTCACTATTGCAATGTTTACAAATTAGTCAATTCTTCTTAAACAAAGATCTCAACTATTGTCAATCTCCTTAAATCAAAATTTGGAAGTTCATATAACCCTAATTTGTCTCCTGGCTAGTCAAGGATCTGTTATGCAGTGTGTGATGATGGTGTCACATCCCAATAATCCACAAAGGGTTGCTATGACCGGAGAATTCCAAAATGTCAATTATGAAAGCTCTATAGTATGTTGCCCTGAGAGTCAATAATCAGGGTAACAGGGCTCAGCTTTCCTTTTCCAGTCCAGGTGCTCCTAGCTGGGCCAACTGGTTAACTATAAGAGGCCTGGTGAGAAAGACAACCAGAAAGTTAGAGTAGATAGACTGCTTCACTGAGATAAGAGCTACCACGGAGTGAAGGTGGTTCCTGAAGAAAGGCTGAAGGTGTAGGAAAGTGGTAACAGGAGTTTTCTGGCTGGTATCTTGAAGCCAGAGACCAGGAGATGGAGGACTGAAGATAGGAGGAACAGAAGCAGCAAAGGGCCTGCTAAGTCTAAGCTGAAGGGCTGGAGCCAAGGGCTAGAGAGGGCTGAAAGAAGGTGGAGTGGTGGAGGGCTTACCTGCTGACATCTCCTTGCTGAAGAGCTGGGTCCAAAGGAACTGTGAAAGGATCAGAAGGAGGGAAAGATATTCCCCTGGCAAAGATACTTCCAACAGAAAGGTTGTGGGAATTCCCACTGGGAAGGAAGGAAGAGCTGGGGTGAAAGGCTGGGGCTTCCAGAAGGAAGGGCTGGGGTGACTGTCTTGGCAGAGGGATAGAAGAGTACCAACAAAGAGTCAGGTGTGGTGGAAGATCTTGGTATGTGGCCAAGAGGATATGTGACTCCTCTGATTGGTTTTTCTTTTTTAACGACTATTTACACTGGTATGTTATGAATTAGTGCAAAAGTGTCACAGAATATGTATTATTAATAAGATACATATGGACTAGAAGACAAGATTTCATGGAGTTTCGGGGAACTTAAAGAGAAACTGAGCTGAAGGGACACTTGCAGGGCTGCCCTGAGGGGGTTCCTGGAAGAAGGCTGCCTAATTATAAACAGACTCAACAATATGTGGGGAACCATGCCTCTCTGACTGTCTATTCTGGTTCACTATTAGGGTTTTTAACTCTTTGAAACAAGGGCAGGACAAAGAAAGCATCATATATCGTGTTCCCTCATGCTTCCCCACAGAGATTATGATTACATCAAGAGGTCTCCAGCTGTTATGACAAATGAATATAAAAAGTTTCCTGATATTGCAGCCTTTAGTAGAGTAAGTAATCTATCTTCAACAAATAATCCTATTGGCTTCTTATATACACTGGCAGCCTCAAATCATTGGGACTACTCATGTGAGTAGGAAGATTACTTGGCTGAGTAAAGGTTACAGGATTGGACATGCTGTTAGGTATCTGTGGAGACCTTATCCAGAACGGTCTTAATTTGCAATACTGGGCTGGAAACCTGTTTTCATGTTTGGTTCAGGGGGGTTTTCTGTTTAGTAGTCTGGTGAGAAATACAGAAAGCATAGCATTTCTCAAAGTTTTCACTTTTGCATCAGGAACTAAAAAGGTGCACAAGAATTGGAAGTCGGGCAAATAAAATACATAGTAATTAGGCTTTTTTCCCGAACTTCATAAAAGATCCCATTTAGCTATGATTGGAGTTTTGCATTAAGCCGGAAATCAAGTTCTTACTTTTTCAGAACCATTCTGCCATTCCAAATGAGCTATACCTGAAATACCCTATTTATACCAATTAGGGTTTCATCAGTGAAGTTCTTATTTTAATTCAGTTTTTGTTACATTACAACAGTAACTTGATGTTACTGACGACAGTTTCATGTAAATTAGATAGCAATTGCAAAAGGAAAGTAACCATGTATGACTATTTGCTTTATAATAAATATTTCTGGTGATATTGTGGCTTAGTTGGAGTCAATGGGATTTTTATTATTTGTATTGTGGTAGAATCCAGCCCCAGTTATAGACTGCCATTGTGCCAGGTGCTGTACAGATTCCAGAGGGGGAAAAAAAGTCAGTCAGTCCCATGTCCCCAAAAGATTACAAGTAGATATTATCTCCATGTTTGTTTCTCCTAGACTTTGGGTGAAGCCTGAAGTTCTGTGGCACTCTCTAGCTTTTTTTTCTTCTTTTTGCTGTTGTAGTCTGACAGGTCTATTTTAAATCCTTAGTTCTAACTGCTATAATAAGGAGAAACTGTGTGGTATATCCCCTTTTCCTTCACTATAGCCCTGACTTTACAAACACTTCATCTTATGTATAACTTTACTCATGTGGAGAGTTTTCATTGTAGTCAAAATATTCCCAAAAGTATGGGGACACTAAGCCATTGATAAAGCTACTTAGGTGAGTACAGTTACACACATGCTGGAGGGCTTGCTGGATTAGGGCTATGATTTGAAGCAGTATTTGCATAATCAGAATTTCTTATTATAGTTAATAGAAAAAGCTATGCTTTTCTCGGATAATATTGCTCTGGTTTCCTTCGTCCTTATAAATGTTAAGCATTGCAGCATAAAAAGGCTTAGATTCCTGTGGAAATCCATACACTATAAATATTTTGACATTCGAAAGCATCAGCACTGGTGTTCAGTGAATCAGAATTCAATGCACTTACAGAACTAAGTGATCTCTGAATGCTTTTTTTTCCAGTTCAGAGCACTTGGAATATCTTACATTTCTACAGTGTCCTCCATCAGAAGATCTCAAATCACTTATTCAATGGTTCAGATGTTACTCAAGCTCTGACCTGAGCTTTGCAAAAAGGGAGAAGTTTGTAGTGATTGTTAAATGCATACATAATTTAGACCTAAGTGTATTTTGAGGATGAGAATAATGGTGTGGGAAGTGATAGAAACAGTTATAGTTCATTGTGGCTACAATGTCATCTGCCACATCATATATGTGATGCTCCTGAGAGTTAAACGCTGCCATTTTTCCATTGTGGCTTGTAAAAATTGTGAGCCATGAAATATTTACAGAGCACATAAAGCCTGTCAGTTTACTGAAAGAGCTTATAAATTCTTATATTTAGATTTTATTCCAATTTATATTGGTGTTTCATATAGAAATCACAGGCACAGGTGAGCCTTTCCAATCTCTGATATCCCAACCTTGTTAAGAATTGAGGGCTCCATCATAGTAACAACACATCTTATACGCTGCAGACTTCATATTCACAATAGATAATGAAGACATAATGACTTGGAAGCTTTAGCAAGTAGGATGCTTATTTACAGTGCTTGATGTTTTGGCAATCTGTCTCTACAAACTTATGAATTCGGGTTGAAGTGTTATGCAAATTGCTGTATCTAAAATGACATGGTAACGTCGACAGACCCCACTTGTCATTGGCTGGGATCAAACCTGGAACCTGCATGAGCCGTTACCGCACAAGCTAAAAGACACATCTGTTAGACAAGCCTATAGCAGGCTCATTAATCTCTAGCTGTTTAGAGGGGGTCAGAGTGCCACACCAACCAGGCATGGGTTACAACACTATGTATTTATTTCTTCCAAGCTGGAAACTCCACTTTGAAGGTGCAGTCCTTTTGCCTTCTCTATTCTGTTTGCCACTTGTGGTGGTTTGGTACTGTCCTAACAATATATGGATACTGTACCGGACTATGAACTTTATATATGTAGGTATCTTTACCAAGATGAAAACTCCATTTTGAATGTGCTTTGTCATAGTCTTCTATGTCCTTTTCTCCCATGTTGGGTTGAAGTCCTAACACATAGAAACACAGAGCTGATAGTAGAGGATAGTTAACTTTAAATATCCAATTGTTGCAAATCTAGTCAGTTTGACAAAATACTGAACCCTACCCAGGGAAACTGGTTTAGCAGAGAGGGGGAGGTTGTGTTGTCAAAAAAAAAAAAAAAAAAAGTCGCTTGATGAGGGTTTATGCTTATATGGGGAAGATGGTATGTCTGTCTCTTGACAAACGAGGCTGGAAGGTATTAGTAAATATTAATCTCTTATTCTTTTTATATTAAATTCAGGATATCTTGACCAAACATCACAAAAATCTCTTCTGTGTTAACCAAAGTTGCTGGCTAACATTTAATGTTAACGAGGGTGTTGCCTGATTTTTTTACGAGATTAGTATTATTGTTTATATAATATGGGTTATAGGATCACCAATTAATCTGAAAATAAGATGAGATTCTTGTCCCAGAATCAAGCTACACAGAGTGTTGCAAGGACCCTTAGGATGTATGAAAAGGACACTCACACTGAAAACAAAATACAGCCTTAAAGACTTTTATTGAGATAAAATGGAATAATAATCAAATGGATATGATCAATTAGAATTACAAAGGAAATAATATTGTTCTAGTGGTACTATACTATAAAACTTTATAGAGTAACATAATTAGAACCTTTCTTGATAAATTGGGTGCAACAGACAAAGGACCAGCCTCGCGTCTGGCATGCAAAAAGAGTCTGGTTCAAGTTCCTCAATTCTTGAGTGGGAGATGAAGAATTAAGGAGAAGCTAGAGAGCTGAGAAGCTATAGAGAAACTATAGAAGGTAACAAAGTCTGACTCTAACTTGGAACTGAGAACTAAGAACTCACAACCCAGAATTAAGCATAATTTCCTACTAACTAATATGGTGAGTTGCCCCTCTTATAGAGCCTGAGCCCTATGTGCTCTCCTTCCATGTCCAAACTTAATTTCCTCACCCACAAAATATCAGGGTACACTTTCTCTATGGGCTGACATGTTCATATGTATTAATGACATTAATGCATGCTAATAATCTTTAGCTCATTCTCACATCTGTTATTTCAGGCCTAACCTGTTATTTCCTGTTCATTGTGGTGCATCTGTTGAGTTTAAAGAGGGTATGAACTCTAGGTAGCCATCTATCTATGTCAAAGATCTAACTTGCTTTAACTCATCCTCCTTTATCTATGCCAAAAATAAAGATCTATGTTAGAGAGTGCCACAGAACTCCAGACCTCACTCAAAGTTTGTGAAAAACAAAGGGGGCTGGGGTAATGTAAGCTTCTGGGGACATGGACTGATTTTATTTTCCCTCCAGAGTCTGTATAGTACCTAACAAAATGAGCCAGTCTATAACTGGGACTAGAAGCTACCACAATACAAATAATAAAAATCCCATTGACTCCAACTAAGCCACATTTATTATAAAGCCAATAGTCATACATGGTTACTTTCCTTTTGCAAGTGCTATCTAATTTACATGGAAGTGTTATCAATGACATCAAGTTACTGTTGTAGTGTAACAAACATATATATGCTATATTTTATGCTTTAGCTCATCATCATTTATCTAGGCTAAAAGTCCCAAACCTATGGATGCTGATTTGCCTTAGCTTAACATCCCAGGATGTGGCCTTTAGGTTCCCTGCATTAGAGCCAAAAATACTCCAGTGCAAATGTATTATAATAAAACAATCAAACCCCTGAAAAAAGATATATAAGCAGGCAAGTAGGCTAGCCCTATGGGCTACAAAAGTAATGTTTTGGATGAATGAATGTCTTTGTTCTAGAAAGCCTGTACTTTCTTAACCACTCTGTTTTACTCTGAATTTTAGCTGACCTTGGTGCGATCAATAAGCTGAATTTTAGCATGTTAAATAATTAGTTGAGTTGTGTCCTTTTTACTCTTAAACTCTTGACCCTTAGGAAATGTCCAGAAAGGAATCACTTGTAATCTATTTGGGGCAGGTGTCTTCTGTAACTAATAATCAATGGATACTTTTAGCTTAGTTTACCAGAAATTACTCTAACAGATCATTTTTATCATAATGACTTGGTTCTAGACATCTTTTGTAATTGATAAAATAGTGGATGTTTGAACAGATGTATTTGGCTTATTGATTATGTAAACCAGATACCATGAAAAGAAGTCCACGTCAGTAGCTCACAAAAAGACAAAGAAAGTATATAAAAAATGTAAGTGGTAATGGAGAAAATGATGTAATTGAAAGGGAGGTTCATAAATAGTCCGTAACTGACAAAATGGACAAGGAACATGTGGTATAGCCGCTGGGTTCTATCATCAATGTATCAGCAAAACATTAATGTGTGGATTAATATCTAAATCTTAAAAGATAACTGTAGTCACTGATGGTCCTAGTAATGATAAATTGGTTACAAATTTAATTGACTTGTTTCAATACGAAATTAAGCATAAGAGGATTTCCCTTTGTTCTGAATAGTATGTGAGGTGAGTTTTAGGGAGTTAGTGAGAAGTACACTCCTGTAGGCTGCCTCATTTCTCTAGTCTCAGATTTGTTACGTATGTTTCCTTTTCAGTATTGTGAATAGTATTATGTATTGTTTGATTGTCTTAAAACTTGTACTGAGTAAGTTAAGTGACATAATGACTTATATAAAATCAAACACACAACAAAGGTTTTCAAAGGGCAGAATCTGTCTTGCATGTTGGGTAGCCTGTCCTCCTCTTGGAATGGAGAAAGTGACCCTGTTGCAACAGCTGGCATGAACAGGGGATCAGCCTGCCTTTCTGAAACCAGATGGTTCCTCAAGAATTCACCAGGGAAGACAGAGCTTGAAAATGAGGGACGTTGTGGGTTCAGGTGTTTGTTTTTTTTGTTATGATCTGTACTTTCCTGTGCTTTGCTCTTTTATACTTAATCATGTATAAGAGCACTAAAACGTTGCCTAGAATCTTTGTACATTAAATGATTCGTAAATACTGTATGACTTCAGAAGTAAGCAAATGGTAAATCAGAAGCTTCACACCTTTTCGAGTGGAGTTCTGAGAAAGGGGTGTGTGTTTAAGAACAAGGGAATCTGACAGTTAGGTGCTGTGCCCAGGGACTAGCCAGTTGGACAGTAGACTTTCAGAAAGGTCTGAGCCTTGAGAGTGTGTTTATGGACCCCCACACCCAATGGGGACAATAGATGAAATCCATTCAAGCTGTGTTAGATTAAACCACTTGAGGATCCAGGGACATAAAAGCTTGGCTTCACCTCACAGCCATCAGGTTTGTGATTGCAGTGGAGTGCCTAGCTGGATCCATGACACCTCCATGTTAGAGTGAAATTCCAAAGGCTGGTGGCAAAAGAATGACAAATCCAGGTTGATGATGTTTAGAGCCCTCCTATTTCACAGGGAGAGCCTTAACCGTAGAATGGCTCCCAACCTGGCTTAGCAGCGGAGAAGTTGGATTGGCAACAGTCTCCTATTGATGCTAGAAAGAAGGGTGACCACATGACAAAGGATTGCTTAAAAGTTAAAGGAGCGCCTCCCTTTTTGTATCTGGGTCTTTAGCCATCTTCCTCCAGCTCAGAAAGCAGTGGTTGCTGGCCAGACTTCCAGCTCTGAAGGCAGTGTCACAACCAGACAGCAGTGCAGAAGTAAGGGTGGCATGGTATGGTAAGAAAGGCTGAGAAAATAAAAGTTCATCCAGGGTGCCATTTTCTCTAAGGCTGGCCCTGCATGTAGGGGCCTTCATGAGAGAGGGGGCTCTGCTTACCTTCCTGAGCCAGATGCTCTCCCGAGGAAAAGGCGATATAGTAGGGGGCATTGCCCTTACGATGTTTGTTTAGTAAATGATCTGTACTCCTGTGCTTTATATGATCAAGTTAAAGAGCAACTGTGTGAGACTCCAGGCAAAGTGTCCATGTTTATCTGCTTCCCAACATTTATGTGCCTCTTGAGAGAGTTAAATAGTAAACCAGAAGTCTTTTGGGTAGAGTTCGAAGAGGGTATATTTAAGCTACCAGGGTAATTTGAGAATAAGGATTGGTCCTGGGGGCCTAAGGAAGGTGGGCTAAAGAGCTCTGTTTCGTGAAGGGGTAACAGTGTGTCTCCAGGAAATGTGCCAAGGGAGAACACAATGCTGCAGCCTGCCCAGATCCAGGGAGGTTAAAATGCCAAGGGATGCAGAGGATTGGATTACCCTCACAGCAATCCGGTGAGTGACTAGGAGGTGGAGGGGGGTTGTTGAGCTAGGATCAGGGACATCATGCAAGATACATGTGCCCCTCAAGCTCTCTGTGAATACCTGGAGAACTTCAGTGGTTTACTGTTATAAAGCATTCAGGTATTTTCAAGAAAACCAGTCTTTCTTTGGTGTAAAATTATACTTGATGTGTCTATGTAACCCAGAATTGCTGGAACAATTTTTATAGTGGGGTGCTGAAAGCCATTCAATCAACTGTAAACCCTGTATATAATGGAAACCACTTTAAGCCAGGGGGTGTGGCAGCACCCTACACTCCTAGTTCCAGCACCTATGATGTAACCCTTTCTAAAAGTGTAGGATTAGCCATTTGGAATTCACACCAAAAGTTCGATAGGTCTGCAGTCCAGCCAACAATAGCAACAATGTGAATGAGCAGGCAAACTGATTCAGGGATAGGATACAAACAGTGGATAACGTATTAGCATCTGTGTTTCAGAGATCTACTAGCACATGATTTTATACTCTTGAGTATAGGACAAGAATGTAGCAATAGGAGAGCACTGGTTTCTATGGAAGGGCTGAATTCTGCCTATTGTTCTATTGTTATTATTCCTTTTTAAATATAGCCAGTACCTGAAAGTTAGCTGAATAGGAGAACAACAGAGGCAGGTCATAGCTGAGATTTATAGAGCGTATGTGCTTATAAGCCAAGTAATTGTGTATATATATGGCATTGATCAAAGAATAAAAACTGTATCAAAGTCCCCCTTTGCTGTTGAATAATGTAATCCTCCTGTAACTTTTAATTGGCCTGTTTGCCTAGACACTTTTGTCTTTTCCTCACCAACCGTATGAAATTATCTAACCAGTCCCTTAATGTGGAAATGGGTACAACCTTTAGTTTATCTTTTTATTTCCTTATGAACTGATAGCACAGCACATCGGAGGAGATGTTCAAAGTGTCAAATTTCAAGGGCAATTTTATGATACTTAATAGTCTTTCCGGTGGTTAACCACAGCACCCCTTTGGTAACAAACAAGCAATCATCATTTTCATTATTTTTTCTTTAGTCATTAAGATCGTAAATGAAATGAATGGCTTGTTAATTCCAGACTGTGGGAACTTCTTGAGAGCCAGCATATTGTGAAAAGAACAGATTAATGTTCTTACTGCTGTCTTTGTATGTAGTTCACAGATGATACACTTGAATCTGATTTGTTGTAGAGCAATGTAGATTTATGTAAAGTAAGCCATACAGATAAAAGACAAGCTCTGAACTAAAAATATTTTTAAAGAGTCTTTGTCTGGCAAAAGAATGTGCATTCCCTGGCACGTTCCAGCCTTTTAAAAAGATAACTTTTTGCTCAGCCATCAGTCAAAAAAATACTGAAAAGGTAAGAAGCATTTATCAGGGAAATGTATTTGACAATAAAATCCTAAAGTTGTAATTACATTTGGCAGATCTAAACCTGTTCTTGGTAGCGGCAGTTTTACAAAAGAAAAGTTAAATTTTTAAAAAAGTTTTGTACATCAGACTGTTAAACTTGTGCCTGGTTCTTTTCAGTAAATTAAAATGGAACTGGGTACAAAATGTTGTTGCAGCTAGCCCAAATAATCAAGCAGTGTTTTGGTGGGGGAGATGAGAAAAGTATAGAGACAAACACCATGGGATTTAGTATATTTATTTGCTTGTATTATGATCATCACATAGAGTCCTTCACCAAAGTTGGCACCTCAGTGCAGTAGGCCCTGAACAAACAAGTTTAAACTCTTCAAGGTGATGGCTTTCTATTTAAATAGAGAAAAGAGATAAAGGGTGGGAGGGGAAACATTCACAGGGTGGCAAAGTGACTTGCCCAATGTCACATAGAGCCCTGAATAGAGCTCAGGTGTCATTAGTGACAATCCACTGCTCTTCCCATAGGGACAACCTGGTTTTCTTTCTCTCTCCACAGGTTGTAGGGAGGTGGACTCTTCTGGAACCCTGTCCACAAATTATCCCAGGATGGAACCTTCAGGGTTGTGTAGCAAACATTGCTTGCCTTTTCTGAAGGTTAAATCCCCTTACCTTGCAATTACACTCCATACCATCACAGTCGTCGTATTTTTTTAAGTTTGAAATTTTCTTCAATATTCAAAATAGTGCTGACTTTAGGAGATTTTGATGGCTTTTGCCAATTTGATACGTACAATTAATTTCAGCCATTGCAGAAAGTTACCAAATCTCCAATAAATGGAGACATTTATGTGCAAAATGGGACAACTGAATTTAAAATGTTTTTAAATGTTTTTTCACTATTTTGTGTGTGTATAGATTTTCAAATCTCTCTATTTTGATTACTAAAGTGAGACCTAAATCACTTTGGAAGTGAGTTCTTATTCGTTCTAGTCAGGAATCCCATTTTATAAATATCTATAAGGTCTACAGCTTTGCTAGCAATCATGCACAGTCATATCATAGGTAGTGGGTATGTTGTCGCTCAAACTGAGTACCAAAGGGACCACTCTCCCGGACCAATCAGCATCTGGTATGGCCAATAGGCTTCCCGCCCCTCATCTTTCTCCTAGAGCATGCACTGTGGTTAATTTGTCTGTCTGCGAGTGCTTGGTCCATCTTTACCTCTTCTGGTACATTCTGTCCAATCTGTGGAGATAAAATACATCTAAGGGATGGATTTTTAGGCCTAAATCCAACTCCATGGGGTATGTGCCCTCAATGCTGAGTTTTACTGTCTGGGGTAATCCTAACCCCTGATCCCTGAAATACCCAGGCACTTATTTACTGATCAGAAAAGTTTTGGAGTCACAACATGCAGTCGTCCTGTCAGATCTCAGAAGCTATTGAGGGAAGAGCTATATCAGTGGCTGTATCAGAGCATGAAGGAAAACCCAGGATACTGCAGGAAGTGATGATTCAGTATGTGATATACTACCTTTAAATCAGCCCTAAACCAATGCAAAAGCCTAGTGTTGGAAGACCGTAGCAGAGATACCATAAGATGTCAACAACCAGTATAGTTTGCTAAAGTGGAACTGCATTTCCATCCTTTTTTTTTCTTCACCTTTATGATTACTCCAGGCTTGTCTACACTCAAAATGCTGCAGCACTTCAGTGTAGACACTACCTACACCAACAGAAGGAATTCTCTCATTGGCTGTAGATAATCCACCTCCTGAAGAGATGGTGGCTGTTGGAAGAATTCTTCCATCAACCTAGCTTTATCTACATGTGGACTTATGTTAACTCATCTATGCCACTTGGGAGTGGATTTTTCACATCCCTGAGCAATGTAGTCATGCCGACCTAATTTTCTAGTGTAGACAGGCCTTATCCTGGTTGTGCCCTTGAACTCCAAGGAATGGGGGTGGTAAGTGGCAGAACATATTGTGTGGTCTAGGAAGGCTTTTAGGTCTAAATGTGAAAACCAACTGGCTAGAAAATTCCTGCTGGAAGTAAATTGAAAACATGGAGGGGAGGGGAGAAGTTTGTGTAAATATTTTTTGGATAATTCCATTGCTGAGGGAGGGTATGTTTCTTGCACGACTGCAGCTGCTCACTCTCTCTTTCTGTCACTAAAGACTAGCACCTTTTGCACTCCTTGACCATTGCAAATTTGTCCTTGGTGAGCTTAGTAGCCAATGGCCCCTCACTCTTTTGTTCCTCATTCCCTCCGCTTTTGTCCTCTGAACGATGCTCTATATCTGGTCAGGACATAGATATGTACTGAACATAATAGTCATGGAGCCAGATAGTGAAGAGCATTGAGCCCTCAGTCTCTTTTTAGTGCTTTTTGAAAAGACCAGAAAAACTGCTTACATATTGTTATCTATCCATAATTCATCAGTTTCTTTCTCCAGCATTCTTAGCCTCAACAACTCATATGGAATTCCCTCTTTCTTCAGTTTTGGGTAACTTTTAAATGGGAAAAAATCCTGACTGAAAACATTAGTGTACTCTCTTTCATCTTTCTTCCTTCTCATATTTCTCCTCCTCTTTTAATCTTTCAGTCTTTTTCAGGAGGTGTTAAAGATCTGTCCATTCCCTTCCTCCCTGTCAGATTTCAGTTTCATCCAACATATGCCACCCCACCCCCAAATCTAGGACTAAGACTATGACGCTTTGATCCTATTGCTGTTGTTGTTAGGTCATGTGCAAAAGCCTCTGAAGCTTCTGAAACTCATACCAGTTCTGCTCCGATTATATCTGAGGTCTATTGTTTCTTGTTTTTGTTTGGTGGTGGTTTTTGCCTGACTCCCTATTAATCAGGCATCTACTGGGCACTTTAAAGTTCATGATGAAAAGTGAGCTGTGCAGACAAACATCATTAAACTTGTGACCTTTAAGGCTTTGTTCATCACAGTTTGAAACTCTGGCAAACATTTTTCTGCAGAGATAGATAACGATTAATGGTAAGTCTTGAAATTCAGCAATGAAATGGCTTTCTGCTCTGAGACTGAGAGGTTGTGGATCTTTCATGTGCCTCAGTAAAAATTTCATATGGCAAAATCTATGAGGATTAAAAAAAAGTATGGGGTAATCCCTATCAAGGCTGAGGAGGCAATTTAATAGAAGTAGTGATGGGGTAATGGTAGTGCTTCTATGATGTGTGGGTACAGATGGATGTCTACGGAGGGGCCTTCATGTGGCTAGACAAAAGGACATGTGATGCTTAGTCACATGAGGGTTTATGTTCCCAGCAGCTTGCAGATTCTGTGAAGTTCAGTGCCTGTGATCTGACTGGTGTCCATCAGAAATTGTTCAATGGTAAGATGTATACTAGTCAAAGATCATGTGAATTTGTTATGCCGCTTTCATTTCCAAGCTTCATCCCCAGAGAAATTCAGTTCTTCACTCTGATTTGTCCTTTATCATGGAGACTGTGAGTAGTAGATACCAGTGAATGATTGCTAACATTGGCTGGGGAAGGATGGGTGTCTGCTTTCTTTCCACTCAACAACTTCAGCTCCAAGATGGTATGGTGCTATGAGTCTCATCATGGCTTGAAAACTGAACCCACTTGTAAAGTAAAATGAGGTCTTTGTGACTCCTTCTTGAGGAAGGGAAATAAGAAATCCTACCTGAGGAGAGATTTATCAACTAATAAGTGATTCTCAGAAGACAGAAGCTTTTTACTCTACTCCTCTGCTATCCTTTTGTCTTGAAAGAAAATGGGATTTTATATTGACCCTGATGATGATAAAAATGATCTTCCCAAGAAGTTCATTTTCCACATTCTGGGAAATGCTCCAACATGATGATTGTTGTTTTTGTTGGTAATCCATCACTGACGATGACGATATTGTTTCAGTTCTGATCTATGGTTACGCATATGTCTCTGAAGTCCAAATCTTGATGCACAGAGTCGACTTCACTGAGGGCATGGGAAGTCCATGTCTATTATGTTTGATGCAGCTCTGTGGTGCCTTTGACGTGCAGCCTGGAAATAATTTTGTCAGTACCACTCAAACCTGTTACATGCTGATCTTGTCAGAAATGGTCACTGAGTCCTGTTCAGAGCCACTTGCTCAAGTTCTTTGAGATTGATGCCGGCCCACTGAAGATTACTCTTTAGGTTCATTATGAAGTGCTTATACCGCTGACCCTTCTTTCTTTTGCCCTACCTCAGCTCCCCATACAAGATCTGTTTTAGAAGACTGTGATCTTCCATTCTGATGATACGTCCAGTCCACCTAAGTTGTTCTCGCAGTATCATTTTCTTAGTGCTGGTTGAGTTTGCTCTTTCAAGGATCTTAATACTGGTCACTCAGTCCTGTCAACGAATGTTCATTATTGAACAAAGGGAGTGCATGTGAAATTGCTGACACTGTTTAATGTGCCATTTATAAAGAGTCCATGTCTCAGATCCATACAGGAGAGATTCTAGAACCACTGCACTGTAGATCTTCAATTTGATGGAGAGACAAATGTTGTTGATTTAAGGATTCTTGTTTGGAGTCAGCTGAGGGCCTAGCTAGCTATACTGATTCTGGAGTCTCCAATATATTCTATCATAAAAGTTTTTCCTCACTCTTCAGGAGATGCATTTCTTGGGAAGGGGTGTGTGTGTGTGAAGTTTAAAAACCATCATGGTAAATCACCCATGTATATTCTATTGGAGGACTAGCACCAAAGTCTGGATCCACCTGTCTCTTTCAGGTCATGTCTACACTAACTTTGGCTGATGCAAATGAGTCATCATTCAGCCACCAAAGTTTATATATTTCTTGTGCACATGTGTACTTTGCAGCTTACATCACCACTGCACATAGTCACCAGGAATGCTCGTGTCAATGCAAAGTACAGTGTACTACAGGTAGGCATCTCTCTGTGCCTCATACCATCATCTGGTGCAAGGCTGTGGGGAAACTTTTGCAATGTTTTGTGAGATAGAAATGATTTGCCCATAGATCTTTGGGACCAAGGGTCAAGCTCTCATCATATAACTTTCTCCATTCCATAATACCATTCACATCCCTTAATTTTAGCACCTCTTAAAAAAAAATCTCTCAAACCCCAGAGACACTTTTCAAAATCCACCATCTCTGACAGAAGCTTAGAGCCTTCAGAGCTCTGCAGTATTCTCGTAAATGTTGCAAAATACAGGAACTTGATCCTCCTGCATATGCAAACCCAAAGGAAGTACTGCAACAATGGGGGACATGATGCTGTCTTTTAGGACAGTTTGCTAAGGATCAAAATGAAAAAAAACCCAATTCATGGTCATTGGTAGCATTCATGGAGCAGCTGCAGAGAGGGAAGCACTACTTCCTGGTCCAAGAAATGGGCATTGACTGGTGGGATCGCATCATAATGCGGGTTTGGGATAACAAGCAGAACTTTTGGATGCACAAAGCTGCTTTCATGGATCTGTGTGCTGATCTTGCCCCAACCCTCCTGAGCAGGGGGACCAGAATGAGACATTCATTGACAGCAGAAGAGCAAGTGGTGATCACACTCTGGAAGCTTGCAAAGCTGGATTACTAATGGCCAGTGGGAAATTATTTTAATGTTGGAAGATCCACAGAGGTGTTTGTTGCCATGCAAGTGTGCAGGGCTGCTAATTTATCTCCTGTGATGCAGAAATGTGTAGGAACATAGTAACGTGCAATGTAATGAGTAATGCAGGAATGAGGTTCCCAGACTTGGGTGGGGCAATAGATGGAGTGCCCATCCCTATTTTGGCCCGAGCCCACCTTGGCAAAATATTTCCACTGGTGATTTTGAAATTCTTAAGGTCCCAGCTTACCCCTTGCTCCACTGGCTCATGAAGCCAGCCACTGGCTGCCTTGACAAAAGCAAGGAAAGATTCAGCTACTAGCTCAGAAAGTGCAGAATGACTGCAGAACGGGCTCTTGGTAGACTAGATCTTGGTGAGAAAAATATTCCAATGATTATAGCTTCCTGTTGGGTCCTGAATAATATGAGGCAAAGAGGGGGAAGAAAGCAGTCACCATAGTGGAAGGCAGAGGTGAATAGGATGACTGGGAGGGGGGGAGGATTTTCTGTAGCATGAAAAGGTAAAATTTGGGTCCATATTCCAAAGATACAAGTATAGGGCAATGACACTTACTTAATATTGGAAGGATTTTCTGCAGGGGGTGATGGCTTTAGCTGATATCTCACTCCTAAGGGTAGCACAGGCAAAGCAAACACAGCTGCTACTGGCAGCCTGAAGCTGCTCTGGCCCATGTTCCACTAGTTCACTGCAGCGGTGCCTGCTGAACTCATCATAGAGTGGCATGGGAAAATATCCTACCAGAGAGCGAAAAAATAAGGCAGACATCTCTAGAAACCTTCAGGGGGGACTGCAGAACATCTCTATGAAAATTTTATTGAGATCTCTCAGGAGGGTGAATGGGGACTTCCCTGTTCACGTGAACTATTTTGCAGCCCCCACATCCTTCCTGAAATTACTTGCTGAATGGAAATTAGATGCCTACTTCTGGTTTTCCCATACAAGTAAAACAAGTCAAAACCTGTGTCTGTAACTTGGGGATGAGTCAGATGCCATCTTTAAATTTAGAAAGAAGAAAATCTGTAAGGTAAAATGAATGCGCACAATTACCCAAGTCCCTTTCCCTTCATCAGGCTTGTCCACATTCACTTGAAGGGACTAGCTCAACTGTGGCAGAATCTCAAATAGGTCCTGCTTGCAGAATGATGGGAGCCCCCTGCCAAATTTCTGCCTCTTCCTTGCTGTTCACATCAGGGTCTCTGTGTCACTGGTACCCACAGTGGTGTGCTGGGTGCTGGAAGGCTCTCTGCCAAGTACACCATACAGCTCATTTTAAAAGTGGCCGGTCTGCAGCTCCACATCATCTTGATTATTGGACTGCCGCCGTTTCATCCCTTTCATGCAGCAGTGCTATTGGATCCCTTTGCTTGCATCTCCCATGCAATCTGTTCATAGGTCTCTGTTTCTACTGCTGGGGTCCATACTCCCAAACTTAATTGGGAGTTTTACAGCTGGGAAGAGCCTGGGAGACTACAACTCCCACGATGCCTTGGGGAAAAGAGAGACTTGTCCCCTTCCAGGAGTCAGAGAGAAGCATGTTGGGGGACTCCATTTTGGTGTTGGGGTGGAGTGCAGCCCAGGCTGGAAGCTGCTGGCTGGATCCCGAAGCTATTGCTGCTGCTGCCTGTTGATGCAGTCCCAAAGCTGCTGTTGGGGTCCCAGAGTTGCTGCTGGGAGCCTGCTGGAGTTGGGATTGAGCACAGAGCTTCAGAGGTTGGTGACATTGCCCAAGCCAGGGCAGGGACTGAGGTGGGCCTGCACTGAAGGTGGTGTGAGTGTCTCTCCCCCCCCCCCGTTGTTTGGGGCCGGGCTTGTAAAGGAAGGGGCACAGCAGAGAGACTGGCTGGAACTGAGAAAAGGAAGAAAGACAGTCCCTTCAAGCAGGGCCAGGACTGCCAATCTCCCGTTTGATGCCTGTGCTGAAAGGATACGCTGAACCGGCAGAGTACTGTCTCCATCTACCGATCTTCAAGCGCGCCCACACAAGAAAGGGGTCAGGGCTTGAACCCTGGGAGAGTGCACACTCCAGAGGTGGGGTAAATAATGGCAGTGTAAATGCCTGGTACACAAGTTTAATACTGAATACTGTTTTTATTAATTGGTTTATTCAGCTGCCCCTGTGGTTTGTTTAATTTCAGTCTGTTATGCCATATTTCTTTATTTTGTTAAGTAAAGGTGTGTTAACTCTAATCTAAGTATATTGGATGTTTAGTTTGCAAAATTGCAATTGTTAAATTAGATTTATGTCTCAGATTATTATAATTTTAGACTAGGTCTAGTCCTGGAAGCTCCCAAAGCCACTATTGAGCGTGTGCAGGGGCCAGCCAGGAGGAGGCACTGTCAATTTTAAATCCCTTTAGAAATAAAGGGACTGCAGCAGAGGGGTGGACAGAGGATTCCCAACTATCCTACATCAACACTGGGATACTCAGGATCTCCTTGCTTGTCAGAAACCCTAGGCACCCTTGCACACTGGTGAGTGTTGCCTGCTCCCAAGTAACCCAGTGAAGGAAGGGGGTTACAGGTGTGTTCACCAAGATGGACAATCGAGGGGGGGAAAAGGCATTTAAAAAACATCTCTTTGCTGTTTGAACTCTCACCAGAGACACCAAACTGAAGCAAGAGATTCCCCAGGAGCTATCTCCTGGTCCTCCCTGAAAAACACTTTGAAATGACAGATTGCTACAACTGTCCCCATTACGATTTACAATGCAACTCATTTGTGGGTGGTTTGTTTCTTTTAACCCAAAAATAATTCATGTCTTTTTCTTAGTTAATAAACTTTCAAATTGCTAATTACAGGATTAGCTACATTATCTTTGTAAGAACTAGGGTACCAACTAATTTGGGGTAGGTAACTGATCTCTTGGAACTGGAAACACCCTGAATATGGTGGGTGGGGCAAATCACCTTTTATCACTAAATCCAGTTTGAGTGACAAGACACTGTCCAGTCTAAGTAGACTATCTGATTCCACAGTAAGACTGCCATAGTGATCAGGAGTTCACATTTGTTACTGTTTGGGGAAATGTAATCATGGAACATACCTCCAGTCTGGGGTCTCTACCCTGTTTTTGACAGCCTGCCTTGAGATAGGCAGTCATGGTCTCTAACCACTCCAGGCAGTGTCATGCTTCATCTGCAGTTAGTCCTTTTGAAAAGGACTCTGTTACACTCAGTAACTTTCAGTTCACCGCCATTCAGGGAATCTGCTGGTTTCCTTCAGGACAGACTTGGATCTGGGGGAGAGGGGAGGAGAAAAGAGAGAGTGTTCTATAACATGAACGTATATATTTAAGGAACTCGCGGGCAAAATAAAAAACAGACCTTGAATGTATTCCCTAAATTAATTACACTTCCCAATTATGGTTTCATTGTGGTGATTAGTAGGGAGATGAATGTGTTAGACTGCAGATGTAAACTCACATTTTGAAAGCAGTTGATAGAGAGCTTATTTATTAATCATGGTTTTTATGGTAAGGACCAATCATGAGTGGGGCACCATTGTGCTAGGCACCATACAAACACAGAGTAGCAGACAGTTTTTGCCCTGAGGAACTTACCATCTAAACAGAGCACACAGACACAGTGGAGGAGGGGGTAGAAAGCACAAACAGGATGAACAGTGTGATGACAGCAAACGTCATGTTCGTGCCAGGGGATGAAGGGAAGTTAGGGGCTAAGTTAAATGGAGCAGGAGAGGGGACATGAAGGGATTCAGGGGGGCAGGGCAGGGGAAAAGAGGGTAAAAGGTAGTTGTGGAGTGAAACGTATGAAGTGCCTAAGGGTAAGGACGCTTATGAATTGGAAGTGGAGTTATGAATCTACTGCTTATGTTAAACAGTTAATTGAACTGTTACCTTACCGTCTCCATTCTCTTTCCTAATTTGTTTTTTCCTCCCCCGTGGTCTCTGTGAAACATGGTTCCTCTATTTATTATGTATGTGTAGCACCTAGCACAGCAGGGTTCTGATTAGAGCTGATTGGAAACTTTCTCACTAAAAAAGCTTCTTATTAGGAAAAATCTGATTTACCAAAACTGATTCTCTTCATGAGAAAAAGAAGGATTTGATGAATCTCCCAAAATCTTCAAAATAGTTTCATTTTTCAAAACTCATTTTGAACTGAAATTTTATTTTAAACCTTTGTAGTCTAAATTAAAAGGTTTAAATTGCAACAATGTTTTGAAATGATCAAAATAACCTTAATTTACCTGATCTGAATATATTTTGGATTATCATTTTGGGAAAACTATCAAGCTGTTGACTTTTCATCCTGATTTGGTACGAGAAAAATTTAATCTCCAATTCTCCTCGGGTGGGAAAACCATTCCCTGCCCAGTTCTAATTATGATCCCCAAATGGTGGCTTAAGGCCCCAATTTAGTTCAACCAACACAGAGTAGATTGGGCAATCGAAAACATATCAAGTATTTTGAACAAGCAAGTTTTACCTAGTGATTCTCAAGAGCTTATAGCTGTGATGAAGCCATCAGAACCACATACAAGACATCGGCACTCCTGCATCCTCTGCTCCCTTTACCTGTAGTTCTGCTCTCTTTACCTGTAGTTCTATTTCTCTCTCATTTAGATTGTGTTGGGTGCCTCATGGTTGGAGTATATATTCCCCGTATTACCAAATGGTCTGTTACCATAGCTTGCAATATGCATTACTGTCTTTAGATTCAGCACTGATACTATTCTTTTTCTCCAAGAGTTCAGCTTTTCTTTGGATGGTTCCCAAGTGGCATAAAGCAGCAGTGGAATATCTATCGCCCACATCACGCTTCTGTAACAGCTCTGGTTGATGAGCCAGAACCTGCATAGACTGTGCGCTTAGGAATGATAGCAGTAGCTATGACCATCAAATAGGTCACTTCCCCCTCCTCCCCCCCCAATAATTTCTCCTTTTTTTTAAGAGAGTCTGTCTCCACTAAGCTTTGTTCCAAGCAAGTACCCTATCGCACTGAGCTGACTTGATGGCATTTAATTAATACAGAACCCAGAAAAAGAAAACATCTGAAAATCAGGTCCATTATTTAGGTACCGAAATCCATTTAGGCATGTCTTTACACACCAAAGTTTGAAAGCGTGGACTATATTGCCTATATTATGCTACCTACATTCAGCCAGTGTTTTTTAATTACATCACTCTTCCCTTTGTTTATTTTTTTTACTGTACATGAAATTGGACACATTACTGTCAGTTTCACAGTAATTGCCCTGTATTCCGCACTCTATATTCCACTTCAGCAATGCCCAGTTAGGTCGCTAGACATCTCCTATCTCTAGGTAGGGGCTTTTATCCCATTTGTTTCAGAGTGAGGGGTTTTAAGGCTGCACAGTTCTCTGCCTTATACTGTTATAACCCCAGCAACCTAGTCTGCTTAAAGACCAATGCCTGTGCTTTGCTTTCTCGCTGAGGGCTTTGAGCAGTGTATTGGGAGCAATTACAAGTTAAAAGCATTACAGAAAAAACACGTACAAATAAACATCTTTAAACACATACTAAATATAACAGGAGTCATGTAGGAGTCTGGGGCCCTAGAAGTCTTTCCAGTCCTTCCACAAGAGGAAGAAAGGTAGTCTTGGACAGAAAATCCTGTTTTGTTTGCTGGATCAGAAAGAAGGCACTAAATCAGTTCAAGCTCATCCTTTTCTACCGAAAGCCCTTTCATAACACAATCATAGGTAAACTATTCATAGATGTAATACAACATGGTCCCCAAAGATATTGAATACAATTGCAATATCTGTCAGTTACCTTCTGATTTCTGTAGCATTTCTTGCTATTAGGCTCAGCACGCTTTAAATTTAATGTTAGCTCTGTAGCACCATTTTTGGCAGTCTTTTCTTGTTAGAGCTTAATTGGTGAATGGCGGTTTTATTTTGCTCATTGTTCTTCCTAAGCACAGTGGCTTTATTAGGGTGGTTCTTCTCTGACAGCAGAAGACTGAAATGTTGTATATCTTTTTGGTAGTGGAATTAAACTTCACAATTACCAATTCAAAAAAGAATGTTACATGCCTGATATCTCTTCACTGGCAATTTGATACTAAAATATGAACAACTGCATTCTACTTGTAGACTCTGTTTCATAGGTTAAACTTAACTTGGACAAAAATTGGAGTCAAATGAGCGATATCAAATTGATTACTTAGTGTAAATACACACAGAGCCCCAGCTGAGCATCTCCAAACCATCCTAAGCACAAGAGCCAATAAACCTATGAGAATTTGTAAGTTTTAAAAATGAGCATTTGTAAGTGAAAGGGCACAACTAGTGGTTGGAAGACAAAATAATTTGAGATTTTTTTAAACAAAACCTTCATGCTTATGGAAAGACACCAACTAACGGGAGCTAAGAAAATACCTTTCCTAGAGAAGACATTGCTAATTTAGTGTCTCTTGCACCTTCTTCTGAAGCAATGGTGCTTCCTGCCATCTGACTAGACAGGACCACTTGTCTGCTCTGTATGGCAATTTTTAAAAGCTCCCAAGTTTTAAAATGACATGAAAACATGTTTAACATAACTGTAACTTACTGGGCAGAGAAGAGGTGTTTCCTCTAGTCCTCCCTAACACAAATAACAAACATTCTCAAACAAAGTTAGTGGGGCATAGAGTAAGGCTTGCATGTAATAGAACCCAGGTTAGTCTTGATTATGGAGCCAGACCTGCCAACTCCCCAATCCATCTTCTTGTTCTGTTTGTACAGTGCCTAGCACAATGGGGTCTTGGTATATGGTAATAGAAATAAATCAAATATATAATGATTGTTATTTCTCTAACCCCATACATGGTAGAAAATTCGAGAGCAATGGTATGTCTTTGCTAGAGTGTAAGGGGACACAGTTTATAGAGCCACATCATGCACCCTTCCTACTCAGGTGAAGCTCCCAGTGACTTAATGGAAGCTTAATGGACTTGAGTGGAAAATGCAGGATTGGGCCTCAGATGCTAAATGCCACCTACCCAACAAACTGCAGGTGCATAGACTCTATACATGTCTTTGAATTGCACCTGAGGCTGTGCTTGAGTACAACGGGTGTGTTTTTTAGCAAGTCACTCAAGCCCTTTGAAGAAAGGGAAGAGGAGTGGACAGATCCCACCTTTCCCCCAGGCATCTTACTTTGAGCTCATCTAGGTTTGTAGCAAATCTGATCATATTATCGTATTGCTTCTCTCAGGTGCTGAAGAGCAGGTGCTCTGGATATTGTGGCTCAGTACTGTGATGCTACAGCAGACTCCTTGATCAAGGGGCGGGAGGGAATGTTTGTGCTCACCTAAGTCATATCAATTTCTGGTTTAGTTACTCTAAAGTTTATTTCCCTTCCAGACCTGTAAAGATACCCCACCTAATTAGAATTAATTGCTCTACACAACTCTAATTGAAAGCCCTAGTATTTGGTTACAATGGATGAAAATGACTCTTGGAATTCCAGATTTGTACTCCATCACATCAATCAGCTGTGTACTGTCTAGTTGATTTTCATACTGTTATATATGGCACAATAGTGTGAGAGCCAGATACCAAAGGAAACTATTCACTTAGATCTTTCTCAGGAACTGTGACAGGAATACAGCCAAGACATTAAAGTGCAAACTTTTTTAAAATGACAGCTCTACAAGAGGAGTGTAGAAATTATCACTGAAATAAAACTCAACACTAAAGGCATAAATAAAATAATAACATGTTGATGATAACTTTCTTTTTCAAATGCGCAGGAAGTTTCCTATACGCTATTGTTTAAATTGACTAACTGAAGTAAATATTGTCTCTCTCAAATTCAGATTTTCTAAAATGAATGAGCATTCTTTTATTTTTTTTCAGCTGACCATGGGAGATTCTTGATTTTTAGAGAAACATTGGGCCAAAACCGCTGCTGCTGTAAATGGATGCAGAAGCATTGACTTCAGTATAATTTTGTGCATTTTCACAAATCAAACTTGGCCATTATTGAAAAACATAATTAGTGGCTCTATGATTGGGAAATGGGGTTTTCTTTTTTAAGGGTGTTTATAAAATAGTGCTTCACATACAAACAATCCTATGGCAGCTATTTTTGGCCCAGTCCTCTGTAGGTGTAAATGTCTTGTGCTCATTTACAGCAGCTGAGGATCTGGGCCCCAGTGTTTAAGAATGAAATTATGTAGATATTTACCACCACAAATGTGCTCATTTTCCATTTGAAGATAGAATAAAATTGCCAGAACGACCAACACAGTATGAGACACTCAAAACTGGTGTATGAATGCAGTATACTCTTAAGATGGTTAAAAGACAGTTAAGGGGTCACACCTACCACAAAACCTAATAGCCAGTCTGCCCAGAATCTAGCACCACGCGGGTGGAGTGTTTAACAGGGTAGTGTTGTGGAATGGATGTGTGTGTGAGACAGACAGACTAGCTGGAGTGTAGACAAGCAACAGACTGAGAGCAGAATAAGTGAACCAGCAACTTGTAAGCTTGGTGTGATCCTGGGAGAAGCCAGGAGACTAGTTCTGGTTTCTGGCTTCTGCCTGGAAGAAGCTTGGGCCAGTAAAATAAAAACGCTCCTCTTGCTTTTGATTTCTCCTGCTTTCGCAAAAGCTGGATTTTGTTCATTCCTTGTAAATAAGGAAAATCGCATTCACAAACATACCAGACTGCTTCATCAACAATTAGTTCCAACTGGAATATCTCCAGGACCCTGAATTTCAACCAGCCATTTGGGTCAAAAGGGATAATGAGAATCTTCTTAACAAAAAAGGCCCAATATCAGTTATCTGGCCAGCCAAAAAAAAGGCTATTCTAGTTTTACATGTTACCTAAGCAAACTACTAAAGCTATCAAATTCTCTATTGCCTGATCTTTTCCAGATCCAGTAAATGATTATCCCCTCTCCCACCCCAAAATCCATGCCCCTATATATTGCTCTATTCCCTCCCATAGAGATCAAAACAGGGAAGAGGAAAGGTGAATACATAAGATGTCCCATCCAGAAAATATGTTGGTGCGCTATGAAGAGGAGTAAGTAGGGAACATGTTTCCCTCTAAAACAATTCCATGTTAGACTTGGAAGAGAGTTCATAAAGTAAACATTGTCAGATATACGGTCAAGATTGGTCTATGTGACATACCCTTTACCATCTGAGAGGTCACAAGTGGGACTTAGAAAACCAAGAGGAGCATAGCCTGATGCCAGCTGTTTCATTGCTGGGAAGCCTTGAATAAGTCACCCTCCTTGCTTTAGACTAGAGATCAAGTAAGAGGGGAAGGTCAGGTCCATATTTCCCCACAGATCCTTGACCTCTATGGTTTTTTCTTCCTCTCCTCTGTTCCACATTCACACTAAGTAAAATGTACTTTGTGAGATCCGTAAATCTTGAACTAGTTTGTGCTAGAGTGATCAGATGTCCAGATTGTATAGGGACAATCCCAATATTTGGAGCTTTTTCTTATATAGGTGCACATATCCCCCACCCCTTATCCCAATTTTTCACATTTGCTCTCTAGTTACGCTAATTTGTGCCCTTCAGTGCACTTTTACATAAAGAAGAACTATAGGACTAATGTGTTAAAATTATCCACTATTTTATGGACAGGACATATGGAAAATACTTGATTATACCTTTCAGTTCACCACTTGCCTATGCATTGTTACAGTTGTTTTTCCTCTGTATTGAACACATACATTTCCGGAGAGTTTGCCTGTCTGCAGGGGCAGCTCGCATTTTGTGAGGTACATTTGAAACAGCCAGTTATAGAGGAGTTGCATACTGAGCAGTCTTATGCAGACTTTCTTTTCTTGTCTAGCTGTTTCCTCAATCAAATGTAAAAGTTGCTTAGTCTGAGCATATAACTATCTTCGATATTTAGATAACCATAAAAATGGGGGTCAATAGCTTTTCTAGTTTTAAATGGCTCAAACAGTAGGAGACATTGGGGACATTTTCCAGCTTCTACTTTGTTTTTAAAGAAAATATTTTTATCTGTATCAACAGACATGCTGTATGTTTTCCTCTTCCAAAAAATTAATCACCATAATAGGAAAGGTTAAATATAGACTTCTGGCTGGTGGCTTAGGACATTGGTAGAGTGTCAGTTGTAAGGGCAGTGAACGTAGGGCAAATCAAATTACGATACCTTTTGACAAGTAAATCTCTCCTGTCCATTTGTAGCTAAGTGCCGATCCTGCAAAAGTGCTCCTGTTCAACTTTAAGTGTGTATGAGTTTGCAGGATCAAGGCCTTAAGGGATTAGCTCTCTAAGAAAAGGAGGTGATGGGAGAACATGTGTGGGCAGGGGAGGGGGATCTACATGTCCTTATACACAATAGCCAATTTTCACATTATACAGTGAAAGCCTGAAAAGAGATGCTGACTTTTATTTTTTTGGTTGGTAAAATTATAGTTTTAAAAGGTGAGAATTTCATCCATGGCAAATACCTTATGTGAAGTAGCCAGATTGTTGTCTGTACCCTTGATGGTTTGGGGGGCATGATGGGAGGAGAGGAAAAACATTTTCTAGGTCATCTTTTGCTATTCTGGCTCTCTTGTTTTACTGAAGATTTCTCAGTCCTCTGTCCCTTTACCCAGCAGTCTGTTCAAGTTATAGTTGTTACATTCCAAAAGACACTACAGTTAAAGCAAAGTTAACACAAACCAATGGTTTGAGAAAGTTCCACTGTTCTTTCAGAGAATTTTCTTCTGAGTTAAACACTGCATAATATTTTCAGCTGAGCAAGAACAAATTTTTCACATGCAACAACCTTTTGTTTTTGCACAAATCAAAACAACCTGAGGTGAAACAACCAAAATTGCTGATTCTCACAACCCCTTCTAAAACATTATTTTTGTTCACTGATTTCAGCAGCAGTTAGTTTTCCTCCCGAGTAGCACTGATTCAGTGATAAAGGCCCAAATATCAAGAGTTAAAATTACATTTGGTATAAGCAGGTATGACTCTTATGATTTAATGGTGTTGTGCTAGTTTACATCAGGGCTGAATTTGGCCTAAATATTTAAGAAATGGAAAGAAAAAGTTCTTTGCCAAAATTCCATCCAATTATAACTCCATAGAGGTTGTAAGGGATTAATTTCATCCTTAATCTAAAAGGTCCTTAATTCACAAACTCCAACAGTAAGGTCAAAAAGCATTCACTTGGACTGTAAATTCTCTGAAGCAGGGACTGTCTTTTTATTCTGCTTGGACAGCATCTAGTAAAATGGGGTCTTGATCCATATCTGTAGTTCCCTAGGTGCAACTGCAATATAAATAGTGTGGGGTCATTCTTTTAGGAATTTTCCAAAAGAAGGTGAAGATTAACAATGGAATTTTTATGAGACGGTTACTTCCCTTAGTTAAAATACAAGCATAGTGTGGTATAAAAAACAATGAACATTAGCAACAGAGTTTGGGGTTTATATATAGGAAAACAGTGTCTTATTTTTTTTAACTGACCAACATATCCAATTCACATGTGCTCCTTTCATAGCTGTCTAACTGCTATATCGGAGTGACAGTGAAGGAAGGAGGAAAATGTCCTAAATACTGCTGAAGCATAGCAATTTGAGGGCAAAAATTGCAGAAGTTTAAAACAAAAGTAACTACATGAGGGATAATGGAGTTAATCTGGATTTACACTGATATAACTGAAAGCAGAATCTGGTTCTTTGGTTTACACCTAAAAATCTGGTGTTTAATAATGAGAGAACCCAATCCTTCAAAATTGTTCTGCATGATGGACCATAATCCATATGCCTTCCTACCAGGAGAATCATAGAAGATTGGAGTTTGAAGGGACTTCAGAAGGCCATCTAGTCCAACCTGCTGCTCAAAGCAGAACCAACCCCAACTAAATTATCCCAGCCCGGGCTTTGTCAAGCCAGGATTTAAGAACTGCCAAGGATGGAGATTCCACCACCTCCCCATTCCAGTGCTTCACCACCCTCCTAGTAAAAAAGTTTTTCCTAATATTCAACATAGACCTCTCCCACTGCAACTTGAGGCCATTGTTCCTTGTTCTGTCATCTGCCACCACTGAGAACAGCCTAGATTAAGGTAGTTAAAGGCTGCTATCAAATCTCCTCTCCCCTCACTATCCTCTTCTGCAGACTAAAGAAGCCCAGTTCCCTCAGCCTCTCCTAATAAGTCATGTACCCCAGGCCCCCCTAACAATTTTCATTGCCCTTCACTTGATTCTTTCCACTTTGTCGGGATCCTTCCTGTAGCAGGGGACCTAAAATTGAACACAGTACTTCAGATGTTCACCAGTGCCGAATAGAGGGGAATAATCACTTCCCTCAATCTGCTTGCAATGCTCCTATTAATGCAGCCCAATATGATGTTAGCCTTCTTGGCAATAAGGGCCCACTGTTGAGTCATATCCAGCTTCTTGTCCACTTGTATGTTCTTTTCTGCAGAACTGCTGCCTAGCCCGTCAGTCCCCAGTCTGTAGCAGTGCATGGGATTCTTCCATCCTAAGTGCAGGAGTCTGCACTTGTCCTTGTTTAACCTCATCAGACTTCTTTTGGACCAATCCTCTAATATGTCGAGGTCACACTGTATCATATCCCTTCCCATCAGCATATTTACCACTCCCCTAATTTTCGTGTCATATGTAAAGTTGCTGAGGTTGTAATCCATCCCATCATCCAGATGGTTAATGAAGATGTTGAACCGCCCCCCCCCCCCCGCTGACATCCCTGGCAGCCATGCCGACCTGGCTCCTCTGCCTCCTGTTCTCCCGGTCCCTCCACGCTCGTATTGGGTGCAAGGAGGGAGCCATGGGGATCCAGCCATGCAGGGATTAGGCAGCCAAAGGCAGGGCTCTGGGGTAGAGCCTGTCACGCCTATCCCCCCACCATCGGGCAGCCCCTCCATACTTTTATTTGTACCCTCCCCCATCAGCAGCAGCGTCCCATGAGGGGGGTCTGCAGGCCTATTTCCCGCTCTCCCCAACTCCTGCTCCCCGCCACACCTGCTGCTCCCACAGTGGGGGAGAAAGTGAGGGTGAGAGGAAAATGGGCCCATAGAACCCCCCTCATGGGGCACTGCCGCCAATGGTGGAGGAGGGCTCAAATGTAAGTATTGGCCTCTGGGCAGTGGTACCCACTGTACTGTGACCCACGATTCACCACTACTCTTGATACTGGCTGCCAACTAGACATCAAGCTGTTGATCACTATCCACTGAGCCGGATGTTCTATCCAGCTTTATATCCATTTTATAATACATACATCGAACACATACTTCTTTAACTTGCTCACAGTATTTTGGAGTAACTTGGAGACAGTATCAAAAGCTTTGCCAAAATCAAGGTATATCCAATCCACTGCTTTCTCTACATCCACAGAGCCAATTATCTCAGGTTGGTCAGGCATGACTTGCCCTTGGTGAATCCTTGCTGACTGTTCCTGATCACTTTCCTTTCTTCCAAGTGCCTCAGAATGGATTCTTTGAGGACCTACGCCATGATTTTTCCAGAGACTGAGGTGGGGCTGACTTGTCTGTAGTTTCCTGGATCCTTGTCCTTCCTTTTTAATGATGGGCACTATATTTGTCTTTTTCCAATCGTCGAGGACCCCCCTCCCCCCAGTCGCCATGAGTTTTCAAACATAATGGCTTTGCAATCACATTGGCCAAGTCCCTCAGCACCCTCGGATGCACTCCATCCAGCCCCATGGACTTGTGCATGTCCAGCTTTTCTAAATAGGCCTGAACTTATTCTTTCAGCACTGAGGGCTGCTCACCTCCTCCCCATACTGTGCTGCCCAATGCAATAATCTGGGAGCTGACTTTGTATGTGAAGATAGAGGCAAAAAAAGCATTGAGCACTTCAGCTTTTTCCATATCCTCTGTCACTACGTTGTCTCCCCTATTCAAGAAGGGGTCCACACTTTTCCTGACCACCTTCTTCTTGCTAACTTACCTATAGAAACTCTTCTTGTTACCTTTCACATTCCTTACTAGCTGCAACCCCAATTGTGTTTTGGCCTTCCTGAATTCACTCCTGAATGCTCGAGCAATATTTTTATACTTCTCCCTAGCCATCTGTCCAAATTTCCACTTCTAGTAAGCTTCCTTTTTGTGTTTAAGCTCACCAGAGATTTGTCTGTTAAGCAAAGTTGGTCTCCTGCCATATTGGCTATTCTATCTGCACAGCGGGATGGTTTGCTCCTGTGCCCTCAGTAAGGTTTCTTTAAAATACAGCCAGTTCTCCTGAACTCCTTTCCCCCTCATATTAGCCTCCCAGGAGATCCTGCCCATCCGCTCCCTGGGGAAGTCAAACAGTCTGCTTTTCTGAAGTCCAAGTCCATGTATTCTGCTGCTCTCCTTCTTTCCTTTTGTGAGGAGCCAAATTCTGCAGTTTGTATACAGGCAAAACTCCAACTTAATTCAACAGTCATTTCACTTGGGTGGACCAAATCCTTAAGTCCTTAATGTGGCTGTTTGTTGGTGGCTTTTTAATTGTACCCTGATTTTATAAATGAAAGAAATAGTCAGTGAGAATACAAAGGAGTTAGTGTTTGAGTGAAAAATATTGGAACTTCATCTTCAGATATTTTCTTTCAATATTTGTGCTGTAGTGGTGATATCTATGCCTACGTGTTAGCTTGTATGTATAAATACATTCCTGCTAGTTGTTTCCACAGAGATTATAGGGGGTAGTTGGCTTGTACATTAGCTTTTCCCTTCTAGAGATCTGGATTTAATTCTTGGTTCAACTTCCATGTTCTGTGATCTCATTCTGTTCCCGTTTGTACACCTACCAAAGTAAACATGCATTGCAAAAGGGCATGACTGACAAGCTTTGCTCTGCAGAGCCCCTAGACTGGACTAGCAGATGTCTTGAAGGTCAGCGCTGAGGCATGCTGGCGGGACTGTGTGGGGAAGTTTGTAAAGCATTTCTTTCCATTGTCAGATTCAAGCTGTGGCTATTTTCTTACTCTCACGAGTTCAAGAGGTACTTGCATGTTTTTTTAAACAATGAACAGTTTCTGAATATATTCCTTACCACCTTATGTATCAAGCCAGGAGGTGCAGAGGTTTAGAAAGATTCTGTGTTAAATCAAATTGTGATATTGACAGTGCATTCTTCAGTGCTAAAGCTCTATTAAGGCTGTCAGCAATTACTCTTTCCCTGAAGTTTTCAGTGGTATGTACCACTCTAAGTTTGGCACATAAAAGAAGGGAGGGGCTGTTAAGACTCTGAATAAGGATGCTGAAAATCTAGGTTCAACTCCCACCTTTGCCACAAACTTTGTATGACTTTGGGCAAAATTATGTAATCTCCCTGTGCGTAAGTCAGTTCTCTCAATTTAAAAGGGCAGGAGTGTTGTAAGGCTAAATACATTATGTATTTCTTCTGGTAAGTACTATAGAAATGTCCACAAGTAATACCTACACTTCATGTTTACCCTGACTCTTGGAGAAGGTAATATTAATTCAGCAACAGAGTTACGTTCATGCTATGCGGATGAAAAGTGTTAGTAACTTGAACAAACATTAATACTTTGACTGCTCTGAACCTTTTGCTACTGGCTGACTTCCAGCTTCTGATTCAGATTTAGGAAGTGTGACCTCAGTCTTATACTGGAATCCAGGAAAGCAGATTCCTTAGCACTCATGGTGTCCCATTAATTTCAGCAGAGGAGTCTTCTTGGGTGCAACTCATTGGAGGATCAGGGCCCAGATGTGTATCATAAGGGTTGTTTAGTACTCATAACATCCTTTAATTGAGCTATCTGGTATAAGTGTCTGATATTTCTGATATCATTCTTAAATGATTACAACAATCGTGTATTTATTAGGCTTAGCAAGATTGTTAATACAGAACTCTTATCCTTCGGTTACGTTCATCTCCTTAAAGTGTACCTCAGGGCTCAGTTTAGGATTTCCAATTCTTCTTTCTGATACCTGCAGACAAGACGGTTTCTGTGATTTCAAGTTAAAACCTCTGTAGTTCTTCATAGGACATAAATATATTTTCCACTAACCATATTTAATCATGCATCCTGATCCACTTATTTTGGGGGCCCAGTCCTAGATGTCTAACAATACAGAAATGTTGAAACTGTGAAATGGATTAATCCTTTTTTCCACCACTCCTCTGAGGGCAAATGTACAAAATAGAGATAAAGAAAACCAGGAGTGGCTTTTGTTTTACAAAACTAAAAGCACTGGTGATTCTAATGTAGACTCAATTAGGCCCAAACCTCTACATTCCTCAATTTTTGGGGAGGTTGGACAAGTTGTTCTGGGTTTGTGTGCTCCTTAGATATTGCTGTGACACTGTCAAAGATACTCAGACTTGTTCCTAGTTTCTTATGATACTCATAGAAGAACAACATAGGAAAAAATTAAAATCATAGAAGAAAATGTTCTGAAATGTTAAACTGGCTTTTAACATCCTAATTTTTGGGGACTCAAACTGGGACACAGAGATCTTGAATGTTAGAGGTGCTGAGAACAGACAGTTCCCACTGATTCCTATCAGAGTTGCAAGGGCTCAGCACATCAGGCCAAGATGTCTCATGTTGAGCACCCAAAATCAGGACCCTAAAAATCAAAGGCCACTTCTGAAAATGTTAACCTTAATTAACAATCTAACTAGAATCTTCCACCTTGATGGTTTTTGATGAAGAATGACCACTTGTTACAAATACACTGCTTAGAGTGATTTTTTAAAGTGATTTAGTTGCTAGCTTGTATGTAGACACTTCTGTTTAAGGGTGGCTTATTTTGATTAAATTCAGTAACAGCCGCTAAACTAAACTGAAATATGCCCTTCTTAATCTGACTTCAGGGGGTTTATGCACAACTACATCATTATAAAATCTCATTTTAAGGTCTAAAATTGTAAGCATGAGAACTGGAGGCTTTTTGAAGATAGGTAAATTCTGTAGCCCTAAACTTCTCTGATTAATTTAAACAATATTTATGTAACAATTTAAGCACTGGTTAAACTAAAAACAAAATATTCTTTCAAAAAACAAAAACAAAGAAAAACCCCCTCAGAATCTGATCCTTTCAGTCCCGCTTTATATCAGGAAACTGCCAAAATAACAGTTTTTTTCCTCTGTTACTTATTCTTTATGGTATAGTCCAGATCTTTTTAACATATTTATTTATTAGATGTGATTTGAATATCTTTTTGTTTTCCTTTTGGAAAAGAAAGGTGATATTTCTCTACCTCTTAGTGGCTTTTTGCCTGTCTGTATATTAGACAAGTTTTATATATATTTAGGTATGCAATCACTTTCACTTTCTTTCAGCAGTTTCTCTTTGCTCTATTCTAATATGTTCTGTAAATATGCAGATATATAATTTTATTTAGTGAATATTTAGATGGAGAAATCAGGATCAAATTCTGCACTGACATACATGCCATGCAACCCCACTGAAGTCATCAAAGCTGTGATATGTCAGTATGGTTGGATGGTCAAGACCATTTGACAGAACAGCTAGAATAAAAGGAACCCAAAATTAAACACCACTCTTGAATTTTAGGCCCCCGTAACTAATCAGTGACATTGTTCACTGAGCTGGGAACAGTTATGATTTGCTGCAGCATTTGTGTCTCTCTCATTCTGATGAATACAACAACCAGCTTTATACCTAAAGGAGTCTTCAGAGAGAACCAGATAAAACTTTATCAATGGAGCCGCACTCTCTCTTGTCCCAGGATAATAAAATTATAACATCTCTTTGCTTTTGCCTTTTCATTGATTACTTTTGAAATATAATATGTTCATGTTTTAGATTGGAAGTGGAAGGATGGTGTCATGGTTAAATCACTAGATGGAGTCTCACTGGAGTCAGTTCATATCTCTGCTATAAAAGTCCTGTGTAGCCATGGGCAAATGACTTAATCTCTTGTACCTCCAATTCCCCACAACTGTGAAATGGGATTAATCACATTCCCTATCTCACAGGTATGTTGTGTAAATAGATTTGTTGTTTACAAGGTTCACAGATTCTGTAGCGATGGGGTCTAAGTAAATAGATTGACTGCATTAATAGTTATATCTTGTCTCTCTGTTTGACACTTTCAAGATATTATTAATTCCCCATTGTATCTTTTGCCCTTTGAAGTCAGATTAGCTAGGATAAAATAATTATGCATTCTTTATGGCTGGGAGTGTCCTTGTCCTCAAGCTAAAAGAGTTAATGTTCCTAGGTGTGCTTTTCTGCTTCTTGCCAATCTATATTTTCCTCATGGAAAAGTTCAATAAATTGACAGGTGCATGGTTAGTCCAAAATCACACGTATGCAGGTCTTTTCCTTGCAATAACCACTATCTTTCATTTCATACAACAATACACTCCACAACAAAGCTTATGCCAACTTTGTGTAGTATAAATTGGTTATACCTAATTGGTCAGTTAAGCAGAGTGACAGCAGTGGTTCATTCCCAGTCATGCTGAGCTGAAACCCCACATGCAAGGCTGGCTCTCCCCTTGTGTCTCCACAAAGCCAGATTGCATTTGACAGCTAAGCTTTTCATGGGATGCTGCCCAGAACCGAGAATCTCCCTTCCCCTGATGGATCCTTGCTGCCCTTCATTTCTGCAGGTTCATTTAAGGGGGGAGAGAGAGTGTTCTTCATGGCAGCCATCTCATCTTTCAAGTTGGAGGAAGAGAGAGCCCCAAATTAAAAAGACTTTGCGTTTTTATATTGAGCCTTTTATCTGAAGCTCTCAAAGCACTTCATAAAGGTGAACAAGTATTTAAAGCACAGCCACATCACGTGGCTTGCCTGAGGTCATGCAGCAAATCCATTTTAGAGCTTAGAATAGTACGCTGATCTCCTGTTAGATACGCATGCTTCTGTGTTAAGCATTACACGACATTCTGTGAAGAGGTGACTGGCTCTGTGGATGTGGGGAAAGCAGTGGACGTGATATACCTTGACTTTAGCAAAGCTTTTGATACGGTCTCCCACAGTATTCTGATCAGCAAGTTAAAGAAGTATGGGTTGGATGAATGGACTATAAAATGGTTAGAGAACTGACTACAGCATATGGTTCAACGAGTAGTGATCAGTGGCTCCATGTCTAGCTGGCAGCTGGTCGCAGGCAGAATGCCCAGGGGTCGGTCCTGTGGCCAGTTTTATTCAACATCTTCATTAATGATCTGGAGGATGGGGTAGATTGCATCCTCAGCAAGTTTGCAGATGACACTAAGCTAGGGGGAGTTGTAGATACCCTGGAAGGTAGGGATAGGACACAGAAGAACCTAAACAAACTGGAGGACTGGGCCAAAAGAAGTCTGATGAGGTTCAGTAAGTCTCAAGTTGCAGTGGGGGAGGTCTAGGTCAGACATTAGGAAAAAGTTTTTCACTAGGAGGGTGGTGAAGCACTGGAATGGGTTACAAAGGGAGGTGGTGGAATCTCCATCTTTTGAGGATTTTAAGCTGTGGCTTGACAAAGCCTTGGCTGGGATGATTTAGCTGAGGTTAGTCCTGCTTTGAGCAGGGGGTTGGACTAGATGACCTCCTGAGGTCCCTTCCAACTCTAATCTTCTATGTTTCTATGATTACTTCCCACATTCAAGGTTTGTTTGACCAGCTTGGTATGGACAGGAATCAGGGGCACATCTCTATCTATGTCTTTTTTCTTTGGAAAAGTGCTTTTTAATTGAATTACTTGCTTGCTTTGTAAGTAATCTTTCTTGGAACCTCATGTTTCCTTGCTCTGCTTCTTGTTTATAGGACTTCACATAGACATCACAACAGAAGTAAATCTTGAGTAGATAACAAATGTTAGTTAGCACTTTCCCCAACCAGTCATCCCAGTTCTGTGCATCTGTCTTTCTCTCTCTCCTCTAGAATATTTGCACATGAGGAGTCTTACTTTGAACCATAGCCCTTTATTTGTGAGAGACCAGTGGATCACTCTTACCGTAAAGAACCATTTTGCTTAAAAACAAACAAAAAACCATGCACACATGGAGTAGGCTGTTGGTTTTAAACCAAATGTTGATAAGGGGGAAATCTCAATGTTCTTTGAACCAATATGTATATATAATAGGATATGACTGATTTTCAAAAACTCAGCTGGTAGAAACCAAAACTTTCTCTCCACTGGAAAGCTAAATGCTTCTAATCTGGTAAAATAAAGTAAGGAAGAGGAGAAAATATTACATAATCAAAGTACCTTCATTTGGTGTTTGAGAAAATAAATACCCATTATGCAGAATAACCTTGTTCAAAGTGTTCCAAATGAAAACATTAAATTAACAAGACTCTCAGAATGTTTGAAATTATTTAACAAGAATTTCTATGGCAGATGATAAAATATGGGTCCCTAACACCAAGAAAAAAATCAGGACCTGGTCTGTTTTGAGGCAGTCATGGGACTGTTTATTCCCTCAAGTGCAAGGGTAGGTGAAATGTCATCTTTGTGGGAGACTACAGCTCATAAACAAGATGTGGTAGAATACGGGTAAACAGCAGGAGATCTGGGGACCTGTATGTTAACTGAAAGAGTATCTGAGCAGAAAACAAGCCACAGGTGTCAGTATTTGGAAGGAAAAAGAGAGGTGGATGTCCCCATTCATCAGCTTCCCAGACAGAAGCTGCTGCCCAGGCCACCTTCAAAATACAGTTTGTAAAGGTGTCCTGTGTATAAAATGTTCTGCCAGCACATTCGTATTCTGGGCTCCAAACCATTCCCATTCCAAAACCTGACACTTTATATTTTCTTTCTTTCAAACTATTTTTCCAAATGAATCAAAAAGAATATGACTGCTTTCATGAAGTCAAGAAATCAATATGATAAGTGAGGAGCCGGAAAGAATTTTATTTTCAAACCCAGAAAAGATTGATATTTTCAGGGAAGGGAACTATTGCGGAAGCAGAATTGGCCACTGCTGGCCTTCAGTGATGGAGTTAAAGATTTAAAATCATTCAGGCAAGTCTAACCAAGCAGCTCGAGAGGAGTAGGGTGTCTTTTTCTTCCTCTTTTTATAAGGAGGGGGAAAGGATAACATTTTTCTAAAGCACTGAAGAGGTCAATAAATTGTACCCACTGACAGTCTGTGTACAGCTCTTAGAGGCGGATGACAAACAATGTTATTTTCTTGGCAATCTGTCACCAGTGTAACTAAACACAGGGACACTAGCTTCCCAACAGTAAGAGAAGGGAAGATTCACTGGCACAAGCCTGCAGGGACTTCATTTGATTTTTCTTTTATTCTCCCCCACTTAACACATACTGGAATCTCAGAGCTGGTTCTCTATTGCTTTGCACCTCAGGTGGTCGTTTATACTCATGAAGACTGGGGGGAGGAAAGGATGTGTAAAAACAAAGTAGTGTTTATACCTATGCAGATAGAGCAATGTGTTTGTAAAGAACTGTACAGTGTAGTACAGAATGAGGCTTTGGGTGGCGTAGAAACCTTACCTTACTCGGGAAGCTGAAATAGGTGCTTCTGAATAAGTTGCAGGAAGCCATGAAATAAGCAGCCCATAGGGGAAGTTTCCTCATGTCACTTGGTGGCTACTTTATGTCCTGAAGCTGGAGGACTTTTCTATCACAGCAGCCAGTCTAATATAACTGTGGAGGTCCCCATTATCCATATGTCTTTTTTTTTCTTCCCTGAATCATTCTAAGCTCTTGGTCCCACAGGATTTTGAGGTAGTGAATTTCACAACATTGTCTTTACTACATTTTTTTAGTCTTAAATTTCTCTCCAATTTTATTGAGCCTTTCCTTCTATTTTGAAAAAAAAAGATAGATACTTAGGAGTACCCTTTCTATTCCCTACACCAGGGGTCTCAAACTCGCGGCCCGCGGGCCAACTGCGGCCCGCGGGCTTGTGTCATGCGGCCCGCAGTCCGAATCCGGCTGCAGGCTTGTGCTGGCATTTTTTTTTGAGCGGAGCTCCGGGAAGCTGTGGCCGTCTTAAAAAGGAAATGGCCGCCGAATGTGGGCCCCACAGGGAGATTTGACGGCGGACAGTGGAGTCTGCAAGTCCCTGTGTGAACCTCTCTCTCTGCTCTACTGTGCTGCTTTAAAAAGGAAATGGCCGCTGAATGTGGGCCCCACACAGAGATTTGACGGCGGACAGTGGAGCCTGCAAGTCCCCGTGAGAGCCTCTCTCTCCTACTGTGCCGCCGAATTTTACCCTGCGTGGAGATTTTTTCGGCGGAGAGTAGAGCATGAAAGGTACAGTAGAGTAGTGTGTGTCATGTGCGGCCCCCCTGAACTCCACTCAATGTAAATGCGGCCCGCCACAGCAATTGAGTTTGAGATCCCTGCCCTACACCAAAGCAGCATGTCTTTTCCCCTCTAATTTGTCTCTTTTCTAAAAAGTCATAATTTCCCCCCTCCTTCCATATGGAGGTGATTCCACGCTAACCACTTTCACCTCCCCTTTCTGGACTCCTGCTTTTGTGCTCGATTTTTCTTTGTGATGGTGCTGGCTAGAACTGAATGCACTTTCCAGATGAATGTGTACTATATATGAATATTACAATATTTCCAGTATTTTCTATCCATTTTTTTACACATCTTAATATTTTCATTTGCTATTTTGACTGCTGCTGCACACAGAATAGACATTTTCAATGTGTTCTCTGCCAAAACATGCAGGTCTTTTGCCTGAATAGCTACAGTTAATTTAGAACCCAGCAATGTATTACCGTGCATTTGTCAATATTTTTTTTTCTGCTGTGGTGTTCCTTTAGAACCTCAAAGATATGAACACCTCGGGAATGGAGGTTGTTCGTAACTCTGAACAAAACATTATGCTACAGTACCCTGCAGTCAATGTCTTCCAGCTGAGGCTGAGAGAGATCTTTGCCAGGGTGGCACTTGTCAACACTGCCTGGTTTGCAAGCAGCTCCCTGCCCTACTCCTGTTTCTTGCCTTTGGGCTGAACTAGGGGGGCCTGCCCCCATTCTTGGCACTACGAGCCCCAGTCTTCAGCTGCCTTTCCCCAGGGCTTGCTCTGCTCTGTGAATTGCTCACCAGGCTCCGTAGGCAGCATGTGGCAGGGAGTTGGCACTAGCTCGCTGCCAGTACCCCTCTTTCCCCTGCCCCTTGCATTCCCAGAGGTGGTGGCAGGAACCAAGAGTGCAGCCACGGGCAAAGGTTGGGCTGCATCGGTGCACAGGCTGTGGCATTTTAAAACATCTCCAGAGCGCAGCTTGCAGGCAGCAGCTCTGACCCTTAGACTCTGGCTCCCACTCCAGCTCCAGGCCAGATTTTGGCTGCAACAGTAGCAGCTCAGTAGCTCCCTATGGCAGGCTGCAGTTTCTTTCCTGGGCTTCTTGTCCCCCTCCTAAGGGTGAAAACAGCTTCCCCGCTCCATGGTGTGGAGTTGCAGGTGGGGTGAAACACATCCTTGGTTTACAGGAAACAGCGCAGACCCCAGGCGGCATCTGTTCTGCAAGCCAACCTTTAAGATGCAATGCAAGCACAGTATAGTATTTGTTTTGCTCCCTTCCGCTGCTGCCTGATTGCTTACTTCCAGTTCCACATGGCATTCACTTCCTAACTCTGGTGTCAGTATCTTGGAGGCTCTTCTCTGAGCTTTGTCCTTTGGGCTTGACCAACCTATATTTCATGTCCTCTTCAAATGTCGCTGTTCTGCTGCACATCCATTTTTATTCCAGTTTGGAACTTCAAGGCACTCTGCTAACGTTTTGCCATACTGAAAAATGACTTTTATTCCATTTACTTCTATACATCCCCATTCATTTTAGCATATATGGTATTTCCCAAAGTATCAGCTATTTAACCATTACCATGTTCTCCCCACTCACACTTGGGGGAGGCCACCATTATCTTTCTTACAGATGAGGAAAATAAGACAGACTAAAATTAGCCTGGATAATGTCACAAAGAGAGTAAGGGTCAGATAAATGTAGGAGTTCCTTGTTGTCAGCACTGTGAATAGCTCACAAGATCACACTGCCTCTAATGCTACTGAATTGCCCCTTGAGGCCCTGGAATCTGTGGGAGGCCAATTACGAGGAAGACTTCAATGGCCTTAAGTGCTGCTAGTGGTACCTTAAAAGCCACAGATTAACCTGGGGTCCTCTCAAACTGTGAAAGCGATAGTTATCATGTTCACAAACTGCAATGGACAGTTCTGGGGTTCTACAAAGGGGACTGTGTATAACCAGCAATCTTCAGGAGCAAGTACACAAACCTATTACTTGGTTTGTCAATTTATATCACTGTATATTTGAGATTTTTTTCACAAAGAAAAGGGCTAGATTTTTTTCCCATTGTAATTTTTCTTTGCATTGGAAGCTTTCGAAAATAAGATGTGGGATGCTTGATACCTTCTAAAGACTGTCTCCGGCATAGCATATTAAGACTTATTTTACACTTGTCTTTACTTCAGAAGAACTCCATCTTCTGCCTTTTCTCTTTTGGAATTGGGGACAATTTGAACTAAACTCACCTGTTCTGCCAATCTTACAGCTCCCCTAAAAGGCAGGCCAGTTTTGGATTTAGGAGGTTGGTACCAACCTGTGTAAAATGAGCCCATCTAATTCAAATCAGTGTTTCCAAAGTACAATACGAGATCCTATAATCATAGCACTAAGACTCAGAAGGTGTCCAGTTGCAGCTTATTAGACCTGAACTCACACTGCTTTTTCTCAAAGCTATAAAACTACCTTGCAGAAGACTATAGACCATTCTAAACAGGTTGATTTTGTGATATTTCTAGCTAAAGAGGCCTGAGATCTTCTTGATTCATGCAGGTTAAATAGGGTAGAATTAAAATTTGAAATTGTCATGAATATGATTTTATAATAATTGTGTGGAAATATTAATGTATTTGGGTTATGTTATAGATACATATCATTTGATTTATTGTGTTGTCAGATAGTGTGTGAATAATAATAATTTATTAAGAAACTACCCTTCATTTTTCAAGCAGTGATACAGAACAAAGATCCCGAAGGTAATTTTTTTATATATATTCATAAATCTAGATTATTTCATAATCATCTCTGGAAATCCTACAGTAAAAGTGATGGGGCCCAATTCTTCTAGGAATATAGGATCACACTGTCTGACAGTGGCCAGCAGCAGACGCTTCAGAGAAAGAGATCTGGTAAGCAGGTAGCTATAGGATAACTTACTCCCAGTGGAAGTTTCCTTCTCCTCCCCCTTGCGCCCTATATAAGGCTGGGTTATGCCCCAAAACATCATACACATTTCCAAAACTCTTCCTTAAAAAAAGTTTCGTTTTTTTTCTTTTTCTATCAATCTGAATGTCCTATAAATGTCCTAATCTTGTTTTGAATTCTGCTAAACTCTTAGCCTGAATGATATCTGTGGTAAGGAATTCCACAGTATGTTGTGTGAAAGTGTTTCCTTTCACTGATATAATTTCTGAAACCTATCAGTTTCATTCAATAGTCTACTTTTGTATTACCACAGTAGATGAAGGATGTTCTTGATCTCTTCTCTTCACTTACTTTTGTAAAATATTCATTGTAAATCAACAGTAACTCCTTGAAAGACAGTAGATTTTTGATGGTGTAAATTGGTGTAAGTGGGAGGAAGATCAGGCTTGTTATCTATTGCATTTTCTTTATTCGCTCTCTCAGCCCTGTGTTTCAAGCATCTCATGCTTCTTAGTGAATTACAGTAGTTTTTCATTTAAATCAGTTCCCTTTCCTTACACAAATATTCAACTACTTGGACAAACATTTTTCCTAGAAAAGTGCATAGACAGGAAGAAACTCAGCTATAATTTGTAGCCCAAGAGGTAGAAATAGATTGATCAGAAATGAGGAATCCAAGGTTTCCTCTAATTACAGGACATATAATAGTAACTTCTTTATAATCACCTGAAGTCTGATTTTTTTCTTTAAAAAAAACTCTATATAATAGCACTTGCCTAGTAATTATTTGATCAGTAGGTGGTTGAAGAGTTTTCATGTTCCACCTGCATTCTACTTTTTAATTTGATTGCTCTTTTGACACTAACTTCCCATATAGAATAATATAGAACTTTTCTTCTGCCTGCAGGATTATATTAAGTGAAGAAGAGGGGGAAAGAACTAGGCTTTCACTTGCATTACTATTGAGATACACTTATAGAAAATGTACAGCGCAGCACTTCTCGGTAATGAATTTATTGTGACAAGCAAATTATGCTAGAAAACTACATATAAAAATATTTTTGAAGAGATCCTTCAACTAATTTTATCATTCAAAATTCGTATCAAACTAAATGGACAGTTCTACCTAAAAAAGTCATAATACAGGCAATGTTCTGGGCCAAAATCCTCATACAATGTTATAAATTTTTTAGCTTTTGTTAATATTTTTGCCACTAATTTGTTATCAATAGCTTTCATTCAGTAAAGTGAAGCACACATTTTTGTGAAGGGGAGGGACGGAACTTTGTCCTACAGCATCTCTTGTTCCAGTTGAATGAATGTCTGCAACATATATATATATATATATATATATATATATGCAAAGTATTAACTTTGTATGTTACCGTAGATACAGTACTTTGTAAAGACAATGAGTGGTGTATTTCTGTACACAAAACAAAGCTGTGCCCTGATTTAAAAAAGAAAAACAGTGCCAAAGGTATTCTACCTCAAAGAAACCAATTATCTTATGGTAAAAATATGTAGATTGGTTATGCTTTAAAAGATCCTTCGATTTTGGAGGATTCAGTTCAGAAAATTAGGTTAGAACAATTAACAAAGTGTTTAAGTGCTTTATTTAATCAGGGATTTGAGAAATTACCTGTTCCAGAAAGCGGGGAATATCTATGGGTGGATATCCTTGTATCATATGTAGCCATCTAACTGACAGTCTTATAGTTCTGGGTCTAGTGCATTGTCCTCTTGGATGAATAGCTAAATAAAATTTTATAATGATTCTCATTTTCAGCAGAAGGAAAAATTGATTCCAAACTGCTTTCCTTTCCCTCTACAGCCCAAAAAATAGCACACGTGTGTGTGTGTATAACATGACATGAGGTTTAAATATAATTTTTGAAATATTAATTTTTCAATCACCTAATAACAGTGTTGGTTCCACAAAGCTGCAGGAAACTCTCCATAAACCACTGAAGGCTTTTAATGGTGTCACTTTGCCTTTTTATGTTTGTTTTCAGACTGTGTACATGGTGAATCTAATTATCCTCAGTGGTCAAAGGTGACATCTTTGTAATCAATTTATAGCTATGTAAAGTGATCCTGAATTTGATAATTAAGTCTGTTTTTCATGTTAAACTGCAGTTGCGGGAAATATTTCTTTATTAGATCAAAAAGTTTAAACATTTAATAGATTATTTTAAAGGGGAGGAAGCATGACTGAAGATGAAATACATTTTAAGGCATTTGTAGACCAGATTTGGGAAGCCCACCACATTTTTTTTATTTCCTCAAGTAACTCAGATTGTCCCATTATCTCACCTCAGAGAGAGTACTTGCCTCAAATACGCTTATGTACATGTTGGGATTAAGGGGTCCTCCAAAAAAATCTTTGCCCTCCTTTTCTGTCTTTCAGATTTTTTTTTTTGCGCGCATCAATCAGAAAATTTTCTTTTAGTTTATGTACTGTCAACGTATGTCAGGTGCAGGGAGGCAGGTCTGAAGGATTCTGTGAGTTCCCAGCTCCAGAAGCTGAGTAGTTTTGCTAGACCTAGAGACCAAGGGCTCTTTTCCATTTCAAAAGGGCAAGTGCACTGAGAGCAGACCTGCTGTGTCTCATCACTCTGTACTACAGTGTCAAGCAAGAGGGATCTCAAGCATGGAGTACATATTGGAAGCAATTTCCTCCTTGTATGATACGAGCCATCTTCACAATAATTTCTTTGTGACTTTAAAAACAAACTGGCTGCTGGTTGCAGGATCGCTGATGGTGGTGGCTTTTTTAATTCATTAATATTTTTTAATTTATTTTGCTTTGATCCCTAAACCCTTTATTACCCATTAAGCCTGTGTGGGGCTACTCAGAGAGCACAGAGTATTAAAAAGCCTGCTCCTTAGCAAACAGGAGCTGCTAACAGTGAAGTTTTGCAAAGGAGATGTGGGACAGCTAGATACACCTGATTAACATTCTCTAAATTAGACACACATATGCACACTGAGGGGAGAGAGACAAACAAAACCCAACAAAAAGAAAAAAATCTGCAGTAGTAAAAAAGAATGCAGGCAGAAGTCCAGCAGCAGAGTAGGAGCTATCTGGTTTATTGCATTGAATGCAGCATGTATGTTGACCTGCTTTCTGGGGAGGTAGCATATGTGTGTATTTGGTGCTAGGAGCAAATAGCCCTCAGACAGAGTATGGCCTCCCGACACCAGTATGTCTAAACTACAAGAGCTAAAGAAGACAGAGGTACATCGATGAGACTTTCTGGAATATAATAGAATGTTCCCACCCCCAGTCTGACAGCCTCTGTGCTGCTGGGGAGGATGAAAGTCTGGGGGAAGGAGTACATCAAAGGGGAATAGAGAAAAATGATCCCATAGTTGGGACCTTCCCTCCAAATGTCATGGTATCATCTCACACGGAGGATACCCCTCTGGCAGGAGCAAAATCCCAGTTACTAGGAAGAGACCAGAGATCAAAAGAAATATAGAAGCTGGGTTTGTGATGAGCAAGAGAGCTGCATGGCGAATTGTCTGCCAGGTACAAAGATTGTGGATTTCTCGAGACATCTAGACAGGCTCATGTTTAATGCTGGGGAGGAGCTGGTGGTAGTGGTACATGTAGGTAACAATGACAGAGACATGTCTTGGAGGCCAAATTTATGCTGCTAGGTAAGAGACTGAAGTCTCTGGACTCATTACCTTTAATCTCACTGTTCTGCTATAAACTCTCCTTCCTTTCAACCCTAGTTCTTCTCAATATTACCACTAGTTTCTACTCTGTTGCTCCCAATGCATTCCTCTTCTCCCTCAGTCTCTGTCCTCTCTTAACCTCAACATAATGGCAGGTGAAGTACTATGATTTGTAAGGAAGGCTGCTAAGATTCTTTCTATGGAAGGTCATGCAGCATAACAAGGTTTAACCATTTTCACATACCCAGTCTATTCACCGTGGACAGACGCTTCCACTCACCCTAAAATGTACCAACTACAGCTGTTCATCATTCTCCACTGTCCATTAAGGGATTAGCTGATGTAATAGAATTTTTTTAAAATATCAAATATTTGGGATGCACAATAGTGTATTTAACCTGCTATATATGTGACATTTTTAGACAGTATCTTCAACATAAAAAGTTTTTTTCTGAAGATGTATACTTGATTCTAATTGTAATAGCATTTATTTGATTCAATTACTTTGTCTTAAAATAATATGCAAGAAAAGTTGCTGATGAAATATGAAATTTGCAAATGATATCAAATTTGTTTAACCTGCAGTGAATTAATTGTGATGACAATAAGGTTGAATAATTGCTTTAGCTGGGTAATTTACACAATTTAGAGGCTACCCAGTTTAGTCTTTAAATCAGGAGAATTAGCATATCAACTGCTTGTTCCATTTTTAAAATTTTCTAAACTTGCAAATTGTATTAATTGTGCAGGGGTGGTTTGAATGATGTTATGTCTGTCAGCCATTCAAAAAAATAATTGTAACCTCCTCCTTCAAAAAAATTAACTGCTTAATTGGATTCATTAGCTATTTATGTAATAGCTAGTTCTATACAGCTCTCTCCCACTTTATCTATGGAGAAGGTTCTAATGATAGATATAGACAGTGGGTCAAATTTTCTAAAGTACCTAAGTGAATTAACAGCATAATTACCACTAAAATAAATGAGTTAGGCTCCCAAGTCAGTTAGGGCATTCCTGAAAATTTTATCAAGTATGTGTTAACAGAACTGTCCCTTTACCACTGACATTGGCATATACTATCTCAATTTATATGGAGGTAATATTTCAAAATTTTTAAACCTGCGTGGCTAATATTTGGCTCTTAAATCCATACTTAGATGCCTAAATCAAAGTGGCCTGATTTTAAAAGCTGTTGAGTACTCACAGCTCCTATTGAGTGAGGAGCTTTGAAAGTTAAGCCATTGAACCGAACTTCAGATTAAACATTTGGCCAATTTTGTTTGTTTTTTTCTGAGTAATCAAGTGTACATATTTTAGGTCACATAACCCCAGCTAGCTTGATTTTTTTTTGTTGGTTTTTTGTTTTGTTTTTTTTGCGATGCTGACACCTACAGCTCCCATTAATTTCAGCTGGTGTTGTGAGTATTCACATTTTTGAAAAAAATCAGTGTTTTCAATCCCATTTTTATTCCTAGATTGAAATGACTCCTCATAGGTATTCCTCTCCTGCACTGATTTCACTTGCCAAGTGAGAGAATTACTTGATCAGAGGGAGGCTGAGTTAAAATACTAACTGATTTTATTGAAATAGCTGCAGTTCCAGCAACAACTAGTGAGTCAGGCTAGAATATGTCAACCAGATAGGGACAAATAACCACCAAATCAACAGTTAAAAGCAAATTATTCTGCCTATTTGCCATGAAATATGTAGATTTACTCTTTGAGCCTTACTAATAACTTTTGTGGCAAATGAGGCATGAAACATATTGTCAAAATCTCAGTATCCCAAATACAGTGGATCTCAATTTTAATTTTATTTCACAGGCTAAGAACTACAGAATACAAAGTTTATATTCTCATAATTGGAGAGGTTCCACTCTAGTTTGAAAAGGGGCCTTGAGCAAATTCCTGTTTTGTATTTTGGTTGATCAAAGCTTTCTTCTAAATAGAAAATTATTCTATCCATAAATACAAAAATATCTGCAGTCTAACCTCACACATTTAATTAGGTTTTACTTCTACAATAAGCTAGAGTGAACAAAAGGAAACCTTTCTCCTCCTCTTAAATATTTAAAATCTCAGAATAGACTGAAACCAGGTGAAGTAATATGTATTTTTTAAATTGTTTAGTACCTTCATAAAGATTTGACAGGTAGGTAGATAAATGCACATAAAAACAGGTTAATAGATAACTGGAACAATTCCATTCTGCTTAAGAGTATATTTCAGCTATGTGCTGAAATATCATCAATGGATAAGTTTACAAATAGCTGGAGTAGAGTTTATATGGAGGGAGGAACAAGAGTATTTTACCTAGATTGTTCTACTCTGGTAAACATGTAAGTTGTGTGTGTGTGTGTGTGAGTGAAATATATATCAGTCTGATATTGTTGCAACGCACAGCTGTATATATGTTTTTTTTTTTTAATTCAGCATGTGGTTTGATTTAAAAAAAATATGCACCTGGAATCTTTTTGGATGAAATGGATATTGAGGTCTTTGTTATCTTTGGGGAGGGGATGTGTGTGTGTGCGTGTGTGCGCTACAATAACTTATTGGCTAAGGCTTCACAATCCTCAGAGCAGTATTAAAACAGTTCATTTCAAATCAATTGCTTCCACACCTCCTATTTGTAATTATTTTAGCTCCTAGTGATTGTTTGATTCATGAGAGGGAAAAAGCCTTTGTATGGTAATATTTTCTTGCTGCTATTGTTAGTGTTCTGAAAATATATAGTTGTCCTTTTTGTATATTTAAGGGCACAACTCCTAGGTTAGGCTTATTTCAAAATGCAAACAAAACAGTTTGAGGTATAACTTACTGGTCTACACCCTGTGTGGCAGAGGTTGACTCTGGGTGAGTTAATTTTGTTTGCAATTACTGTGATACAGATGAAGAATATTCACATTTGCTTTCAGCTGGAATTTTCCTTATGATGGTGGTAAGGAAGTTAATGTGGGAACTTTGAAGCATGTCTGTCTAGCATTCTTCTTCTGTCTTGCAAAAGATTGTGATCTTGATTCCCACACCCTGTGAACCTGCAGACATGTGTGATGAGAAAAAATGGAAAAATTTATTTTAGTGGTTCCTCCTGTATCCTTTTTAGGGTTAGAGAGACAAGATGGGTGAAACTCCACCTTATCTTTCTAATATCCCCAGACCAACGTGGCTACAACTACACTGCATACAATAATTTTAGGGTTAGAGGCATAACTAATCAACTATTTAAAACTTTTAAACATTTTAAATACTGTGAGGTAAACTTTATCCTGTAACATATCTCTATTCAGATTTATTTTTATTCAGATACATTGGGAACTTACCATCAGGGTCCCTAAGTATGGAAAAAAAAAGTAGGTATATTTACTAGAGCTGAGCAAAATTCAGAATTTGTTCCACACAAAATTTTGACCTTTCAATATTTGTTTCCATCTTGAAACAGGGTGAAGAGGGGGAAATTCAGATTTATTTTTCAGAATGAAAACTCTGAAAAATCGTATTCAGACGCATCTAAATGAAACATTTCAGTTTTTGTTTGAAATCAAACACTTCAACATTACTGAAATCTAAATGTCTAATTACATTTTATTCAACTGACCCTGATTCTTTTTGAGTCAGATTAACAGCAAACAGCATTTCTGCAGTGCCATTGCCTTATGGGAGTTGTAGTTTCGGGCATCTGGTATTCCCTATGACACAAGATCCCTCAGAGACTAAAATCTCCACCTGTGCAATGCAGACAGATGACGGATCTATGCTCTCTCAGAAATGCGTTTTTGTGAAAACTGCATTTTCCATTGGCAAATCACTCTGATAGAAAACTCCTGACCAGTTTTATTGTTTACTTAGTAGCCAAAGATTAAGATGAATTTCTATCCTAGATAAAAAAAGTGTGGGACTTGATATGTCTGGGGACTTTGTGATACGCAAAATGTTTTCTTCCCACAGAATAAAACTAGTTCTATTTCTCTGTTCCTCTGTGATAGGATGAATAGGGACTTCAGGATAACAAAGAAAGTACTGGGTGGCAATGACATACATTTCTTATTGTTGCACTGGGTCTACGTATCAGTTACCAGAGTGGTGGAAACAAATTTCATTCTGTAAACCAAAATGGCATCTAGGACCTTTGGAACTATTCCTTTCGTGCAGGCAAACCAAAACAAGGCTGTTGGCTTTCTAAAAGAGCCTGGGGTAATAAAGACAACCTTGTTCAAGGGGATTTACAAGGTCAGAACTTTACTCAGAAAAGGATGGACTGATGAGTCTTTGCAGGAAACCCTCCTGCAAGATTTGGACACTGTATGGTTTGGTTTAGAATGGCTGCTTTGGGATCTCAAAGGCTGAGGGTGGTTCAAGCAGCACATTAACTTTTTCTCTTGTTCCTGCTCTAGAACAAATGTACAGTTGTCTAGAGATGTGGAATTTTTGTGACTTTTATTTTTTCCTCTTTTCAAGGCAAATGACTTTTCGGTGATTCATGGGGACTGTACACGGCCACTGGCACATCCTTCTATAATCTATGCTTTGTCTGTGTGAGTCATTGTGTTGCATAATAGCCAATGATTTGATTTGCAAATGCAAAAAAGTGAGGATAAGACACCATTGTCTGGTTTCCTTGTAAAGCTGACAAGGTTTTGAATTTAAGCCATTTGTCTGGACTTTGGATGAAGGGTCTGAACATAAAGGGATTTAATCCATATAATTAATATTTATAGCTCATGTGTTGCAGCACTGCAAACAGATATGTCCAGTCCACACTGCCAAAGGCTTTTTTCTCCACCCATAATAGATCAAAAGGGCTGTTTGCAAAATGTATCATTTGAGCGAATATACTTAGATATTAGTTTTCCAGTTTGAAGACTGTCTGATTCTGGAACACGAGGTAGTTAACTTATCTGGCTGGGCACCTAGCATTTATATTGGTGACTATTTTATACTCTATAACTAAAATGAAGATGGCTCTGTACAATGTGCATTGGGTTAAATCCCTGCTTCCTTTTTAGTTATAGCAGATTGGTTACTGTTTACCTTATGGAGGGATTGTTCTGGGGGGATATTCCCCATAGTGTTACCCTAAAACTCCAGGACCCACAAGGCCCTATGCTGGCTTGGGTAAGCTAATAACAGTGCTCCCCAGCCTTATTTCTATAAGTGGGTAATTGAAGTGGTTCGCCCTAGGGATTTACCAGGATTTTTCATTTTAAATCACAGAAAAACTCCCTGGACCTGCCTGCCTCAGTTTGCGCTTAAGAGGACACTGACACAGCCCGTCACTCAAAGATTGATGCTTAGACAGAAAATGCTTCGAAAATAAGTGTCTCAACTACTAATTCTAATACAATGGTTTTTTAATTGAAAATCAATACAATAAATCATATAAAATAAGCCACTTTAAGGCAATGGAAAACACTATAAACTATATATGGTATACCATTACTTATAACATAAAATTCTGAAATAGCAATACAGCATTCAAAACACAATATGGTATTTCTTTAGCCCATGTACAATATTAATAATAATATTTAACTGCAGGGTGCCATAACAAACATAAAGTGTAGCAGGAAATAACGTAAAAATTCTGCACACATACATATCAGTTTCTAACAGTTCAATATCAAACACATTACAGTGTACTAAGCAATAAACACATGAATATAGTAACATTACAACAATATACTTCACAATATTACTAATGCTATTGTAAACTAACTAACATTCTATGAGTGCTGACCAGAAAGTCATAAAATGGGTGGAGTCAGAGATCATGCAAGCACAGGCATCTAGCTCTTTTACAGTCATACCCATACGTTCCTTATTATTAAATAAAAATCATCCTTACTTCTCCATGGTATAATGTCTCTGTACCACCTGAGGTCCTTCTGCTCTGTCAAAATTAGCAGTTTTGCTGTCACCCGCCTGCTATGCAGCTCCTCTTCAGCCATCATAATCACGAAAAACCAAACCTGCCAGCTCTCTGCCTTTATATATGTAACTTTTCTGACCTTTACAGATCCTTTCTGATTGGCTGTTTCTTAATGTTAATCAGCAATTTCTTCCTACACAGGGGTGAGATTATTTTGGACCAATCAACTTCCCACTGCGCTAAGTAGTTTTACCTTGTTTACCTCAAAATCAGACATCCTCTTGCTCCTCCTCCAAGATGATATCATTTTTAACGAATCCGCTATTTTTTATACTAATTAGTTTAGCTTGTTCGCTCCAAATTTAGCTTTTCCTTAGCTCCTCCTTCTCACCTTTAATTATTAGGAGTGACCTTTATTTCACCCCATCCAACCCTTCTGCCATTGGTCAGTTTCTTAATATCTCCATTTTGTTGCTTTTTTCCTTTCTGACCAGTGACGTCATTGGTCACCATTTTAGATTTCTAACTTTCTAGTGTAAAACTTACACTAACCTATTATTAATTACTACTTAAAACTAACTATATTACTCTTCATGCCTAAACATTATGATACCATCCCCAGTTTTGTTTCTCTGATTAAAGCAGGTAAAATCTTAGTTGTTTTTACCCCTCTTTCTCTGCCTGCTTTTCAGCTGTATGGCTACATGTTGTCTTTGGAGCTGGTCTTTTTGCATTAATTAGAGCATCTTAAAAATCTCTTGTATCAGTGAGTAGGGGACATATTTGTTTCTGGAAAGCTTTTTTTAGAAGTTTATTGGATACTTAACAGAGTTTTGTGTGTTGTAAGGCTTTGCTCTAGCAAAGCACTTGCTTAAGTGCGTAAATGTCCAAAGCACATGAGCCATCTTTGCTTTAATGGACCCAGGACCTCAATAATGACCATCTATTGCTTGCATTCACAATTTTCTCTGAGAGCTGTGACTTTGTTTTCAGTAAGAATTATTTAGCCCTTAACAGGAAATGCCTTATTCTGGGGGTTGAGATGAAGGGGTTCTTCACACTCAGGCAAAGGTTCCTTTAGTGGTTAGTGAAGGATCTTTTGGTTATTTCATTCTGGGTTGAAAGCAAAATATTGGCTATTGTTCTTCCTTTATCTGTTGATAATTCCTCCATCACTATAGTGTCTGGGTGCCTGACAAATCTTAATTAAGAATTAAGTTTAGCTGAACACCTATGAGGTAGGGAAGTGCTATTATCCCCATTTACAGATCAGGAACTGAGGCACAGACAGATTAAAAGTTTTTTAGATTTTTAAAATTATTAAGGCACCCGACTCCTAGTTGACTTAAGCACCTAAACACCTTTTAAAAATCTGTCCCAAAATGCCTTGCTCAAGGTCACACAGGAATCCCCATGGCAGAGATGGGAATATTAGCAGTTGACTTCTTGTAGTCTCACATTTAGAATAGGTCTTTATATATATGAGTATCTATACTCTTGGGTAGCTTACAATAGACGTGCAGGTATAATTTCTGCTTCCAATATTGCTCGCAGTCTTGTCAGGCCTAGTACTTTTATAAGGATGCAGTGAGTTTAAGTTTTTATCCAACGAGAGCTGAGGAGTTGAACCATTAAAATTTTTGTTTCAGTTCTGCTTCAGGTTCATTAATATTTTCTAACTCTCAAGTCTGGTTCTGATTCAAGCCCTAACTTAGAATGATGGTTCAGTAACTGGTACAACTACATTGAATCTGTTTTGGATTAGTTCAGATACATTTCTTGCAGATTAACATCACACACTTTTATGCTTGCATTGTAACTCCTACCACAAGAATTAGTTAAATATATTTATCATTGTTAGAAACATTTATATTTTTAAACAAGCTTTTTTCTTGCACTAGTACAACCTACTCCGGAGCTCTGTCATATATGACTACTGCGGTGACTAGGTGAATTTCTGCCGAAAAAGCCCTTTCTATGCTGATTTGTGTAATCAAAGGAAAAGCAAATGTGATGTTGAGTGCACCAAGGATGATCTGTCTCTTGCAGGGTAAAGGGTACAAACTCTTCTCCCAAGATGATTTTGAGGAAAGACTTGATGATAGAGATCCAGGAACTCTTGTAAAATGACGGGACTGGATGTTCAGTTCATATATATTTACCAGAGAGATCTCTCCCACTTCAGTTTTTCCTATTATATGTAATCTTCTGACTGAAAAATGGCTGAGTTGTGACTGAGAATAGTTATTCCTCTTTCCCTGCCCTTGGATTCAGAGCAAGAAGTATAGGAAGAATGTTTGATAGTTCAGGTCCTGTGGTGGTAAAATAATACAAGACTTAGTCACTGATCGGTTTCATGGCTATGTTGTTATGCTAGGTACTACACAACAAGAACAAAAGCAGGCACAGTTCTTAACTATCTCTTTTTGAGTGTTTTGTTTTACATAGGGTTTTTTTTCATATAACATGACAATGGAAAAATGGGTCTTTCAAATAACTTAATCTGTTTTTCCTTTTTAAATCGATAGCTACCTTGACTAATTTATTTTACTTCTATCAATGGAAATGTAATTTGCTGATTACTCTTTAGACCATAGGATTGTCTCTCCCCTGTTATCAGGAAGTCATTGCATTTAAATGCACCTTTGCACTCTCCATTATTACCTTATTTTAAATCTATGTCCATTTCCCAAAAGTAGAGCTGGTGAAGAAATTTTTCAGTTAAAAGGAAGTTTTTGTTTTATTTTCTGACAAAAAATGCCCATTTTTTTATCTAAATTATTCACAGCAAATGATAGGTTTCAAGAAGTTCCCTTTTTTGAAATAAATTTTGGGGAACAAAAAGTTAGAAATGATCAATGTCCCATTTGACACTTTTCTAAATTAACAGGTTTTTTCCCTATGTTGTAAAGACTTTTTATTTGGAAATCTATTAATTCATTATGTGTTTTTAAAAACATTGAAATGAAACTTTACAAAATTATTGATAAAAAATGTTGAATAACTTGCTCTGAATGTTTATTTATATTATTTTTTAAAAAAAATCAAGATTTGACTTTGCAATCTTAGAAATTCTTACAGGACATTTCCTACCTAGCTCTACCCAATAGGTATGTATCTTTTCCTTAGCTCAACAATTTTTCCCTGTATAAATATGAAAGTTATTCATAGACAAAAATGGATTTTTAATGATTTGCTTTCTTTTTCGTATTGTCTGTCCATAGTTAGGAATTTTTGGTTGGAATTTTCAAAGGTACCAATTAGGTGCACAAGTTCAATAGGCTTTAATTGAGACTTGTACTTCTAACGTGATTAAATGCTTTTGAAAATCCCATCCTTTATGCCAGAGGTCAAATGGGAAGGAGGAGGGCATGGATCAGCATTCGTGTTGCGCTCCCCATCAGTACCTGGCCCAAGCTGGGGAAGATAATGATCCAACTGGTGGATCAAATTCGGTGATGAATCCCAGTCATGTGCTATCTTAGGCACTTTGCTCATATGCTAAGAAGCAGAATAGGAGGCAAACAAGGATTTCTTGTTAATTTCCTGGGTGTGTGGGTATGTGTGTTCATTTCAATGCAAGAAAAATTGTATGAATCTTATGAGAAAAAGCTATATATTTGAGAAATATAGAAAATTTAAAAATTGAAGTAAAAGCCCCTTGAAATATAACTCAGGTTGGATGAGGTGTACTTCAAACAAGCCAAAGAAAGCGCTAAATTGTCCCTTGCTGTTTTTTGCAACTCATAATGTTGGCTGAAGATTTAATAATAAATTATCATCAAGCTGCAGAGAGTGACCCTGAAACAAATGAGTTTTGGCAGGCTTACAAAATTGTTGAATGTTCTTTTCCTCTCCTTTATTTTTCCAGATTCTCCTCCCTTCTGGGGGGAAGGGCTCAGGCAGCAAAAGATCACTACAGGTGCAAAACAGACATCCTAAGTAGTTCAGCTGTCTACCCCAGCTTTGTATTTTAATGCCCTTGACTGTTTGCTAAGTGAATTTTCCTTTGTCAGCCTATAAGCTTTTAACTTATTCCTGTTCACATCAATTCACATTCTCTGGGAATAATAAAATACCTGACCACAGATACTTTTATTTTAAAATATCAGATAACAAGATTATGTAATAGGACAGTTTAAATACTATTCTATACACTTGCATGCATATACGGAAACACTGGGCTTATTCTTACTGGAAAAGAAGAGGGTTTGTGGAGGTACCTTTGAAAACTCTTTTCTTAAGGCTGTACTGGATGGCAAGAGAGCATGTACATCTCCCCCGTCTGTAAAGAACACAGAAACTAAGGGACACGATCTGAAGAGAAGGGCACAAGTGCAGAAAGGAGCAAGGCATCTGCAGGAGCATTCTAGATAGTTGCCTGCAATGTGTGCTGTGCATTACCTCCATACTTGTGTGATGTACCCCTCTGCAATCTGGACTGGTATGTTGCTATGTCACCCCAATCTGCCATTCTTGGAGCACGTCTCACTCTGCTTTGCTTTGTGAATGCCCACAGCTGGGCAGCTCATGCACAGCCACCAGCAAGCAAGTTGCCCCCCTTTCTGCCCCCCCCATACCCCGTACCACAACTCAGTGAATGAATGCCTCTAGCTGGTCATTCCTGGGATTATGCAATAGAATGACCCCAGGAAACACCTCCTGTCCCAGATGCAACCCTAGGAACTGCTGTCTTATAGAATTCAGTGCTGCCCACTGTACTCTGTAAGCTCATGTATGTTAACCAATTTATCAAAGAAATTGATATGCACCTGCTCTGTCACTGTAAATGAAGTTCAGCATTCAACCAAACTGCATGCACTGCTTTAGGTAAATCAAACAAATACATTTATTAAGTACAAAAAGATTTTAAGTGATTATAAACCAGAGGAAGGCATGTCAGATTTAATCAAAAGTAAATAAAAGGCAAATCCCATTCTAAACTAAGCTTAACACTTCAGTAGCGTTACAGTCTTAGGTGGTTCTCACCACAGGCTGGTTGGTTGGCCCCTAACCAGGCTCTCCCCCTGTTGACAGTCTTGATGTTGTCTTATAGATTGATTTCAAGAGAGCGCCCCCTGGGAGCAAAATGATTCTACCCCCCATTTCAAATGTCTCTGTGCCCCACTCTGGGACCTTATGCCACCCCCATTCAGGAACAGGTGACGAACAGTATTCCTGCCTGGTCTTCTCCATAGAGTCAAAGATCTTCACCTTATCAGATGCTTAGGGTAATCTATTTTGTTTGGAAGAGCTGGATTGTTTTATGCATGCCTTAGTGAGGCATGAACTAATGCTGATTTTAGTGTTTGCCTAGATCGGCTTAAAACATGTAAGAGACATATTTAGGAATATTACATAGCAGAGCTTCATAACCACACATATGACATTGCAAGAAACATACTACTATAACAATAATGTTCAGCATGTCATGAGCATTCCAAAAAACACCTTACATGACACACTTTGCATTGAACAACACACTGTTACACTATAAGGATGAACATGAATGATACACAATTACATGTACATGAGGTGCGTTGTTTCACAACTCACAAGAGGGTAACAGAATTTCTGAAGAATTTGGACCCTGTTTCTAGATATGTTTTTGGATAAAGTTGAGAAGGCCATACCTCCATTCCACCTAATCCCTCCTTTTTTTCCTTCCCCCTCCCAGTCTCCTCCAGCCCTTCTCTCTCTCTTCATGAATGTCTTCTTCTGTTTTGGTGTTATTTCCCCCCTAACATCTTATGTCTATGTTGTATATTCTGGTTTTGTACAGTCTGGTCTTGGAACTTTGACAAAGATGTAAAATTTCATGATAGCATAATTCTATTGGAGATCCCATGAAAAATACAATATTGTATATACAGTTTGTAAACCATTTATCTCTTTGTATATTTCATTGTCCACTCCTTTATGAAAATCAGTAAAAGAGACTTCATAGATTCTATGGACTTTTATATTAACAGGAGCTGACAAATCTCAACAATTCTTCAGTCATTCATTATTGAACTGAAGCTAATCAGTGGTGTCTCTGCATGTTCCAAAACACAATGATCTTCATTATTTTTTACTTCTATCCACATCACTGCAAACATCTTTCTAAACTACTTGGAATTATTTTAGTGTTTGTTGTTATATCCCTGGATTAATCCAGATTTCTGTTTTTGAGCTCCACTCTTTCACAACCCCTCCAACACACTCTCTGAACTTTCTGACAGCTCCTCTTGGACTATTTATTTGACCCCTATCTGAAGACATGTCCACTTTTTTGGTGTTGGTGTGCAGACTGATGTGAACATTGCCATTCTGGAGAACTAGTTCAAACAGATCTTGAATATGTCATAAAAGAAATAATTTGTGTACTAAGGATAAGCACGTATTACAAAGAACACAATTACTGAATATCAGAGCATGGAATTCATACTTACGCTATTATCAAATATATAATCACTGCTTAAGGACCTGATCCCATAAACACTTACAAAAGTAGTCTTTAGTCTACCCAGTCTTTAGTCACTCTGACTCACGCAAGTAAGGATCATATGCTCAGATGCTGAATTTGCAATACATTCATTAGAACAGCAATTCCAGGTTTTTGCAATACTTTTCTTTCAATTATCTCTAAATTGTTCAGAATATATAGGAGCTGCTATTATGATTAAAGATTTTTCTGGATATTTTATTGTTTGGGTTGTACAAGGAACTTTGTTTCTGATATCTGTGTCCATGAAATCAAAGGCTGAGCTAGCATTTCATTAGAAGCCTAAATTCACACACAGACAATGTGATCCATTGTCTAATAATTACAAAAATAATGGGGTGAATCTTCATATAATGAGTTCTAATATCTGTATTTTGAAACTTTTTATCTCCTCCAATCATAATTAATATAGCGACTCATAATATTGAGATCCCTTTTATAATAAAATATACTGGAAAAAATTATTTCATTATACTAATGGTTTTTTCTTCATGATGATTATCACAAATTTAATTTTAAAAGATAAATTTAGTTACATTTTATGCAATTCATTGTTTTTTAATTAAAAAAATCATTTTTCTCTTTTTGCATTGCTTTTCATTATTCAAGATTTGCCATTTTAAAGGTTCTTCCTGTTAATTATTATCTCTTTCTACCACCCAGCACTCTTCAGGGAGGATGGTGGAAACAGACATTTTGTTGATGTCCAAATTCGTTGAACTCCTTTGCAGATTGGATCAAAATTAGAAACCACAACTCAGCAGAATTCTATGCAAAAGAGTCAAAGGTTTTGGAAATCCTTCTCATGGTCTGCTGTGGGTTTCCACATATAAGAGAAGTAGGTAACTTCTTTTATATAGTGTCTTTTCTTTGAAAGAATACAAAGATTTTACAATTTTAAACTTACACAAACTTGGTCAATCACTGAAATGCAGTCATCTCTGGCATGAAACTTGGCAATAGTTTATAGGCCCATTACAATTCTATGTAAAAGTTTAGGACAACACCTATATTTGGTTGAAGCTGTGGAGGGACAGTAGTTTGTAAGACTATAGTTCAAGTTAAAAACTGGCGAGGACATCAGGGAAGAATGCTACCTACTGTATCATTAACACTAGAGCCTGCAGAATATACATATTACATTTCCATCCAAAGACTAACCCATCTCACCATGAAATTATTACATTGGATAGGATTGCAGTGCAAAAGGCAAAATTGCATAACAGTGGGAGAAGGATGGATATTTTGGAAATTTAGGGCACTGCAACAAGTCTGGGCCAGTAGTCTGAACATCAGGCTGGAAGCCACAAACCTGAGTTCCATGCCGGACTCATATCCCCTTGAACAAGTCACTTACACCTCTTCTCCTTGCTTTCCCAACTACAAAATGGAGATCATGATCAGCTGTTTTTTCGAAGTACTTCCAGAACTGATTGAAAAGTACTATATATATGCAAAGTGCCATTGTACAGTATATTTTCATTGATATTGACACCAGTGAGGCGCATAATATACAAAACACTAATACTTTCCTGTATTTCCTTTGGCAAAAGGAAAAGAGATGATATATTCTGTTGTGCTTATTGTCTGCATAACCACTACTGTACCTCGTACTATTTTCTTTCGAAACATTCCCACATTGGTCTGTACATGATACATGAAATGATAACTGGAAGAAATGAGAGCAGAGATCAAGTTGTTTAGTGCTGCTAGTAACAATTTTCTTCACTGTGCTTTATAGACTTTTTGGGCAGTAAATCTTCTTGCCATTTCAAAAGTTTTAGCATCATAAAATGACTGGCGATTATTACACTTTTTGCCTCTATGGCCATGAGTCATGTGTTTTATTTTAAAATGTGAAACCCAAGGGTCTTTGTTTTAAGTTTTGGTTTCTTCTAAAAACCATTTTTTCCACACCACTTCAATTCCCTGCAAAGCTTGAAATTGAAAAACATGCTGCCATCAAATGAAAGTATCAAGACAATTGCATAATTGCATTGTAACTCTATGACCCTATTGTCATCATTTCTCATGATTGTGGTTGTTAAAAACATAGATCTGTGTGGTGTCATCGTGAAAGAAATTCCTGTCTCTCCAAAGGTTGCAGAAAAAACTGGATTTGGGGCCTAGGACAATGGGGTTTTCCAAATCCAAGGCAGGCTGGTGGGAATTTGGGACAAACTAGCAAACCAGGCTGAAACCCCTATTACAGGGATTACAATACATACTGTGCCAAGCAGGGATTCTCTTGCTATGTAATTATTTCTGGGGATAATTCACCATGGGGTTAGAAGCAGGAAGGCAGAACCTTAGCTGGTGTAAATGGCCAGAGCGCCTTTGGCTTTGGGTTGAGAAGCTGAAGATCTGTAGAGGATCTGCCTTGGAATCCCTGCAGTGGCCTACCATTGAATTTATGCTGCTTTATAAACAGAAAAATTTCTTAATTCATGTTGACTTCCTTAAACAAAGCGGTGCATCAGGAATTCTCCCTAGTTGTTTCTGTTTTATGATTGTTTGCCTTTTGTCAAAACATGATGATACATAGGTATCGAAAGAAACTGAAATCCCATGAGGGAAAGTCAAACCACTCGTGTTGTTCAGTGATTTCCAGATATTATAGTAGCTTTTCAAAGTCTGAAAAAAACAGGTTAGAAAAGACAAGTATTTGGGGCTTTATTCAAGAAATTATACAATCATGCTTTATTTGTGAGTCACTTTTTCATCTCTATTAATAAATGAAATGTAACCTTGCATCCTAGGAGAGAGAGCCTGTTAAGAGAGTGAGTTGCAGGTAGAAGAAAGAACAATCAGCTAATAACTGTAAGCTGCTGCCACTCTATGTAATCCAAAATCCAGGCTGATTATGTTGTTATAAAGGGCATTTTAAATACAGATAGTCCATTACTCGGTGTTTCCATCCAATTAAATAAAATATAAGTATAGGCTACTGGTGATTAGAAATAAATCATGCAAAAGGTCCACATTCACTGAAAATACCATTTTTCATGCACCTGAATACATGAATGAACATTTCTTTGCTTCCTTATTTGGATTTATTAGTTATGGATCTGAATAAATTGTATTCCATGATGATGATCATTTCATGACTTAATCATCCATGGCACGCTTCCTGACCTACATAACGTGCTCATTTTAGTGTCAGTCAGTCAAGTTGAAGACAGAAGCATCAGAGCATATACAGTCACACAAGAACTGTCATTTGCAACTATTCCCATACTTTCACCTTCCTAAAATGGAAACATGGCCATAGCATAATTGGAGTTCATCAGTGCAATAGGACCATGTATATTGTAACACATAACCTTTTGCCACTTAACTTTTATGTTTTATCTTGCATGAAATAGGATCAAAATCAATAACACCTTATTTAGTGTTGCATGAATCTTGTTTAAGTCTACAACAATCCTGCTATTCCTTGGTTGCTAGTAGCCTAAATGATTTTGCAAGAATAACATAGGATTTCTTTATTTTGTAAGTTATTTTGCTTAAGGTGTTGTTCATTATGTATTTATATTGAAGTACCTTCTAGATAATAAATATTATAAGGATTATTCAGCATTCTAGGTACTAAAATAGGAATAACAATTTGAATACTTCCTTTCCCCCACCCTTTAAATCTATATTGTCTATTAGATTGTACATTCTTTGGGGCAAGGATTGACTCTTGCTACATGTGTGCACATAGCATACACATTCTAGCACAATGATGTCCTTATCTTGATTTTCCCCTCCAGTCACTACCACAATACAAATAACAAATAGTAACAAGTTCTCATTCTTTTTAAGAAAAGAGCAACTTGGAGCTTTATGTTATGTGTAGCTGACCATTCTAGTTTGCTGTTCATCAACCATGGTGATTGTCAGTGTTTAGTGTAGCTGCTGCTGGGTTTCAGTATTAATCAGGATGATTGTTGCTCTTCACTCAAATAACAGATTTAGTCCAAAAATTCATAGGACTATAAAAGGGAACTGAACATGACCTTTCAAGCTTTGAATTCAGGTTCTCAGAACCCTAATCCTTTTACCACACCAAAAATAATATCTTTGAATCTTTCCTGGAAGTGACTGATATTTTATTAGCTCCTTTTTTATTACCCTGAAATAGCTAGAACGATCTTATAATTCAGAGGGAGCTAGCAGTTGTTATAGAATGAGACTAGAGAGAACATTGTCTTTTGGCACCATATGCCTTCAGCCACTCAGAAGTGCCACAAGAATGCTTGTCCAGGAAAGCTTTATATTTATTACTACTTCAAGGCTCTGTATTAGATTAACAGAATTTCCAAAGCCAGACTACTAAGGCATTCAGATAAGTAGCACCTCTTTATGAAGAGAATTCTTGCTCAAGGCCACTTTCTCTTCTCAGTTTGCATACATTACTCCCTTTGTGGCTAATGTAACCCTGAGAACTATACAAATCCTTCCAAGTGAGTGTGGAAGAGATCTGTTCTGTGATTTGCTACCAAAATTTTAACAAGGGTTTCCCTCCACATTTTTTCTAACTCACTTAGTGATGTGTTCCTTGTAAAAATACTCTTCTACCCCACCATAAGTCTATCAATGCCATTGTCATTTCACTCTCCAGAAAATACTAGCTGTCTTCCCATCCCAGGCCAAATTCATTAATCTAGCCATCCCCAAACTCTGGCACAACATCTCACACATCTTTTTTCCCTGTCCAATATCTCATAATGGTCCCCTTATCTAGCAGCTAATGGCTAGATTATAGCAGTGATGATGGCAGGAGCTTGCCCTACAGCCTCTGCTTGCTATATTAGTGACAACCTGATCACCCCACAGTCTCTGTGTGGGTTAGTTAGGTGTGGGATAGATCTGTTCTGAAGAGGATGGAGAATCAGTTCCTTCTGGTTTGGATGAGTGAAACTTTTTAAAAAGGAGAATAATTAATTCTAAATTGTGACTGATTTATAGGAAATGTATGCATAAATATCCTTTTTCACATGAGAATATAGGTGTTTGTACAAGGAACATCCATCTGTAGGAAACAGGGTGACCTGGTTAAATGGTTAGCTTGATGCTGATCCTGGGAAATATCACTGGAAAAGCAAGAAAAAAATGAAGGATGATGACATAATTAATTTACGGTTTCATGGATACTAGGTAGTGGTTTCATGGATACTAGGTAGTATCAAACAAATGTGATATAATTTTTGTATGAGATTAGTTTTTCTTGAAAAAGTTAACAGGTCTATTGACATAATATTCTTTAGGTGCTGAGTGAGTTTGGGTACTTACAAAGTTCCAACATAGCTGAAAAAATTTTTTTTTTATAAATCCCAGTGAGGCCTGATTCTGGGATTTAGGCACCTAAATCCTGGTGTGAATCTAGCCCTTAGGCTCAAAACTGCAAGACATTCAGATGACTTAATTAGCATTATACAAAGTCAGTGTAGCACACGTTCATCAGATTGAATTGATCAATCTCAGTAAGCATTTATATATGTGGAATCATCACCTAATGAGGGTATTTCTAGTGGAGTCTCACAGACTTTTATTCTTGGCCCACTGCTATTCAATATCTTTACCAGTGATCTGGAAGAAAATATAAAATCATTTCTGGTAAAATGTACAGATAATACAAATTTGCAGAGTGGTAAATAATGATAAAGACAGGTCAGATCTAGAGTACAGTGTGGATTGGGAAACTCACATAGCGTCACAAACCCCAACCTTAGACTGTTTGTTTGTTTGTCAGATGGTTTACTCAGAGTTGTGTGCCTTTTTGGTGATTTAATTTATAGTTTTACAACAAAGTCATATGAGATTCACAGGTTGTTGCAAATCACAGTTTGAGGATGGGGGGCTGTATTTAAAAGCAGTGATTCTGAAAGGGTACTTTAGTGTCATGGTGGATAACTAACTGAACATGCAGGGAAATGCAGAGGCTAAAAGACATATGCAATCCTTGGATGTATAAATGGGAAAGATCGAGTAGGAGGAGGGAAATGGTATTACAATTGCATATGGCATTAATTAGGCTATTACTGGGAAACTGTGCAGTTCTGGTTTCTACAATTTTAAGAGGATATTGACAAATTGGAAAGGGGGTAGAAAAGAGCTGCATGAGTGATTTGAAATCTGGAAAGCCTGCCTTTCAATGAGTGACTAAAGATGCTCTATCTAGTTAGTTTAACAAAGTGATGAAGAGATACTTGATCAGACTGACAGTAGACTTTTGATAGTAGAGTTCTCCTTAATCTAGCAAAGGCATAATGAGATCCAGTTGCCCAGAGCTGAAGATAAATGAATTTGGATTAGAAATGAGGTACAGTTTTTAACGCGGTTGGTAATTAACCTTTGGAACAATTTACTTTGGCATGTGGAAGATTCTCCAGCATGTGAAAGCTTTTAATCATGATTAAGTGTATTTCTAAAAGATACATTCCAGCTCAGCCAGAATTTACAGGTTTTGATGCGCAGGAATCACATGGTAAAATTATTTGGCCTGTCTTATGTAGGAGTTCAGGTTATGCTCAAATGGTTTCTTCTGCCCTTGAAACCTATACATTTATTAGACATTTGAATTTTTTTTAAAATCTTAGATTCAATGATTGCAGAAGAAAAACATATTTCTTGGGGTGGTTCTGGCATCACAAATGAAGCTTAGATAGTTGATAATGTTACCAGAATCCCTCAACTGTATTGTTTTCTTGCAGCATGCTACAGCCCATCCAGTATTGCCTCTACAAATACAGAGATCAAGTTTCTCAAAAATATAACTTCAGTGGGAGCTGCTGGATGTACAGCACTTCTGAAAATTAGCCCCACTTATTTAGAAACCTAACTCAGGATTTAGGATCCTACTTTTGAAAATCTTATCTAGTATTAATAGCAGAAAATAGGGCTTTCGGCCTTTGGACTCAAGGTGCACTCTAAATCTGAAAGACTATTGCTCCGCCTCCCCCCCCCAAAAGATACTAACCCAAATATAAGATGTTCCTCCCCTCCCCACAAACATTTCCCCAAAAGTGGTAAATTAAAACAACTTTTTCAATTTGGAAGAGACAATAATATGAACATTTTACTCACATCCCAGTCTGTAGTCTGAATTGACGCAACTCAGGCCTAATGTTCTATGAAAAGTTGTCTTAATGGTCAGTACATCTTATTAATGGACTAATCACATTTTGTTAACTTGGGAATAGGGTTTAACTATCCATATTATGTAATTGTGCTGTGATAGTGCTTCAAGGTCTTGATCATCAGAGCCCGTTGTGCTATATACTGTACAAACAAAAAAAGCAGAGATACATGTCTTAGAGAACATGGAAAAAACTGAACCAAAGAAATAGGTAAATATACACAAACCTAAATGAAATTATATTTAAATTAATGGCTTGAGCCTGTTAAAGTGTAGGGAAATTGTGTCCTATAACAGCACAGTTACTAGCAAGTGTGCATTGTGCAAACATGCTTCACTTTGTCAGAAACCAGCTCTCAGAATTCCCCAACCCTGTGCCAGTGCTAGAAAAACATGGCTGCCGCCAGCTCTCATCTCTTCCTCTCCAATCTATCCACTGACTTCAGCCTGGTTCTCTCAATCTCTCTGTTCTTTCTTGCCTTGACTAAAAGAAGACTTAACCATTTGCTCAGTCTGCTCTTGGGCAATTTTTCATTTAATATATTTTATTTGTTTGTAACTCATTCACACCATTACTCTTCCCCCCAACCCCCATACCTTTCCATTCTCGCAAAAGCTATCATATTTTGGATTGTTTTCATTTGGAAGTGGAGAAGCTGGAGTATGTGCAACTCTATTGATCCTATGTCTGCCTCTCTCGTTTTCTCTCTCTGTATTTTTGAGCTTGCAGGATCAGTAAAGTGCTTTGGAATTAATCTTGATGAAATTCACGATACATAGTAAGTGCAAGATCATTATAATCTAGTCTCATTTTAGCCCATCTACTACTGAGCTAGACTTTTTTTTCTTCTGGGTTTATATGAGCAAAATTGTAGACTAAACTGAGAATTTTGCCTACTTGCCACTTCTCTGAAACAGTTTTTAATATTTAGTGCTCTAAAGAGTTTGGCTCTAGCAAAGAGTGACCCATGTAGGCAAGCGTGGCTCCACTTTAGCAAAACTACAGCTAGTGTTCAGCAAACTGCAGAGCTAATGCAGGATTTGCTACATGCTTCCAGAAGTAATAAGTGGTATTGCACCTTCTGAGCAATTCACACCCTTTTTCATAACTAACAATGGTCTCCCTTCACATTATGTATGTGGTATTTAGGTGAATGTATGGAAATTAGACCCTTTTTCTTTCTGTGTGTGTTGGGCAAAATGACAACTCTTTCTGTGCTAAGGTCCCCTTTCAAGGAGATGAGGAATGTAGATACCAGTGAATCAGCTGACAGTCATTGGAGATGTCTCCAAAATTAGAGCTGGGAGAATAATTCCTTTTTCAGTTCAGCTAGCAAACCAAAAATTCCAGGGGCAAAATACTTGATTTGGTCCCAGAAATTTTTGACATTTGTTAAACTTTTTGAAGCTGGCCCTAACAGAATATGCACGTGTACGTTATCATTTTATAACCTCTATCCTAGCAGTTAGGGGACATGCTTGGGATGTGGGAGAGTCAGGTTTGAATCCCCACTCTGGAGCAGGGACTTGCAACCACATCTCCTTCTCCTAGGTGAGCATCCTAACCACCAGGATATAGACTACTCATTGAGTCCAAGACTAGAAGATACCATTGTGATTGTTTAGTTTACCACAGGCCAGGGAACTTCCCCAAAATAATTCTTGTTTGAACTATTCTTGAGTAGGTTAGTGTCAGTCTGTCCTGGTGAAATTATTTGATCTTATAAAATACACAGACAACATTATATACTTAGAGAATAAAACCAGCCATTGTTTATGGCATTCGTTGATCTAACAAAGGCATTTGATTCCATCAATTGTGAAGCATTATGGAAGGTGCTGTCTTGGTTTGGTTGTTCATAGAAGTTCACTTGTGTTTTAAGGCTACTTCATGATGGAATGGCCTCCACCATCCCCTGTAATGGGTTAGAAACAGACCTGTACACCATCTGTACTGGTGTTAAACAGGGCTGTGTTATTGCCCCAACCCTTTTCTCCATCTATCTTGCTGTAATCTTGATTCTTATTCATGACCGCCTTTCCTCTGGAATTGGGATTGAGCATCACATTAATGGCCAGATTTTCAATCTGTGGTGTCTTCTTTCTAAAACTAAGGTCATCAGGACTTTTATTACTGACCTTCAGTATGCTGATGACTGTGCTATCCTCACACACACCAAGGCTGACTTGTAATCCAACCTAGTTCTCAGGCGCCTATCACAGCCAACAGTGGGAAAAGTAAAGTGCTTAACCAGCCTGCCCCAGCACAAGTTGCCTCCTTTCTCTCACAAATTGTGATCAGCAGTGAACTCCTGGGAAATATAGAGCATTTCCCTTAACTTGGTAGCCTCCAAGACAGCCAGTCTTGATATGGAGATCAAACATAGGATCTGTTGTGCCAATACATCCTTCAAAAAGTTGCTCCATCGTGTCTTTATTGACAGATCTGCAGATGAAAATTAAGATGCTGTTCTACAATGCAGTAGTCCTCCTCGCGCTTCTTTAAGGGTGTGAGGCACGGATGACATATCAAAGCCATCTTAAGCATCTGGAGTGGTACCAGCAGTGCTGCCTTAGGAAGATTTTGCTTATCAGATGAGAAGACCATCACACCAGGGCCAGTGTTCTCTCTGCAGCTAACATCACCAGTGTTGAAATGATGATTATGACACATCAACTTCGCTGGGCTGGTCATTGTGTGTGGATGGCTGATACTCATTTTCCAAAGCAAATCCTCTTTTCTCAACTTAGTCGTGGTAAGAGGACCCGTGGGTGACAGGAGAAACACTACAAGAACACCCTGGAAGTATATCTTAAGAAAGTAGACATTGATCCTATGAATTAGATAGAGCTGGCTGGAAATAGACAGCAACAGCGTCACATAATGCATCAAGCCTCAGACTGTTTTGAAAAGACTCACCTTGCTGAAGAGACTGAGAAACAGCAGAGGAGGAAGGAAAGTGTAAAGCATCCCAGCCAGCCATTGTGCTCTCTCCAAGCAACCAACTGTTATATGTGTGGAAAAATCTGAAGAGCACAAATTGGATTCCTCAGCCATCTTAAATCTCATCAATGACTTTTCCCTTGGCAGACATCATCCTCATATTGAGGGATAGCTGCTGCCAACAAAATACTCACTAGGTCAAACAGACAGATAGAGACTGGTGATTAATGCACTCTGCACAGAGATAAGAGATGTGGATTCAGATCCCTCCACTGAATCGCAGAGAGAGAAGATTTAAACCTATATAACCTACCTCCTAGGGGAATTCCTTAATCGCCAGGCTAGAGGGTCATTCTCTTTGTCTCCAGTGAATATTTCTGTATTTATAGAAAGTTAACAACTTCAATGGGAGACATTTAGAACAGATTAGGCTGGTGGTTATGATACTTTCCTGGCTAGTGAAAAGACTTCACTTTGAATCCCCGTACAAATTAACATTTAAGTATTTACACATCGTTTCAGACTTTTTTGAAGTAAGCCCTGAATATCTTTCTTTTTCCATCTGAAGCTAAGGTCAATTCAGAAAAAGTTTTGAGTCAATAGAAAATGTGTTGTTAGGTGAACAAATTATTACTCCCAAAATTCAGCCAACTCTACCCAGAATACAAGAGTCTGACACAAATTTTCTTCCATCAATATTTTAAAAATCTGTGATTCATGAGCTTCCAGAATATTTATCCTGTGAAGATCTGGTAGCTGGTGGGAAAGTAAATCAACCTGTGTTTTCTAGATTCAGACCCCTCTGTGTGTGCACAATCTATGATACTGGCCTTAACTTGGGAGGGACTGCAGCAAAACTCACTTCTTAACTCAGTTACCTCTTGTCCTGTTGCCGTCACTCTTTTGACTCTCTGCACAACTGTGCTTCTGAGCAGGCCTCTCTGTAACTATTCTTACATCCCCTTTATCATCACTAGTGGATTCAGTAACTTGAAACATCATGCCTGTCATTGTAAAGTTTTAAACTGATGAAATGCAAATTGATGTTCATTGTCACTCACTATATTTTCAGGCAGATCACAAATGTTGAGTATTTCATACAGTCTCTGGATAGTACATCCATGACCTGAAAGCTATTCTTTGAGTAAACATTAGTGACCACTACACATGTGAAAAACCATTCAAAGACCACGAGAGTCCTGTTGCACCTTAAAGCCTAACAAATTTCTGTGGGTATAAGCTTTTGTGGGCTGCAACCCACTTCATCAGATGTGGTTCATGCATCTGATGAAGTGGGTTGCAGCCCACGAAAGCTTATGCTGGCAGAAATTTGTTAGTCTTTGATGTGCTACAGGACTCTTGTTGTTTTTGTTGTATACAGACTAACATGGCTACCCCTCTGGAACCATTCAAAGACAATGTAATATGAAATAAACTCCAGTTATGTGACATAATAGGGCATAAGTTCTTCTGACTGGGTCCAAACCAAAGCACAACACTAGATATATCAGTGTTTTCTTGCTTATAAAGCTATCATAGGTATTTTTTCCTACTCACCCCAAATAAAAATGTCAATTGGTGAGTTTCTTAGCTGCTTGAATAGTAAAGGTTATCTTGACAACCCCCTTTTTTGTTATGTAATGCAAATTTTTCTGTGCTTCACATCATAGGGCAGATAGGTATAACATAGCACAATTTTGCATTCTATTGGCAGCTCGATGGAATAGCCAATGTGGGTACAAAGATAAGACATGAAAGGGTGCCAATGTGTCAAAGCATGAAACTTCATCCACACAGCTGTGGATGAAATTTGCAGTCTGAAAATGATTCCTAATTTTTCCTGTTCAAATTGGGTATGGCTGCTATCTGCTCTGTTTTGTGTCCCTGGAGCAAAGGTAATTGGCTTTGCTTCTATAATTGATGTAATGTTAGATGTGATTGCTCCCCATCCAAATGTATTGGCAAATCAGGGTCAAAGTGTAATAACTAACACCATAGAGGATAGCAAGGCATTATTAGCCTTTTAGAAAGCTGTGTCAAACTCTTAAATACATCAGAGGGATAAATCCCAGGAAGGGACTGGAGTTATTTAAGTTAAGCACCAATGTGGACCCAAGAACAAATGAATATAAACCATCCATGAAGTTTAGGGTCAGATTTAGGCGAAGGTTTCTAACCATCAGAGGAATGAAGTTCTGGAACAACTTTCCAAGGACAGCAGTGGGGGCCAAAAAATCTAACTAGCTTCAAGATTAATCTTGATGATTTTATGGAGGGAATGGTATGATGGGACTGTCTACAATGGCATGTGGCCCATCGATGGCTGCCAGTAGCAAAAATCCCCAATGACCAGAGACAGGACACTGGATTGAGAGGGCTCTGACTTATTAGAGAGAATTCTTTCTCAACTGTCTGCCTGGTGAGTCTTGCCCATATGCTCAGGGTCTAACTGACTGCCATATTTGGGATGGGGAAGGAATTTTCACCTGGGTAGATTGGCAGAGACCCTGGAGTTTTTTGCCTTTCTCTACATCATGGGACAGGGTCACTTGCAGATTTATACTAGTGTAAATGGTGGAGTCTCTGTAATGTGAAGTCTTTAAACCATTATTTGAAGACTTCAGTGAATCAGCCAATGGTTAAAATTCTACTACAGGAATTAGGAGGCCGGTACAAAGGAGAGCTGCAGAGATGAGCAAGGGGAGTGCCTTCCAAGAGCTCAAAGAGGGAGGACTGTCAGCACCCTGGACAGAGCAGTGGCTGGCTGCTGGGACTCAGCAGAGCCAAATCCCCTGAAGCAAGGTTGGAGAAGGTACTGGGGCTACAGGGAGGTGCCCCAGGGAAATCCACTGAGGAGTTAGGGGAGATGCAGCAAAAAACTGCAACACATCGGGTCCCTGGGCTGAACGTGGAGTATTGCGTGAGTCCGAGTCCCTCCACACTCAACCCCTAATCACCATTGGAGTAGTGGCAGGACTGCGGTTGCCACAAAGGGAAGTGACTAGAATGGACTGCAAAGTCACGTGGAAGGGAGGTACATGGATTATGACTTAGCCGGAGGACTGAATCACAAGGAGGGTCCAGCGGAGACAGGAGGGAAGTAGAGATGCTGAAGAGATGGGCATCTTTCTGGCTGAGAGCTGATTCCCCAGATAGCCAACAGGAGGCAATTAGCTAGATCTTCTCTTATCCCATAACTGACTCGGAGAGAAACATGCTTCACCACACAGAGAAGTTTAGCTGATGGGCCCTAGAGTTCAACCTTCACATTCACAGTCTTTGTTGTCACTGCTCTCCCTGTGAATGTCTGCTGCCATAATAGAGGAGGATAGAGATGACTGAGTTTTCTTTGACACACTGTAGAGTTGAATCCATGCAATGTAGGTGCAGTATATAAATTAAAGGTAAAAAGTAACGAGCTGGTCCAGGGAACATGTGAAGACTTAGACCAGTATTAACGAAAGGACTGCTGTATGGCTGTCATGCGAGGCTTTACCCCTGCTTCTAGATCGGAGTCAAACAGAAATATGTAGCTAATCGACTCATTTGAATGATGATTATGTTTAGGCTCAGGCTTCGGTCACTGCCCACTAACTTCTTATTCTGTGCACTTTTGAGTAAGGAAACTGAAATATAGGGAGCTTGAGATTTTCTGCCACTCACTCTGTGGAGGATTCTGTCTAGTTAGACTCATAGACTCATAGGTCAGAAGGGACCAATATGATCAT
>ML675601.1:18456181-18509243 GCA_007922155.1 Mesoclemmys tuberculata
CCCCCCCCCTTACCCTGTTACAATAGATAAACTGCAATAATGACCCTGAAAACCACCATATCACTGAGCATTGAAGGAGTTGCCCACTTGATATAGCTAGTTGAAACTTTTTCTGATAAAAAGATTTTGTCTCAAAATAATTGATTGAAATATTTTTCAGATTTTGTTTTTCTGGAATTTTTTAATTTTTGTTAGTTCTGATTCAAAAAAATTTGGAAATCACAGAATTTCCATGAAATAGACATTTTTGTTCCCACACAGCTCTACTAATTGTGCCCAGAATAGACAAACACAGCATACTGTACAATATGAGTGTCAAATTTAGAAGATAGGCAGAAATGTTTAATGCCAATAGTGAAGAAAGTTAGGAACTAATATTGGCTGGTGAGGGAAGATGGGGGTGAGGTGGGGCCGCGGAAGAGGAGAAGAAAGTCTAGAGGAAGAAAAAAGCAGTTCCTGATCACACAGTATAGATGAAGAGTAGACACTTTAGTTCAGCCTGTAGAATTTCCTTTGCCTTTATACATCAACAGTTGGCTTAGTGACATTTCAGAATGCCTTCAGCTTATAATTCTGTGTACAGGAACTGATCTAGCTGCTCAGTGTCCTTTTGAATATGTGAATGGAAATATTCTTTAGCTAATTGAGATGGTGGTCATAATTACATAGTTAAGTTAGAGTTCTGAAATGGATTTAAAATTGGGCATAAATTTAACATGGGCAACCTTAAGTTAGTCTTCTTGTATGTATGCATTGTCGTAGTCTTTAATTTTACATGTTCATGTAAATATTTTTCCCACATTTGGTGCACAGGATGGATGGTGCTCACTTAATGAGCAGCTATTGACAAAGTTATAAGCAGCTGAAAATAGAATCTTGTAATGGGAAGAGTTGAGAAGTCTTAATAATAGATGGTGCTATTGTGGCAACTGCTTTCTGGTCCATACACCAGGTACTGAATCAGGAATCTCCAGTGCTAAAAGCGTGAGCTGGTGTAGCTTGAGCTAAATGGCCAAGGTTCTAACAACTCATATCTTCTGTAGATTGGTACAGAGACGTGCAACACACTCACCAGTGCGTAACATTTCCAATCCTAAATATAATGCCACATAGAAGCTTATTAGAGATGGGGATATTTAGCATTTATCTTCTAGTACTGTAGAATGATATGGGGGTAACCTCATTGTGGATTGAGTTAAAACCTCATTTAAAACTGATGTGTGAACACACCCTTCCCTTCAGATGCAAGAAACACTTAAGAGGCCATACCTAAAATAAGGCCTTACAACGATTGCCCAGAAGGAAGAGGGAAAGCTTTTGGATCTGCTAGCTAAAGAGTCTTGGGAGCCGTAAGCTAATACATGGCTCCTTTTGTTCTTGGTACTGCCTTTATTCTGAGAAGCAGAACATAGTACATGCTTCTCAGAATACAGGAGGAAATAAACAAAATTGCAGCACAGAAAATTCTATACTTCATCACTTTCTACTTGCAACTGGAATGTCCCCAGAGTCCCAAGCTTTGACTAGCCGCTCAAGTCAAAAGGGGGTAACATTAGTATCAGGAGTGGGATCCACTTTCCAAGGAGAGAGAGAGTCCCAGCTCAAATAATGCAAAAGCCTTTCAGGGGAAAAACTTATTGAGAGGCTTCTTGGCCTCAGTTCAGCTTGATAGCTCAAATGAATGGCTAGCATGCTGGACAAAAAAGGGGACATTAATAGCCAGTGTGAGTAGCCCAGCTCTAATGGTTCTGCAGATCTTACTATCAGAAAAGAATAAAGTTATCTACATTTGGCTAGTTCCAAACTGCATATCAAGGGCTTGCAGCCTCAATCTGAGCTGGCGAGGACACAGCGAAGAGCTAGAAGTAGAGGGAAAGATGAAACCCCACCTGAACTGGCATAAGACCTGCAAAGACATGTGCTCCTGGCATACCCAGAAGCCACTGAGGTCTTCAGGATAAACTGAAAAGAGTCCAGTTTATAGGTATTCAGCTGGACTTGAACATGCACCAGAGAAGGAAGCAGCCTCTAGTGAAGAAGATGAAAACTGATCACAATGAACCTGTAAACACAACTCTGTCTCTAACGTATGATGAAATGAGGAATCTTAATCTGGTGGTTGACCTTACTGAATGATTAGAAAAGCTTATACGTTCAGTTTGTAAAAGAAGGCAAATTGGCAGTAATGCACAAATTAAAGGAAACAGTTCAGTTAAACTCTGATACTGTCACAAAAGTGATCACAGAAAGGATTACTATAAACTTAAGGTAGGCAGCAACAGACAGTGTCTAGTAAAAGCCATCCTCCCTGTTTAGGAAGGGAGAACACCAGTCTGAATGGGCAAAGCTTGGAGATGTAAGGATCAGCCCAACAATTTTTGTTTAGATCCGGGGAGTTAACTGACAATAATGGTTTTAGAAAACTGTGTAATGTTATTGTTAGTCAAATATATATACTTTAAATAATGTCAGAGAAATGCATGTTATCTATAGAACTATAAGAAAGTATAAAGGAACTTTTGCCTTTTGTATACGTCTCTGCTGATGCAACATTTCAGAACTTAGTTGAAACAGCTTCATGGTTGTGTAAACTATGGATCCTGGTCTGCATTTTATTTGTAAAATCTTTGGTCTGCTTAAACAGCAGGTGCACCATCCCTCTTACCCTCCCTCTCCCCCCAACAAGACAAGCTAACAAGTAAAAACCCAAGCCCACAAAAACAGACCACTAAGGAGGATAACAACAATTGCAAGATAAGACTGGGATAGAGCCAGTGGGATTGACAGCAGAGAAGTAGGTAGTTGAAGTAGGTAGTTAAAGTAAGCTTTAGCAGGATCAGCAAAAATGCGTTAGTTTAGGTTAGTTGTGATTTATGCATGAGAATGTTTTAATTAGATAGGAACACAGATGAGGCAACATGGTAAACTGAATCTGTACAATGTTACGAAACAAGGGACAAAAGAGAGGTGGTGAACAACAAGGGAGTAGAGAAGACACAAGGGAAGAAAACGCAGAGATGAAAGATTTGAAAAGAGTTGCCCTGACCTCAGGAGAGGTGATTTGGCCACTTACTCTTCTTGCCTTCTCTGGTTTTGCATATATATAAATAAATAAATTAAATAAAAAGATCCTAGGTGATAATAGCAGTGTATTAAAACATACTTAAGAAAGGTTACAAGAACCTGTTTAAGTCTAAATTGGAATGGATCTTGGTTTTGATCCAGCAATAGGGACTGGGGATTTGGCTATTGTGAGTGTAATAGGATCTGTGATGTGTATAAGAATAATTTATATGGACTCAAGTGCAAGTTATTAAACCAAGCATGCTAATAAGGGTAGGGAACAGGGGATCTCCAAATGAGCCATCTATTGGCCTCAAATGGAGATCATGATGGGGGCAAGAGCACCCATTCAAAACTTGGATATTTAGGCTTGTAGACTGGACGTTTGGGATTCAAGCCAGAAGTCTGGGTGGCTGAAATAACAACAATCCCTTGAGCTAATAATTCACTTGGATTTCATTATGGCTAATAACTCAGTAATTAATGCTGGGAAAGGTGTCTTACGGATTCAATCTGTAGAAATTCCCTTTAAAGATACATCCCAGGGGAGACAAATCGTTTGCAGGAAATTGGTTTGCAGAGAATAAATTGTCCTACTCTTGTGGGCAGGAACTATTATATCCGTTACATGAGGTGATAGCATTCCAGCAAGGGAAAGATGGGAAGTGGTTGAAACCTGTTTTGAGACCCCGTGTCTTAGTGCTTGTGGATGTGAAACAATAACTGATCCCTGTTCATTTGCTCAATCTTTCTGACAAGCAATAAATACTGAAAAAGGGAACTGTGGTTGTGAAATGTGAACCCGTAGATTTAGTTAACTACAAATAGAGAAAAAAACTGCAAGGTGGCAGGGGAGAGTTGAGCTCCCACAGTTTCTATTAAACTTGTTTCAGGACAGTGTTGTGCACTTAATGAAGAACAAAAAAATAGTTTAAGCTTTCTCTGGTTCAGAATCTTCTCTCTTCCACTCCCCGCCCCCCACCGATGCAATGAAGATATTTGTTGTACTGCACTGGTCTACCATAAGATTGATGCTGGGGCACACTGACTCATTAAACAGTTACCTCACTGGCTACCCATTAACAAAAAAGGGAAGAGGCACTACAAGTCATTGAGAAAATGTAGCATGAAGGTATAACTGAGCCTTCAACCAGTCCTTTGAGCCTTACCCATAGGTATGCTTAATATAAAGAGGGCTGCACCAGATTCAGTGTGGAATATAGAAAATTAAATGAAGTGATTTTAAAGGATTTTTGTCCTTTACTATAAATAGATGATACGCTGGATACTGTAGCAGTTCAGTCTGGTTTCCCACACTTGATATTAAAGGTAGGCGTTGGCATGTGGAAGTATATCTGAAAGATGGGGGGAAACTGCTTTTGCTGCAGGACAAGGCTTGTGGCAATTTAAAATGATGGCTTTTCACGTGTGGAATGCACCAGACACATCTGAGAGGGCTAATGGAGAGGCTAAAACATGACATTCCCCTCTCAGCCTGTCTGTTATACCTAAATGATATCCTGGTGTATGCTAAAAGATTTGGGAAGAATCTATAACACGTACAAATGGTCTACAGTAATCTGAAGACTGCCATTTTGAAACTAAACCGAAAGAAATGTGAGTTGTTTCAAAAGGAGGTAATCTGCTCTGGGCATAAAATTAATGAGGAGGGACTTTCCAATGATAAAAAGAAAATTGAAGCTATACAGAGCTGGCCAAATACCCAGACTCTCATAGATGTGCAGAGTTCTATAGGCATCAGCTCCTATTACAGAAGGCAAAACAATATTGCTAAACCACTGCATAGGCTGAGTGAGAGGGGGAAATGATGTCAGTAGTCTTTGGAGTGTAATGTAACATTTTCAGAGTTGAAAAAGGTCTTGTGACTACACCTGTTGTGGCCTATCCATGTTTCAAAACCCATTTCATACTGGGCACGCATGCTAGTCCTAGTAGTTTGGGGGCAGTATTGATAGATGAAAACAAAGGACTTGAGAGGGTGGTAGCTTAGTATAGCAAAAGTCTAAGTTCTCCTGAGAGAAATTATTGCACAACCCAAAAGGAACTCCTAGCAGTGGTTAAATGCAGAGAACATTTAATGACTATATGTAAGGGAGGAAGTTTATAGTTGGGACAGAACATGCTTTTCTGCAATGGGTCTTTGACCCTCAGGATTTCTGAATCTAGCTTGCCAAGGAGTTGGAGAAACTGCAATACTATGACTTCATAATCACACCCAGGCCTGGCCATAAGCATGTCAATACTGATGCCTTGTCCAGATGGCTTGGTTGGGAGGCTAATTGCAACACTGCCCCAAACAGGAGAGCAAGAAATCCGTTGCTCAAGGAAATGGGTATGGGTGCCTCTCTTCCTCTAGGTCACTGAAGTGCCCAGGTTCTTGGTTCTTTCAATGGAACAACAGGGATGGAGTTGCATGGATGGACCCAAGAGCAACCAAAAACTTCATAGAGAGAGGATCCTGATATCAGGATAGTGTGTGGTTGGAAAATCAAATGCAACCATCCTGGAATGTGGCATCCCCTCAAATTCCACAGTAAAAACTTTCTGGATACAGTGGGAAAGCTTGGAATTTAATGATGAACTATTGTATAGGAAATAGGAGAAACCAGCGGGTGATGGATACAGGTACCAGCTGCTTGAACCAGATACCCTCAGAGCCTCAGTTTTTAATGCACATTCTGATCTTAAAACTGCTGGACACTTTGGAGTAACAAAACATTATCCAATGTAAGGGAGAATTTATAATGAGTAAAATACAGACAGAAAATGTGAAATGTGCATTGTAAAGAAGGGGAGAGACCCTTTGCAGCAGTATCTTGTTGGGGCATCAATGGAGCACATTGTCATTGATGTTCTTGGGACCTTGCCTGAGACGGAGACAGGCAATCAAATTTGCTGGTATAGTCCTGAGATCTACCCACTAAGAAATCAAGAAGCTGTAACGGTAGCTGCAGTCCCCGATTTGGGCTCTAGGTGGAGACATTTTGATCTAAAGTGTGTGTTTTCAGCAAGTTAGGCATTCACAAAATTTGCACCACCCAAGCACACCCCCACTCTGATTGGATGGTGGAAAGGTTCCCTAAGTTTCTGGGGATTTTTGCCGTTGTGGAAGAGCACCAAAGGGACTGGGACCAGCATACCCCATTCCTTTTTATGGCTTATAGAACAGCAATCAGTGCAAGTACAAAGCATACAGCAGCACTCCTCATGTTTGCTCATGAACTGAAAACCCCAGCAAGCCTCTTGTATGGAGTTCCTGAAGAGGAACAAAGGGATTTGAACCATTTGGGCTAGGTAAAAACTGAACAATTCAAAACTGAAAAAGCCCAAACATTTGATATGGAAAATTTTAGTATAGCAACTGATAAAATGAAAAGACAACATGGAATAAATTAATGTAGAGAAACTTTTTTAAATGGGGGGACCTACTATGGCTCCACACTCGTAGGAAAAAGGAGGATAAGAACCCTAAGCTGGATAAACCGTAAAAGGTATCCTCTACAGTACTGCACAAAGTGGTGTACAGATACAGTTGGGTCCCAGGACTAAACCCAAAGTCCTCTATCAGGACAACATAAGGAAGTATGGTGAGAGAATTTCAGCATGGATGTCCCTTGAATCTGAGGGTATGTCTACACTGCAGAGTGAAGCTGCTTTACTTTAAATCAACTTTCACCTGCCAAATTGTAGACGTTGCAGGAGCGTGATCACACCACACTCCTTGCGTCGGGCTTGTGCATCCCCACTCACCACACTTGGGTCGATCTTCAAAGCAGTGTGCCGTGGGTAGTTATCCCACAGTGAAACTAGCCACAGAGGCTTTTGGGAAGCTTGTCATCCTCCCATGATGCAACGTGTTTCCTCACCCTCTCGTCTTGCCCCAAACAAACTGCCAACACTTTTTTGTGCCATTTTCCTATGCCGTGTGCACGCCGTTGCCAAGAGACATGGAGCCCGCTCAGCTCTGCACTATCATTGTGAGCATCACAGATATCTCACGGCTTATCCTGCAGTATTTTCAAAAGTGAGACAGGAGCCACAGCATGGAAAATAGTGATATTATGGAGGCCGCCCTTCTACAAGCCATAGAGCGAAACAATTCCCGTTTGCTACAGGCTGTCATGCATCATCTTCAGTCTGTGGAGCACCAGTTCTGGTCCTAGGAAACAAGCACAGATTGGTGGGATCACACCGTTATGAAGGTGTGGGATGATGAGCAGTTGCTGCAGAACTTTGTATGCGAAAGGCCACTCTCTTTGAACTTCGTGTGGAGCTGTCCCCAGCCCTGAAACATGTGAATACATGCTTGAGACCATCTCTGACAGTGGAGGAGTGAGTGGCCATCACTCTGTGGAAGCTGGCAACATCAGATTGCTACCGGTCAGTTGGGAATCAATTCAGAATCAGTAAATCCACCGTTGGAGTTGCTGTGATGCAAGTGTTCAGGGACATTAATAGACGCTGCTACGAAGGATGGTGACTTTGGAAAACATGCAGGACATAGTGGATGGGTTTGCTGCAATGGGATTCCCAACTGTGGCGGGGGGGGGGAGGGGAGGGAGGCAATAGATAGCACCATATCCCTATCCTAGCACTTGATCATCTTGCCACAGAGTACCTAAACTGGAAGGGATACTTCTCAATGATGTTGCTGGCCCTCAGAAGTCAAAAACAAGTCCTGGCTTGCTGTGCAGCTGGATCCCTCGTCACTTGTCTGCCATCTTCCTCCTCCTGTTCCTCATCTACCACTGCCTTCTTCTCCTCATTATTCATACTGATTTGGACTCCTCAGAAGTATCCATGGAGCTGTGGACGAGGATGCATCTCTGCCAAGTATGGCATGCAGTTCTTTGTAAAAGCAGTAGGTTTGGTACTTGGCATTGGATCAGTTGTTGGCCTCCCAGGTCTTCTGGTATGCCTGCTGCAGCTCCTTGGCTGTCAAGCGTCACTGCTGCTAGTTCCCTTCTCTTTCATCTCCTGAGCAATCTGAATATAGATGTTAACATTCCGATGGCTGGTTCGGAGCTGTGCCTGCATGATCTCTTCTCCCCACAGGCCCAGGAGATCTAATATCTCTTCTCTACTCTAGGCAGCATGTATGTATCCAGCATCGTCAGCTGGGAAGTTTTACTCAACACTGGATTGTTGCTGACCAAGCCGGGCAACCAGGAAAAAAAAATTAAAAAATGGCAAGGCTTTAAAGGGGAGCAAGGGTTGCTGGTCTCAGTGACCCCTGCATAGTGGAGTTCACAATGGTGATCAGAACAGTCAGTGTGGGGAAAAGTGGGACAGCTGCTGGAGGACAGTTAAGGTCGGCATAAATAACTCAAGTGTCTGCATACACACTGCATCAGTCTAAGTACATTGAACATAACTTTTTCGGGCCCAGTACAAACTTGTAACACGGGCCCTCTCCCACACACATACCACAGTCGCTCATCCCATACATACAATCTCATGAGCCATGAAATGAGTCTGAATTCTGAAATTACTGTTACATATTCTACGTTTCTGAAAAATGCCCCCCCTTGCTATTTTTGTTTAACATAACACCCAGCCTGAGAATCCTAAAAGTTTGCTGACTATTTTGTAACTTTTTGGTCATTATAAAGGTATTATATCCTGCCAATGTCTTGATTTTTTTTTTATTCTAATGGACCAATGTAACTGCAAACATTTTATAATTAGGCCAATTAACTTTAAAGCTTTATTTTTCTGGCTTTTTTCATTCCAAAATCATGAATTAGCCCCCCAAAGTCAATTTCTCTTGACTTTCTCCATGGACAAAATAGCTAGGTGGCTTAACCATTCTTGCCCCATTGTAGGACTCCTGCAGTTTTTGATAATGCTAGCATCCTGAAACTTCTTTCAGCTTCTGCCACAGTCACTGGCAATGTGCGAAAAATCCGTAGGGCTATGCACACTTCACTGAAAATTAGTTGCAGTTGTTTTTTGTGAATCTCATTTAATAAGCAAATCTCAAGATCTGGACAATAGCTAACATAGATACAGGGAAATAAGTTTCTATAATTTTCCTCAGGCATGATCTACAATTTAGCCTCAATATTTTCCTCATGTTGCAGCCTGGGCTGAGCCCCCCAGAGCCTCTGTGCCCCGGTAAAGTGTATCCTTTCTCTCCTTCCCCTCTTCCCCCCCACATGGGTGTCCTGCTTGGGGAGGTGGTGTTACTACGTCACCCTAACAGGACACTTCCAGTGGTGGGAGACCAATGTGAGTGTAGACACATGAACAACTAGGCTGCTGTAAGCTGCCTTACATCAACCTAACCATGTAGTGTAGATCAGGCCTCATTCAGACATTAGACTATTGCCAGATTGCTCCCACCATGTTGTGTTTAGCAGCTTTCTCTCAAGTGTCTTTCAATTCTACTTGGAGCTAATTTTGCTAATTCTGTCTGATTTTTTTTTTTAAGTCCATCACTCTAGATATCTTCAAGTTCTCATCTCAAAGTTTTCTCAGTTTAACCTTATCTCTCTTTCCCTAATTTTCTTCATACCTCCCTCTGCCAGTTTGTCATCTTTCTTAAATGTGCTCTGGATGTTACTAATTATCTCAGTCCTATAAACTAAAAAGCAAACAAAAACCTATTGACTTCTGAATAACTTGTTCCTCTGACAAGTTCATATAGGAGATCCATACTGAAACAACTCTTCTCTGATTTCTCATCTAGCAAGAAGGATTAATTATAGAGCAAACCCTCCAGGGTTAAAGGCTTATCTCACTCCATGCTCGCCTCCAAACCAAGACATTGAATATTATAAGAGTAATCCCTGTTTTCTTCTTGTTGACATAAATTAGACTAGACCAACTGGGCCAAATTCAGAAATGATGCATAAAATAATGTAAGCTAGACTCCCCACTGACACTCACTCAGCGTCCTTTCATGTGGCTAGAGCAGTTCTAAATTTAACTTACATGCCAAGAAGCCCTGAAAAAACTGTATGTTAAAATTGGGCTAGAAATATCTTTTTGTTAGAAATATCAAAATGAAAATGATTGCATCCATTATGGCACTAAATCTCCACAGTTGGACCCCCCAGTAATTTCAGTGAAGTGCTATGTAAATGCAAGGTAAGGGGCTATATCTGTGATTTTGCAGAACACCGAAAAATGGAAACAGCGCGCACGGACACGGGCACGCGCACGAAGCATGGGTTCACTACTTACAATACTACTTTAATCCTCCAACATTTATTATTGTCCAATAGCTTTAAAGTGCTATCAAATAGGGTTACAATTAAGCAACACGAAAGGGATTATGATGGCCTAGCACATCAATTTCTGTTGAGTACAATACAATAACATAGGAGGGTGTAAATCAGTGTTCCATTTTCTTGCTTTAGGTTGCCTAGAATACACCATATCTCTATCAGACACATATTCCACATTTTTTCTCTCTCTGTCTCCTCTTTTCTCTACGGTATCCACTGCCAGTGGTTCTTTTGCTTTTTGACTACCACATTTTCACATTCCATTGTAGGAATTAACTTTACGACTTTGGTGTACTGTGTGATGCCAAATACATATTGTTTCTTGGAATAAGCAAACCAGCTGAGGAAATATAAATAATCTGAAATAGCCTGTTCTTAAACAGATCTGAAATTAACCCTTTCCTCTGAATCCCCAGAGGTTTGGGGGGGAAAAGTATAGATAAGTACTCATTTCATCTCATTGATTCCCAGCAGGCCTCTTAGACCTAATGTCATTAAAACCAGGCTTAGTGTCCCAGCACATCTGGTGGTGGAACTTTTCTGGCTGCAGGGAAGAGGCAGTGTATTCTGAGTCTCAGGAAGCTTTACAGGATTTCACTAGAGGAGCTGATCATACTTGAGGGGGCAGTTCCTCAGCTGGTGCAAAGTCAATAGAACAATAGAACAATGACAATTTACAGCAGAGGAGGATCTGTCCTTGACACACCGATGCAGTCTTGCCAAAAAGTAAGATATGCTGTTTGAGTTCCTGGAAAACAAAAACAAATAAATGGAGACTCAGAAGGCCCTGTTACGGACTGGGAGAAGAAAATGGGGTCAAGAGGTCTATTGGATTCAGGGAGAAGTATTTGGGGTCAGGAAAGGAAAAGATGGAGTTTGTTGAAGATTGTGGTTGGGGAAAGGAGGAGGTGAAAGAGACAAATGCTGGGGGGAGAGAAAAGTAAACAGAGCCTTAAAATGGCTTGCATGAGATTTAAGCAAATTGTACACAAGCATCTGAACTTTTCAGTGGTTATCTAATCTGAACTAAACATCACCAACCATAAAATATTACTGGATGACACGAAAGACACATTGAACTTTTTCACATATTTTCAAATGCCAGGAAACTGGACAGAATTCTTGTAAGAATGTGTATCCAACTTGACACTGGGACAGTGAATGTGCGTTGCTTTTGGCATAATGCCTTTGTCACAGTAAAGTTTAAATCAGATCCTTGCATTAACTCTGTTTGATGGAGAGTGGCTAACAGCTTATTTTAATGTTCCTTAATCATTGTAATGTCTTTTGTAGTGTTAGGATTCCACATATTGTGAAAAAGATCAAAACAAGGAACGCTTTCTGTCTTTGCAGTATGTGAATTCTGTGTGCCACATGCTAATGTCTTTAGGTGGCCTGGTCTTTGAGGCAGACTTTTTGTTTAGAAAGATTTAGGATGCTCCTGCAGTAGAAGGCCCAGTTCTGCATGGAGCTCTATGCAGGTGGCCCCTGTATCTCTGCAGAGCTCCTGACAAGATGGGGGCTTAACTTATAGATAGCAATAATATATCCATATAAATTGGATAGCATTCTCTGTTATCAAGCAGAAGGATACATATCTCAGACTGACTCTGAGAAATATTCTAGAAAGATTAACATATGTAGTTTATATGTGGAAGTAAAGGAGCCATTTTTCGAACATATATTTTAAAAAGCACTCTGCTCTGTAAAATGCAGTGCTGCTGCTCTTGACAAAATTATACTGAGATTAGATCTTCAGCAGTTTATGTAAAAACATATGTCCATTGATTAATTCATTACCGGTATAAAGGATGTAAACTTTTTGAATAGGCCTGTTCAAAAGCTACTAGTTTCAGCTCACATAAGTTACAATGAGAGAGACAAGGTGGGTGAGGTAATATCTTTTATTGGTCCAACTTCTATTGGTGAAAGAAGAGACAAGCTTAGATACATGTTTAAATGCACACTTAAGTGCTTTGCTGAATCAGGGCCTATATCTCTATATACACTATATTTTGTATTCCAGACACCATAGAATCATAGAAATCTAGGACTGGAAGCAACCTGGTTATACCATCTAGTCCAATCTCCTGACCTGAGTCAGGATAATGTATTATCTAGACCATTCCTGACAGATGTTTGTCTAACCTATTCTTGAAAACCTCCAATGATTGAGATTCCACAACTTCCCTATGTAATTTGTTCCAGTGGTCAACAACCCTTACAGTTGGGAAGATTTTCCTAATGCCTAAATAAGGTCCCTTGCTGCAGTTTAAGCCCACTATTTCTTGTGGTGATGGAGAACAATTCATCACCCTTCTCTTAAAAAGACTGGGCCTTTTAGCTTGGAAAAGAGATGACTAAGAGGGGATATGATAGAGATTTATAACATTGTGAATGGTGTGGAGAAAGTGAATAAGGATGGGTCAGATACTCCTTCACATAATGCAAGAACTGAGGTCACCCAATGAAATTAATAGGCAGGAGATTTAAAACAAATAAAAGGAAGTACTTCTTCACATAATTTACAAACAACCTATAGAACTTGTTGCCAGGGGACGTTTTGAAGGCCAAAGCTATAGCTTTATAGGGTTATAAGCTTATATATACCTATAGCTTTATAGGATTAAAAAATAATTAGATCAGTTCATGGAGGATAGGTCCATGGAGAGTGGCTATTAGTCAAGATGGTCAGTGATGGAGTTTCATGCTCTGGATGTGCCTAGCCTTGGATTTCCAGAAGCTGGGAATGGAGGAAAGGGGATAAATCACTTGATGATTGCTGGTTCTATTAATTCCCTCTAAAGCATTGGCCACTGTCATAAGATAGAATTTTGGGCTAGATGGACCATTAGTCTGGTCATATTTTCTAGACCTTTAATCATTTTTGTTTCTCTCCTCTGGGCGTTTTCCAATTTGTTCACTTCTTCTGAAAGTGTGTTGCCGAGAAGTGGACACACTACTCCAGTTGAGGCCTTATCAGTGTTGAATAGAGTGGAAAATGTACTTCTTGTGTCTTACAACACTCCTGCTAATGTATCCCAGAATTGTGTTCTCTTTTTTTTTGCAAAAGAAATATATTGTGAATCATATTTAGTGTGTGATCCACTATTATGCCTAGATCTCTTTCTGCAGTACTCCTTCCTAGGTAGTCATTCCCCATTTGTATTTTTATAATTGATTATTCCTTCCCAAAGGTATTACTTTGCATTTGTCTTCATTGAATTTTATCCAGTTTATTTCAGACCATTTCTCCAGTTTGTCAAGATCATTTTGAATTCTAAACCTGTCCCCCAAGCACTTGCAACCCCTCCCAGCAAGGTATTGTCTGCAAACTTTGTAGGTATAATTTCTTTGCCATTATCCAAATCATTTATGAAGAGAATGAATAAAACGGCACCCAGGACAGATCCTTGTGGGAACCCACTTGATATGCCCTTTCAGCTTGATTGTGAACCACTGATAGCTATTCTGAGTAAACTTTTCAAACAATTTGTGCCACCCACTTTATAGTAGGTTCATCTTGGCTTATTTCCCTAGTATTCTTATGAGCAGATCAAGTGAATCAGTATCAAAAGCCTTACCAAAGGAGAGATATATCACATCATCTGCCTCCACGCAATCCACAAGGCTAGTTACCCTGTCAAAGAAGGCTATTAGGTTGGTTTAACATGATATGTTCTAGACAAATCCATGTTGATTCTTACTTATTACCTACTTTTCTTCGAGGAACTTACAAATTGGTAGTTTGATTATTTTCTCTATTGTCTTTCTGAGTACCCAAGTTAAACTGACTGGTTTATAATTTCCTGGGTTGTCTTTATTCCCCATTATGGTATCTAGGTGGCAAATTTACATAGTCATTGCCTGCCAAAAATGTTCTCATGTGAAAGGAACTCTAGTTCCATTTCAAGAAGAAAATGGTTTTTATTACCATTATTATATTTCATGGACCCAATTCTTCTCCATTGATATCAATGGGAGGTCTACCAATGGTAGCAATGGGAGTAGGTTGAGCCTTAAATGTCAGTAAGAGTCCATTACTTTAATCATCTGCAAAAATAGTGTAGCTATCATTTTAAAAAAAGAAAGTGAGAGAGAGAAATCTGTGGGTCAATGTAATACTAATTCAGGAAAGATTTTGTTCTTATTCTTTAAACCTTCAGACTGTGTCTGCTTAGATTTTATTATTCTTGAATGGGTGTGATTCATTCGTTCATATTCCACTGAAATTCATAATAGTTACACTAAGACTATGTAGTATGAGGTTTTCAAGCGTTTTGAACAGATACCTTACTTTGTCAGAGTTCTTCCTAACAGGTTTCTTCAGTGGTAGTTCTGATTCTTATTTTTGGCTGCCTTTGTTTCTGAATATTTTTTCTGCAGTGAGAGATTGAAAATGAGAAGTGATTTGCATTTTTCTTTGTAATTAAATCTGCGATATAGAATGTGATGCAAAAGTGGAGGCAGTTGTAACTCCATGCCATTTTCTCAACAAACGTATCATGCTTTAGCTGTATTTAATATGGGAAAAATTCCAGCCTGCTAGTTTAAAATGTGTAATCTATAATTGTTATAAGTGTTTATATAATCGAGTATCTTTCATATTTATTTTGTGTGTGTGTATGTGTCTATATAATATATTATAAAATGAACTATTGTGTGTTTATATCACCAGATGCTATTCACCTTAGGTCTGGTCTGCACTGAAAAGTTACATCTCTCATGGGGAGAAATGTAATTAAAACACTCTAATTCCCATTGCAGACAGTCCTAGATCAAGAACAGAATTCTTCCATCAGTCTATTTACCATATCTCAGGGAGATGGATTAATTACAACAATGGGAGACCCTTTCTCCTCACTGCAGTAAGAGTCTACACTGAAGAGCAGCCGTGCAGCTATGCCACTGTCATGATTTAGGTGTAGGCATAGCCTGAGGCTATGGCTATCCTACATCTTGTGTTGGCATAATTTAACGTTGCTCAGGGGGGTGATATTTTCACCCATCCGAGTGACATAAATGACATCGACAGAAGCGCCAGTATGGACAGCGCTGGGAGAGCTACTTCCACCAACATAGCTTCTGCCTCTCATGGGGGCTAGAGTAGTGACGCCGATAGGGGAGCTCTCTCCTGTTCCATTAGCTCAGAGCGGCTACATTCGAGAGCTTACAGCGGCACATCTGCACAGTGTAGTTGTGCCCGTAGTCATTGTCTCTGGCCTATAACTTTAAATTTAAATTTGGGACTATATGCATATATAAAGTGAGTATTTCAGAAACCATATAAAATGGATCTAATTTTAAAACAAAGCTATATAACTTATTATTTAAGTACTTCATGATAATGAAGAGTAAAGTAACATCAACTTGCAACTCATTTCTGTTATTCAGTCCTTAACTTGCTGTCTTCTTCTTAAATAATTGTCTGTAAATTACCCACTTACTCTTTGGTAGTTGTAAATGTGTTTTCACATTCCTCCTAAAACACATTTCAAGCCAGTTTCCTTTTACATCTACACCTCAGATAACTTTCTATATAATGGAGGAAATTACTGTAATAGACATTTCCTTCTAATATTTACACAAAAAACAAATACTTTCTAGAGAAAGAGACATAATTATAACAATTCATTGTATATCTTAGTTCTGGAAGGGCTAACCAAGCAAACCATATAAAAGGTTTTGTAGCAGAGTGTAGAAGAAATAAAAAATACTTGATCAAAATATTTAAAATACTTAATAGTACTAGAGATCCTCCTAGATTTTGGTGCTCCCTGTGGTTTCTTCAGTGGATTAAACGAGAGTATCTTACATACAGCTGGGAAAACAAGACCAGCAGGCATTTGGAGCTTACAATATCATCTGTTTCAGTGTATGATATTTACTTAGCAATGCTTTAATAATTATTATGCAGCAATATAATTAAGATTACAGAAGCACTCATAAGTGTTGATCTTCTTCGTGTTTTTATTTTGAGCCCTAGTTTTTGGAGGATGATGGATCTCAGTGTATACTGCAAGTTGGAACCTGGCAACAAAATGTCTCAGTCCAGCAATAGGGTGAGGTCCTCACATGCTCCAATTTCTCACTTTGTATGTCTCAGGAAAATGGAGATGAACAGGGTTTCAGTCACATTTATATTCCCTTGATATTGGAAATGCCATGGAAAATAGCAAAGAAACTGGAGCCAGGTTTGAGGCTCTGACCTGTCTTTTTTACAAAATAATTAACATAATTTATAGGAATACTAAAATTAATGAATTTACTAACTTGGCTTGCTTTCCTGTTTCAGCTGCATGAGTCAAATTCAATATTAAAGTCAATGGAGCTTCACTCATTTATGTCAGTGGTGAACTTGTCTGAGTTAGAATGACTTTAGAGAGACAAGATGAATGAGGCCATATCTTTTATTGGACCAACTTTTGAGCTAAACAAAGCTCTTCTTCAGGTCTAGCAATGGCTTTGTTATTTTTGTAGTGAAATGTATTTATTAGAACTGGTTAAAAATGTTGGGGGGGGTTCATGGAAAATTTCAGTTGTTGAGCAAAAACTCAAATGCTGAAAACCAAACAACTGATTCAGATATAGTGCTGAAATGCCTCATGTTCCCATTCTCCCTGATGGACCAGGTTCCTTGCTTGGACTGCATCTTTCCTTACACATCATGGTCTACTGTCTTGGAGCAGATCAGCACCATGTCTTGAGAATCCCTGGTCATGATGGGTTATGGGAAATGTAGGCTGGCTAGGGAGCTGCACTTATAGAAGAGAATGGGGACAAGAGGCAATTAAACTACAGCTCCCATGAGGCAACCACATCAGATTATCCAAATCAAAATATTTTGGTTTAGGGCATTTGTTTTTTTGACTAAAAACTGAAATTTTCCATGGAAAGTGGGTACATTTCATGAAAAAAATTCATTTAGTCAAGATGCAATTTTGTGTAAAAAAACCAGTTTGTACACCAGTAGTCCATTTGGTATACATAGCCTAGTTTGAATTTACGGTGAGAGTGCACAGCTCTGGAAAGACATGTACATATTTAATGTTACGCACTTTCACTTCAGTTCAGAAAAGCACTGAAGCACAGAAATCACATTGAAGTCAGTGGGTCTGATTCTGTTCCTCTAATTAACGCCTGGGAGAGTCACTAACGGTGGTTTTACACCACTCTTCAATCCTCCTGAGTTGGGGACTGTCTAAATTATGTCATAAATTAGGGACTGCAGAGATACCCGCAGCCTCTGCAGCACTGTGTGCTGTGTCCCCATCCCTGACATACCATCTACTCCAGGGATTGTGAGGGGGTCCTCAGAAGGCAGACTTGCATCTGTATCTGCAGTGCCTGTGCCTGAGAAATCCTCTCTAAACTAGAACCAAGGGATTTCAGGATTCTTTATGCCTCTGTGGCTTCTGCAGCCCGTGTAAACGGGCTGGAGAAGGGGCTGAAGGTCTTAAGCATCTTCGTAAGTGCTTTGCTGAATAATGATGCTTTGCTGAAATGATGAATTGGAATTTGTGCATGGTGACACATATGTCAATGGGGCTACTCACACTGCATAGCTAATCAAGTGCATAAATCTTCAAAGGATAAAAGATCAGGGTCTTAATTAAAAAAGACAAAAATCTCATAATGGGTTATTTTTACTTTGTATATTCTTAAACTCACATGTTCAGTATGGCCGTGTTCTTAATTAACTGTGAACAAAGCATGTCACAATGGATCTGACTTAAAGAACAAGGCAAAAATAAATACATAAAAATAACATAGGGATGGTATATTTGGACAAATTCTCCCTCTTCCCGCCCAGTTACTTCAGTAGTATCTTATTTAAGTGAAAAGTATTGCCTGGGTATGAAAAGGAGCAGAATTAGAGGCAACTGTCCTTAACTAACTCCACTGTTCGTTTTTATGTATAAATTTACTTTAAGGAATAGAGACAGGCAAGCTATTAATAGGCTAAATTCAACAAATTTTTCTCTTTGTGATTTGTGAACTGTGTGCTGTCACTATGCCTTTGAGTAGTTTGATTTTTGTGACTGATCACTTAAGTCACATGGGAGGGCTTCTGTTTCCTGATGTTACCTTTAAAATCAACACGACTGGAAACAACTGAATGGGACTTTTCTTCTTTCAGGAACTGGAAGGGAAAAATGGCAGGAGAAAAGCAGATCCAAGGAGTCTGATTCGTACATTTTAATCCCTTTCCTTTCCTATTCTCCACAAAATAGATTTTTTTCTTATGTATATCACCGACTTAAAAATAGTGAATTCCTTCCTGACTGAGGGAAAAAGACCTCTAAGCTGTTAGACACTAGTTTTATTTTCTCTGTACAGCAGACTTTGCATTCTAGTTTCCCTTGCCACACTCAGCATGGTAAGTGTGATGTCCTGTTTCCACAGAAGATGGTTATGTAGGGATGTATCTTCTTCTATGATGATATGTATATTGCGTGTAATTTAACTAATTACCTCAATGGCAAAAATGGGTTGAGGGAAGGAAAAGTTGGAGTACTGTGGTGTGTCCCATCCAGTGTATACAACAATATATACCTAACTATTGTATTTATTGAACTTTCTGGTTTTCTTTTTATTAGTAGTAGTGTTTATTTGTATTGAAGCAATACCTAATACCCTCAGTCAGTGATCGAGGCCCTAATGTGCTAAATTCTGTATGAACACACACAAACATGCAACAGATATCATCACACCATAGTCCTTGTCACATTCAAATAATTAGTAACACATGCTAACCAGTGAGTTACACAGGAGGCAGTCAGACACCCTTCCTGACTTCTCTTGTGTCATGCCTCTAACAAGCATTTCAAGAACATGGCCCTACTTCTAAGTGTGCCACCTTATCCAGAGTAAACAGTATTTGACATATTAGCTGAGTGTTTTTATTGAAATTTTGTTGGCCCAACTGAAAATAAAACCAAACAACTCACTTTGTTTGACTTTAAATGACTATTGTTAACATTTATGGGAAGCTGAAAAATTTAGACAAAAAAATGTTTTTGTTGAGTGAAATGTTTCATTCAACCTGAAATAAAATGTTTTGTTGATCTATTTTTGAGTGCAGTTTTACATTTTTTTTGTTTGTAATTGAAATAACATTCAAAAAAGTCATTTGAAATCAAAATTCAAAACATTTCATTTTTAAAAAGTTGAAATGAAATATTTTGACTTTTTCAGAATTTCTTTTGCCACTGAAACAATTGTAAAAATTTGACACACATTTGTGAAATGTTTTGGTCAAATTGAATCTGCATTTTTGAGAGTGGAGAGAAGTATTTCATCTGAAAGAACTCACTCAGTTACTTACCTGAATCTTTGGTCCATTATCTCCACTGCAAGGATAACAGAATGCCATTTCCCACAAACTTTGTATTACTGAATAATAGTATAATTTGATTAAAAATATTAATATGTGGTCTCAGTTGTACATAAAAAAACCCAACCTTGCTAACTACTGGTAATTTATTTTCGATTGCTATGATGACAAAAGTGTTTTAGTTTTTTTAAATACATCTCCCAGGAATTGTCCTTAGCTTCCATCCACCTATCTACACGTTGTTTGTCTTTGTATCCTGTAGTCAAAATTCTCCCATAAAATGGTGTGTTTAGACAATAGACTGCCCCATTTCACCAGTTTTCTGTTGCTCAGTTTGAAAAATAACTCTTTAGAACTTGTCTACACTGGAATTATAACTACTAATATAGAGGCACCAGTACAAACCCCAAGTGTACGTATGAATTAAGCTGAAGAGCATGATTTGCATTTTCCCCTGGTTTGAAAACTATTCTGATTATCTAGGTAATAACAGGTTAAGTAAACTGACCCAAACTAAATCTTTTATTTTATACTTATAATCATCACAAGGAGAATTTAATGGATTGATATTCATTCCTTAGTCATTTTAATTATTACTTTCTTCCTTTATTTAACAAGAGCTGACAGCTAGCTTTTCCTGACTTCTTGCATGTGGGATCCTGCTATTATGATTTCTCATGCTGCCAGAGTTTGACATTGAATGATGAGTTAGTGTGCCTGGTTACCGTTCTGTTGCTGTATGACACTCCTCTTGTCTTGACTCATGCTGTTGACTGCAGCTCATACATCCTGATCTTCTTGACCACTGTGTTGTGTCAGAAACTTGTTGTTCTTATACTGCCTTCCCATGAATAGAACAGATGGCGTTTTCTACAACTGAGTCAACACAACAGTATTATGATGTAGGAGTGTGGTACTAATGCAATGTCCTGATCTGCTATAAATTACTAGGCGCCCCATGTCTGGTAACATACATTTTAGAGCGGTTTGTTAAAAAAAGAGTAGGCCTAGATTTTATTTATATAATGTCAGCTATTTGCCCTGTATTAAAATATCTGTTTTGCAATCCATTTATTTGTTTTTAAAGGTAAACATATTAGATTTAACAATAACACAAATATGGTAAGTAAGTAGGACTAAGGAGAGAATGATTGGGGGTGATGGGATCTCTGAGCATGTAGTGTGCACAGTTCTCTGTACTTATTCCAGAATTTAACATACAGATCTTCAACTAATGTAAATTGACTTAGTTCCATTGATGTCAAAGGAGCTGCACATGTTTATACTGAGCATATGGCCCCTTGTGCTTAAGACTCTTTTAAAATATATATTTAAACCTTTCATGATCCTGGATCACTGCGGACCCTTTGATAATGACACCAGCTATTTAATTCTTCACTTTCTAAGAATTTGCAGTGGCCTTTTCTTCTTTTCTTTTCTTTTTTTTTTTTTATAACTCATTCATATAAATTTTGACTGTGCATGATACTTCAAAGCATTTGTATTAGCCAGCAGCGCTGGCAACTGAAAGAAGCTGCAATAGCATGCTTAGCTTGAAGGGAACAGGCTTCTCTGGAATATAAAGTTCTTAGGGTTTGATTCTGCTCTTTCTTAACATTGATTTTACAATTACTTCACTTGAGTTACTGGAGTAAGTGAAACCATAACCAACCTCTTAATATTTCACAGCAATCTAAATTCCTTGTGAACACACTTGGTACATTCTCCATGGAAAAGAGGAAAAACCTCCTTTCATTTTGCAACATAAAAAGGTAATAATAGTTTATCCTGAACATCAATGGGACACAATGCCTCTCAATTTATGGGTCAGGAATAAGTCTAACAAAGAGTTTCTGTGCTTTTCTGCAATGTGACTGGGCATAAAATCATAGAACTGTAGGACTGGAAGGGGTTTCAATAGATAATGTAGTCCAGTCACCTGTATTGAGGCAGGGCTAAGTATTATCTAGACCAGTGCTGATAAGTGTTTGTCTGACCTGTTCTTAAAAACTTCTGACAACTATTCCACAGCCTCCTTCAGTAATTTGTTCCAGTGCTCAATTACCCTTACACTTAGGAAGCTCTTCCTAATGATAATGATAATAACCTAAATCTCCCTTTCTGCAATTTAAGCCCACTACTTCTTGTCCTAAACTCCATGGTTAAAGAGAACAATTTATCATGCTCCTCTTTATAACAATCTTTTACATATTTGAAAACTATTGTTATGTCCCCCCTTAGTCTTCTCTTCTCCAGAGTAAACAAACCAATTTTTTTTTCAGTCTTTCTCTTTAGGGCATGTTAACTAGATCTTTAAGCATTTTTGATGCCCTCTGGACTTTCTCCAATGTGTCCACATCTTTCCCAAAAGGTGGTGCTGAGAATTAGGCACAATGCTCCAGTTTAGGCCTTATCAGTGCTGAGTAGAGTTGAAGAATTACTTCTCATGTCATGTTAAAACACTCCTGCTAATGCAGTATTACATTGCTGCATCATATTTAGTTTGCGATCCACTATAACTCCCAGATTATTTTCTCCAGTACGCTTTCCAAGGGAGTCATCTCCCATTTTGTATTTGTGCAACTGATTATTCCTTCGTAAGTATATTACTTTACATTTGTCGTCAGTGAATTTCATCCTGTTTATTTCAAAAGCCTAAATGTTTAAATGGTAATCAGCCATTTAAACATTTTAAACAGCTGATTACCATTTAAACTAGGGGGGAGAGAAGCAGCTGGGCTCGGCTCCCCACGAACGAGAGAAGATGAGCAGCTCTTGCTCACGGGGAGGCACAGAGCCAGGAGCTTGGAATGAGGGAGCCGCCGCTGGACTCAGCTCCCTGTGATCAAAAGCTGCCCAGCCTTGGCTCTGCGCACATGGTGGGGGAGCCACAGCTAGGCAGCTTTGGCTTTGCAGTGAGGAGCTGAGCCCAACATGGCTCTTGCCCCCCACATGCTTAAACATTCTATTTTTAGAATGTTTAAATGGATTTTTTATTAAACTAATTTTTACATCCCTATTTCAAACCATTTCTATAGTTTTTCTAGAACATTTTGAATTCTAAGCCTGTCCTCCAAAGCGCTTGCAGCCCCCTCCCAGTGTGATATCATACACAAACTTTATAAGTATACTTTCAATGCCATTATCCAAATCATTTACAAAGATATTGAATAGAATCTCACCAGGACAGATCCTTGCAGGACCCTACTCGATAAGCCCTTCTAGCTTGATTGTGAACCACTGATAACTACTCTCTAAGTAAGCTTTTCAAATCAGTTGTGTACCCACCTTAGAATAGGTTAGTTCAGGTAATATTTCCCTAGTTTGCTTATGAGGAGATCATGTGAGACAGTATGGAAAGCCTCAATAAAGTTGAGATATATCATATCTACTTCTAGCATATTTCATATCTGGTGCCGGTCTCTGTGTATTCTACATCTTGAGCATGCATTCGTGCCACATGCCCAAGTCTGGACATTCTTCTAAGCAATGTGGGTCAATGCCTCTCCAGTTCCTTTTTACCACTACCTGCCTGAGTCAGAATCATGTCCTTTTTTGCTTTTGTGCAATCAGTAAAGTAACACTAAATTTGTTCTAAATAGTTGTTTCTCTTAAGAATTCTAGTTGTAGTTAGTTTAGTGTAAAATAGATACCTCCTCTCTAAGCCCCAATCAGGGAAACATCCTCCCCCATTACGCCCAGGGTCTTGGTCTTCAAGAACTGTGTCTCCTGCTCCTTTTCCATCAGTGACGAGCACCATAGTGTCCTATTGTCTGGCTGAGGCACATATCTCCATGAAGTGCAGGATCTGAAAATCCTTCCCACCCAGAATCAGGGAGGCCAGCTCCATCTGAAAAAGTATCTGATAGAGGAGTCTGAGGCTGTGCTCTGATCTGTGTCTGGGAGACCCCCCTGCACATCGGCCTCAACAGACCAGCAGTGGCCCTCCAAGTATGATACATTGAGAGAAACCACCAGCACCAAAGCCCAAGAACTCATCTCACAGGGTTCCCAATGAGAGTAAGAAACACTCCTGTGAGCAGAAGGGAAGATCCCCTTGTGACCGGATGCCTGGGATGGACCACACCAAGAATGCCACAGTCAGGGAAGACTGCAAGAAATAGGGCAGACAACCCCCAAAACTGGTGGTTTATTCCATAATTAGATTCACTGAGCCAGTAACGAAAGACCTTCTTCAATACTACACTGGTTAACCAGAAGCCAAACACAGTCCCCTGCCTCCCATCCAGACAAACAGGTCTCATATGGTGAAGGGTTATTAAAAACCTAATTCACCATATGTGAGGTTTCTATTAATCCCAAAGGATTACACACTTATCCTGACATCAACAAGTATCTCAGATGTTACACAAATATCACTGTCAGCTAGTCCTTAGTAATAGATTTATTAATAAAAGAAAAGAGTTATAAATGATTAATAGATCATATACATACTAATATTACAAAGTCCTTATACCAGGTTTGTAACAGTGATTGAATAGACTGTTGTCTTGCAAATGTCTTTCTGCTGACTTCCAAAAGATTGGAAGGTCCTCAGTCCATAATTCAAAATGTTTTTTAGTTGTAAATCCACAGTCCAGAGAATTGGAGCAGGAAAGAGAAAAATGGAGATCTCAGGTCTTTTGTAGCCTTTGCCAATGTGCCATGAAAATTTACTGTCCCAAACAAAGCATACAGACCCTGTGTATGGAAATTTACTGTCAACCATGGAGTAGATGTCACATGTCCTCATCACATGTTCTTGCATAGTTTGATGAATCACAGGGCAAGCCATTGTCTCCTGTCTGTCTGAGGCATCCAGAGGAAAGGCCTGCGGGGTGGGATAAGTTTCTTCAACAGCCCATTGTGAGAGTGGGGGGTCCTTAATGGGCCATCAACACACAGCTGTCTAGCCCTGATGTAACTCTACCTGGAGGGTGTCACCCAGGAACACAACACACATTTGAAATACAAACGCACAGTTAATAGTCATAACTTCAGATACAAAGATGATACATGCATATAAACAAGATAACCATGCTTAGTAATGGAAAAGTTATGAATTGCTACCTTACATGACATGCTTTTACAAGATTTGTTGCAATTGTATAACCGTGGTAAACACTGGTATAAATAGTCATCCACAATCATACAGCATCACACCCCGCCGTGGACTACTCATAAGAAACGCATTTCCTCCCCGAGCCTGCCCAGGTTCGGTGAGACATTGTGTATGGACACTGCAGAACTGGAAACAAATATCCATAGGTTAGAAGGTAAGGCATGAAATAAAAGGGATCTGATAGTTCCAATAGTGACCACAGTGCTGACATGGAGAGAGAGAGAGACACTGGTCCCATACATAAGTGATGGTTTGAATGCACTGTCAGTGCTGTTTCACCAATACCAAGCCTGGCTGGCTGCAGTGGATGAACTGGGCCCTTACAGCATCTATATGGGGACTCTGATGATTTTTGCATCGCTGGAAGAGATCTTCCTCTCCTACTACATCTCCTTATTGATGGTACCGCTGCTAGCAATGGAGCTGTCCTTGAAATCAGAGGAAATAGCCCCAACAGTTTCTCCAAAATGAGCATTGTAGCATGGAGAGACAACTGAGGCCTGTTTATCTCCCTAGTTACGAAATCCCCCAGGGATTCCTGATTTAGATTCTTGTAGCGCCCACCATGAATAATGGATTCCTCCTTGTGGTCAAACTGGGACCCTTCGGACCCCTATCACTGATGCCCAGAACTGTAGCAAGAGTCGTACCACTTCTCTCCCTCTCGGCAGCTGGTTCTGTCAATGTATGAGGAGGAGGAGACAGAACCGATATTGCTAGTTCCAACACCTGATGAAGCAGTCATCCTGCTGGATAACCATCGGCAATATCAAGAAATTCTTCAGAGAGTTTCCACTGACTTGCAGATCCCTCTAGAGGACATCCAGGGCCCCCAACACTTAGAGCCATCGAGACCAACCAGTGTGACCCTCCCAATTAATGAGGCCATGCGGCCACAGAAAGAGCTTGACAGCACTTCTAGAAATTCACTTCTATGGATAAAGGTCAAAGAGATTGGGCCTTCTGGGCAGAAGAAATTTTCTCCTCTGCAGGCCTTCAATTTTGCCTAGACAATTACCAAGCTTTAATGGCTACATATGATTTTAACAACTACTCAGAGTTTAAAGACAAGCTCCCTATGGAAGATTGAACCCAATTACAGTTCCTTTTGGATGAGGGAAGGTTGGTGGCAAGGTGGCTCTCCAGGCCATGGTAGATGCTGCAGATCTTTAGCCAGAGGTCTGGTCATGCACAGACACTCGTAGCTCCAGTCATCAGGTTCTCAGGAGAGGTCCAAAATTCCATTCAGGACCTTCCCCTTCAACAAGTCCAACCTGTTTAATAAAATGGTGGACAAGTCCCTGCATTCTTTAAAAGATTCCAGATCTGCCCTGCAGTCCTTAGAAATGTATACTCCAGCTCCCAGACAGAAACATTAAAAACATCCCTTTAGACTATGACCACTTCCTTCATAGCCCCAGTACTAGCAGCTTCCACCTAAACCTCCTTGCAAGAAGCCAAGGACTCAAAAAAAAAAAATCTTCTTTTCCACCCCCCATGGCCACACCCTCTACCTACTTCTAACTGCAAGCCAAAAGCCACTTTTGACATGCAGGTTGAGACCTGTGTACCATCACAGATGCTGATTACTTCACCTCCTGTCACCTTTTGAAGGCCATCTTACTTTCTTCACCCACAGCTGAAACAAGATCACAATGGACAGTTGGGTTCTGGAAGTTTTCCACAATGGATACTCTCTAGAATTCCTCTCCTTCCCTCCTCACAGGCTGCCTAATTGAAACCCCTTTGCAGATCCCTTTCACCAATTGATTCATCAATAGGAGGCAAACTCCCTGTTACATTGGAGAGCAATAGAGAGTGTCCTGCCTCAGTACCAAGGAAGAAGGTTCTACTGCCTATATTTCCTAATCCCTAAAAAAGGGCAGGGGATGGAGACCCATTCTGGATCTTCGGCAGCTCAAAATCTTCATTACAGAGCTGAAATTCAGTATGCTTACACCAGCATCTATAATCCCCTCCCTTCAGGAGGGAGTGTGGTTCATGACTCTTGACATGAAAGATGCATATTTTCATATGAACATTCACCCATAACACAGATAAATCCTGTGGTTCAGGATTGGCTAAGAGCACTACCATCCCTTTGGATTTGCAGTGGCGCCCACGGCATTCATGAAAGTGTCCACGGTGGTGGCGGTCCCGATCAGATGCCAGGGTTTTGCAGTGTTCCCATACCTGGATGACTGGCATCTAGTGGGACAGTCTCATCAAGAAGTTGTATCAGAGATACCATCACTTCAGCACCTCCTTCCCATCTTAGAGGTCTGTACAAACTATGACAAGTTTGTTTTGACACCCATGCAGACAATCCATTTTATAGAGGTACAACTCAAATCACTCTCTGCATGAGATTTTCTCTCTGCAGACAGATTTGATGCTCTGAGCAACCTGATTTCTCTCGTTACCAGCAAGCCTTGAACTATGGTGCGTCAACATCTCTCATTGTTATCCACAAGACTATGTTCACATACCTGATGCCCTTTGTCAGACTCAATTTGCAGTGCCTGCAAACTTGGCTCCATTTGACATACCAGCCAAACAGGGACCACATCAACTCCAGAGTCACTGTTCCCTCCAGAGTTTTCATCTCCCTAGCCTGGTGGTCTGACCTGATCAAAGTTATGGTGAGGATTCTCCTCAGCCCTTGCATACTGAAGGCCACCATCTAAATGGACATCTACATTATAGAATAGGGCATTCATTTAGATTGACAAACATCCTAGGGTACAGTGGACCCCAAGGGAGGCCTGGCTGCATATAAACCTGCTAAAGTTACTAACGATCTACCTTGCCTGCAAGGCCTTCCTCCCCATCATTCACACTTTCCATGCGCAAATACCGTTAGAAAATATCACTACAGTGATCTACATAAATGAGCAGGCAGGAGCAAAGTCTCGTCCCCTCTGCCTGGAGGCAGTCACTGTAGAACTGGTGTGTCAGGAATCAGATTACCATACATACCTCCCTGGCATTCAGAATTCCCTGGCAGACAGGCTGAGTAGGACTTTTTTCTAAAGACCACAAATGGAAAATACATGAAAATTCTAACCAATATTTTTGCACAGTGGTGTATTCCCCTATGAGACCTCTCAAACAGAAAGCTGCCAGTGTACTGCTCCAGGGGAGCCATAGGCAGGGACTCCCAGGGGGACATTCTCCTACTCCCATGGACAGCTTCAAATATGCCTTTTGCCCATCCCCCTTATATCACAGGTTATACGGAAAGTCTGCCACAATAGAGCCACCATCATTCTTCTAGCAATCCACTGGCACAGACAATTCTGGTACATGGAGCTCCTGAGGCTGTCTGCATGCAAGCCCATCAGGATATGCCCCTTCCTGGATATCCTAACCTAGGATTGCGGGGAACTCAAGTACCCCAACCCAACTCCACCTCATGGCCTGATATTTAGATGGGAGACAGAAATAGAATGGCCGTGCTCTATCCCTGTCCAAGAAATCTTTAATCAAAGTATGACAGATTTTACTAGAACCTGCTACCAGGTAAAATGACACCACCTAGGCACGTTGCCACCAACATTCCCTCAACACAGTGGACATCCTACTTGTCCTTGACCATCTTCTCACCTTGAAGATGTTGGGTGTAGCCCTTTTTTCACTGTGAATATATCTGGCAGTGATTAGTGCCTTCCTTCCTCTGGTTGAGGGGCATTCGGGCTATCATGCAATTTATGAAAGGTGTGACCAGGACCTTTCCTCCCATAATCAAACTTGCCCTTTAATCTAGTACTGTCAAAGCTCATGGTCCTGCCCTTTGTTGCCATAGATACACGTGCCAAATCTATCTCTCCATGAAAGTGACATTCTTATTGGCCATCACCTTTGCCAAAAAGTCAGTGAGCCAACTGCCATGATGGCAGGCCTTCCTTACATAGTGTACCACAAGGAGAAGATCTCCACATGATTGCATCTCAAATTCCTTCCCAAGATTGTTTTTGAATTGCATATCAATTAATCAAACCACTTACCTGTATTTTTTCTGAACCTCATGTTTCTTCTGAATACAAGAGACTGCACTCCCTCAACATTAGAGGTGCTCTAGCCTTCTACCTACAAAGAATCAAGCCCATTCCAAAATCCCCAAGACACTGTCACTACAGTGGAAAGGTCACAGGTACCAGCCATATCTTCACAAACAATCTCTAAGTGGGTCTTGGGATGCATATTTGAATTTTATAAGATAGCAACACTTCCCCATCATGGAGACATTACAGCTCACTCCATGCTTGGACAGGCTGTTTCCATGTCTTCCTTATTGGACATCCCATTACAGGACATTTGAAGGGCAGGAACTTGGCGATCTGTCCACACATTCACAGCACAATGCACCCTGACCCAAACAACAGCTGAAAATGTAGTGGTAAGAACTGCCATATTGCAAGCAGCTTTGCGGCCAACTTCCTGGCACCCTTCTCTGCGCTGAAAATTGCTTGCAAGTTCCCCACATAAGGACAACCAGCACTCGAAGAAGAAATGGAGGTTACTTACCATAACTAGAGGTTCTTTGAGATGTATGGTCCTTATCTGTATTCCACTTCCTGCCCTCCTTCCCCTCTGCTGCAGATCCTATTGCAAGGGTAGGAACTGGAGAGGTGTCAACCTGCAGCAAGGAGGAAGATACTGTGCATGTGCAGGTCATAAGACAGAGATTTCCAGACTCAGACGCATGGCGCACATGTGTATCCACGTGTGGAATACAGATAGGGACCACACATGCTAAAGAACCTCCAGTTATGGTAAGTAACTTCCATTTTCCCCCTATCCATTTGACTTGTTATCCTGTCAAAGAAGGGTATTAGGTTTGTTTGACATGTTCTTGACAAATCCATGTTGACTTACTTATGTTACTTATCATCTTAACTTCCAGGTGTTCGCAAATTAGTTGCTTGATTATTTGCTCCATTATCTTTCTGGGTACTGAAGTTAAACTGACTGGTCTATAATTCCCTTGGTTGTCCTTAATTCCTCTTTTTTTATAGATAGGTACAAATTTGCCCTTTCCCAGTCCTCTGGGATCTCTCCCAGCCTCCACAAGTTCTCAAAGATAATCACTAATGGCTCAAAGATCTCTAAAGCCAGTTCCTGAAGAATTCTAGGATGCATTTCATCAGGTGCTGCTGGCATGAACTTCTCTAATTCTTAACTTGTCCTTTCCCTGTTTTAGCCTCAGATTCTGCCCCATTTACACTTATGTTCACTACATCTGTCATCTGATCACTGCAAACATTGTTGGGGAAAATAGTAACAAAAAAGGTATTTAACACGTTGCTCATTGTTGCATTTGCTGTTATCATCTTTCCCTTCTCATTAAGTAATACTCAACCCTTTGGTCTTCATCGTGCTTCAAATATATTTATAAAATTTTTTTTGTTACCCTTTACATCTTAGCTAGCTTATTCTCATTTTGTGCCTTAGTCTTTCTAATGTTGTCCCTATATGTTTGAGTTATTTTTTTACATATAGTCATCCTTTGTAGTTTGGCCGAGTTCTGTCTTCGAGTGATTGCTCATATCCATTTCACTAGGTGAGTGCACGCCCTCGTGCATGGTTCCCCGACTTTTTTCCTTTAGCAGCCTCTGTAGGGCCGGCTCCGTCACCTCCTGGAGTGCCGCGCTCATGCTGCGGTACATAGGGCACCACCTACCCCACAGACCCTCAGTTCCTTCTTTCCATCTGTGACAGTGACTGGAACAACGCTTGCTTCTGCAAGTATTTTTTCCTTGTGTCTTAGTTTACCGTAGCAGTTCTCCCTGAACTTAGCTATTTTAAAGTTGAGTTAGGATAGTTGAGTTAGGAAAGTTAGAGAGCTCAAGTGACCCGGCCATGCCGGGCTCGCCAGGGTTTAAACCCTGCACTGGCTGTGGGAAGGCTTTCCCAGTCAGTGATCCTCATGATCACTGTCTCAAATGTCTAGGTGAGCAGCATCGTAAGGATCAGTGCTGGATCTGCAAAGCCTTCAAGCCAAGGACCCAGAAAGAGAGGGACGTTCGGCTGAAGGTGATCCTTATGGAGGCAGCGCTTCGTCTGGCGTCCGAACCACCTCGGGCCTCCTCGGCACCAAGAGTGTCGCCGGTACGGAGCGCCCCACTGGCACCAGAGGCGCCCTGGCACAGAGTCTCCCTGGTGCCAAAGAAAAAGAAGCGTCGGCAGCGCGTGGAGCGCTCCCTCTCCCCCGCACTGCAGGAGCGGATGGGGTCGAGTCCAGAGGTGCTGGAACTGTGTGAGCAGACTCCAGCACTGGCACCGGACATGAGGGAACCTCCCCTGACTCCTGGGAATGGGGGAGCCCCTCTACAGGACCCTTCAACACTGGAGGCATTCCAGGCAGCTCGAGCCTTGTTGGCCTTGTCCACACCTCCGGCCCTCCCTTGGCCGAGGGAGACAGGGCCTGTGTCCTGGGGCAAATCCGCGATGAGTGTCCCCGAAGGGTGGGCGTTCCCGGCACCGGAGCAATGGCCGCCCACCACTCGGTGCTGGAGAGTTGAGCTGGATAGCTCCTCTCCTTCCTTGGATACCGATGAGTCGTCTCGGCACCGGAGTTGGTCCCCAAGGCAGCACCGGTCAAGATCGCCATCGCCAGCTGGTTGCTCTCGAGCTGCGGACTTGGATTCGGTACCGAGGCGAAGATCCGGGCACCTCTCACTGGCACCGGGAAAGAGGTGTCATAAGTCCTCGGTGCCACGGCACCGGTCGTCGTCATCGGCTTCACCCAGGTGCCGGCACCAATCAGATGGCACTGCCACTCTTCGGGTTCGTCCAGCAGTGGATCCTGAAGCAGCTCTACTACACGGCACTGTTGGCACTGTTTCGCTGGCTCGGGTTTCCGGGGTAAGGGCCCCCAACGCCGAGAGGAAGTGCAGCCCCCAGCACTGCTGCCGGCACTGGGAAGACCTCAACCCCCTAGGAAGTGGCCATACTGGGGACTGTGGGGAGCACAAATCGGGCAGGGAACTATGTCGGCCCCTGCCTCCTTCACTCAGCAGGTGCTCCCACAGGCCCCATCGGTGCAGAAGGATCGCTTCTCAGGAGAGGAGTCAGATCCTGGTGAAGGACCCTCTACAGAGCCACGTCACCTGTCCTCTTCGTTGCCAGATGAGGTGGCTTATAGGGACCAAAGGGCGCCCCTGATTGATTTCGGGGCACACCAAGAACTCTTGAAGAGGGTGGCCTCCAATCTTGACCTGGAGGTCAAGGAACTTAGGAGGAGGAAGATCCCCTCTTTGGGCGTGTGGGGGCTCAGGGTCCTTCGAGGGTGGCCCTACCCATTCATGAGAGGGTACTCCAGTTGGCCAAGGCAGTCTGGCAAACCCCCTCCTCGGTTGCCCCAACCTCCAAGTGCGCTGAGAAAAAGTATTACGTGTCTGCTGAGGGGTATGAGTACCTCCTTACCTACCCAGCCCCCGGGACTTTGGTGGTCGATGCCGCCAATCAAAACGACAGGCAAGGGGTCCACGGCTCTACCCCCAAGACTAAGGAGGGCAAAAAGTTAGACCTCTACGGAAGAAAGGACTATTCCACGGTGGTGCTACATTTTAGGATTGCGACCCACCAGGCCCTCTTGAGGAGGTATAACCTCAACCTGTGGGACTAGATGCGAAGGTTCGCAGAGGCCTTACCCCAGAACCAGGTGGTGGACTTTGCCACGGTCTGGAAGAAGGAGTGACTGTTACCAGTACAGCTCTCCCAGCATGCATCGAACGCAGTGGAGATGGCAAGCAGGGCTACGGCCTCCACTATCGCCATGCAGCGCTCGGCATGGCGCCAATCTTCAGGGCTGTCCCAAGAAGTGTAGAACTCCATCCAGGACCTGCTCTTTGATGGGGCTGGCCTGTTTTCCCATAAAACGGATGAGAAGCTGCATACCCTGAAGGACTCTAGGGCCGCCCTACGCTCCTTGGTCCTGTACACCCCCCAGGCAGTGAGGCAACAGACCATCCAGCAGCATCAGTGCCCGCAGCAGCAGCAACCTAGGCCACCGCCTAGGTCCTTTCCCCCCACGAGGAGCAGGGACAGGACCAGGGGCGCTGGACGGTGCGACTGCTCCGGGTCGTCCTCTGCTTCCCAGCAGGGGCCCCCCATGGGTCCCAAAGGGAAGCAGCAGTTTTGATGGTGCGCCCGAGGGTGGCATCAGTATCCCCCTCCTGGATTCACCCCTGGCCTTCAGAGACAGGTTAAGGCCTTTTTACGAGCACTGGCAGGACATCACATTGGACTGTTGGGTCCTCGAGATAGTACTCAAGGGATACGCCTTCCAGTTTGTGGCTTTCCCTCCCAAATCCCCACCTTTCCTGTCCCTCTTCAGGGACCCATCTTTGTCCCTTCTAGACAAAGGAGCGGTAGAAGCGGTCCCACCGCTCGAGATGGGGAGGGGGTTCTACTCGAGATACTTCCTCATCCCAAAAGGCCAGGGCAGCCTCAGGCCTATATTGGACCTGCACAGGTTAAACAGGTTCATAAAGAAACTCAAGTTCCGCATGGTCTCCCTAGCGGCCATTATCCCAGTTCTGAATCCAGGAGATTGGTTTACCGTCCTCGATTTGAAGGATGCTTATTTTCATATCTCCATCCTTCCCAGCCACAGGCGCTTCCTGAGGTTTACAGTAGCCAGGGGCCACTACCAGTTTACGTCTCTGCCCTTTGGCCTATTGTCTTCCCCCAGGGTCTTCATAAAGTGTGTGGTGGTGGTAGCAGCCTACTTGAGGCTCAGAGGGGTCCAGATCTTCCCCTACCTGGATGACTGGCTAATAAGGGGCAGGTCCAGGTCTCAGGTGCATGAGGCAGTTTCCCTCGTCTATGCCACTATCAACAGTCTGGGGCTGCTTGTCAATGAGCAGAAATCGATGTTGTCCCCAGTACAACACACAGAGTTTATAGGGGCCTCCCTAGACTCGGTGCGAGCCAGGGCCTCCCTCCCACGCTCGAGGTTCAAGGCCATGTCAGCGATAATCTGGCAACTACAGTGGTGCCCCATGACGACAGCCAGGCAGTGCCGTCAGCTGTTGGGTCACATGGCCGCATGTACATATGTGGTGAGGTTGGCCCGCCTGAGGCTCAGGCCCCTCCAAGTTTGGTTGGTCTCAGTGTATGTGCCCAGCAGGCACCGGTTGGACAGAATGGTGACAGTTCCCACCACGGTTCTGGTGTCACTACGGTGGTGGAGGAACCCCAGAACAGTGTTGGAAGGGGTTCCATTCAAGGACTTGAGCCCTTCAGTCTCTCTGATCTCCAATGCGTCGGACTTGGGGTGGGGGGCCCACATCAGCAGCAGCCTGAGCATGCAAGGGTGCTGGTCACAGAAGGAAAGGGGCCTCCACATCAATGTGAAAGAACTCAGGGCAGTCAGACTGGCATTCAAAGTGTTCCTCGAGTTTTTATTGGGCAAGATGGTACAGGTGCTGATGGACAATACCATAGCAATGTTTTATATCAACAAGCAAGGAGGAGCACGCTCCACGGCTCTTTGCCAGGAAGCACTTTGACTTTGGGACTTCGCGGTGAGACACAACTTTTGTTTAACTGCCTTTCACCTCCTGGGGGTCAGGAATGACGAGGCGGACCGCCTCAGCAGGTCGTTTCTACCCCAACACGACTGGTTGTTGCATCCAGAGGTAGCAGCCAGAATTTTCTGCGAGTGGGGTGTTTCCCGAATGCACCTGTTTGCGTTGTCCTGGAACAGGAAGTGCCCGAGGTTCTGCTCATTCCAGGGTTGAGAGCCGGGCTCCATCTCCAACATGTTCCTTACTGAATGGACGGGGACCTTCATGCACGCGTTTTCCCCCATCCCGCTCCTACCCAAGGTCTTCTTGAAAATGAAGAGGGACAGAGTGGACATGATCCTGATTGCCCCAGCGTGGCCCAGACAGCACTGGTTCAGTATGCTGCAGGACCTCTCTGTTGCCACGCCGATCAAGCTCCCGAGGAAGCTGGACCTGCTGTTCCGGGACCACAGACTCCCTGCACCTGACAGCCTGGAGACTTTCTGGCAGATGGAGGAGGAGAGAGCCTGCTTGGTGCAGGTCTAGCGTGTTCTGCTGGGTAGCAGAAAACCTTCCACACAGGTTTATCTGCTGGGTGGATTCACGGGGCATCCCCCTGGATATGTCCCCTATACAGGCTATACTGGAGTATTTACTACAGCTTAGACTCCAGGGTTTGGCACTAGCCTTCCTTAGCCTTCCTTAGGGTGCATCTGGTGGCCATCTTGGCTTTCCATCAGTCGTTGGAGGGGCGGTCCCTATTTTCCCACCCAATGTCGGTGAGGTTCCTCAAGGGGGTTGAGAGGCTTTATCCGTAGGTCCATGACCCAGTGCCTCCCTGGGATCTCAACCTGGTCCTCTCTAGACTCACGGGGCCCACCTTCAAGCCCTTGGCCACTTGCCCCCTGCTAATCCTGTCCTGGAAGGTGGCCTTCCTCGTGGATATTACCTTGGCTAGGAGGGTCTCTGAGCTAAGAGCATTGACCTCAGAGCCCCCCTATACTGTGTTCTTCCAGGATAAGGTGCAGCTGAGACCCCACCCAGCTTTCTTGCCTAAGGTGGTCTCACAATTCCATTATAATCAAGACATTTTTCCTCTCCGTGTTTTTTCCTAAACTGCACAGGTCGGAGGAGGAGAGGAGACTACACTCCCTGGATGTGAGGAGAGCCCTGGCCTTCTACATCGAGAGGACAAAGCCCTTCCGGAGAACGACGCAACTCCTCGTCGTGGTGGCGGACAGGATGAAGGAATCTCCGGTCTCCAGACAGTGCATCTCCAAATGGATCACTGCCTGCATAAGTGCTGCTATGAGCTGGCAGGCGTCCAGCTCCCTGGGATCATGATGGCACACTCAACCAGGGCCCAGGCCTCATCGGCGGCCTTGCTGGAAAGGATCCCCCTCCACAACATGTGCAAAGCTGCCACCTGGTCGTTGGTGCACACCTTTGCTTTGCACTATGCCATCGTCCAGCAGGCGAGGGAGGATGCGCGAGTCGGCAGAGCCATGCTGAGGGCAGCTCACCGGTGACTCTTACCCACCTCCAAGATATGGCTTTTTAATCACCTAGTGGAATGGATATGAGCAATCACTCAAAGATAGAAAACATGGTTACTTACCAGTAACTGTTGTTCTTCGAGATGTGTTGCTCATATCCATTCCACACCCATCCTCCATCCCCGCTGTCGGAATCGGCAGAAAGAAGGGACTGAGGGTCTGTGAGGCTGATGGTGCCCTATGTACAGTGGCATGAGCGCAGCACTGCAGGGGGCACCAGAGATGACCCTGCAGAGGCTGCTAAGGGAAAAAAGTCCGGGAACCGTGCACAAGGGCGCGCACTCACCTAGTGGTATGGATATGAGCAACGCATCTCAAAGAACAACAGTTACTGGTAAGTAACCATGTTTTTCCACTTTTTGTACAGGTCATTGCAGGTCTCATGGTTAAGTCCAGATGGTCTTTTATCTTACTTCCTATTTTTCTTTCCCTACTTTCTCTAGCATTGGGATAGTTTGCTCTTGTGCCCTTAATAATGTCTCTTTAAAAAGACTAACAACTCCCCTTAACTCTTGTTTCCCCTGGACTTGTTTCCTCTAGGATCATACTACCAGTTTTCTGAGTTTGCCAAAGTTTGCCTTCTTGAAGTCGATTGTCTTTATTCTGCTGTTTTCCCATCTACCGGTCTATAGAATTATGAACGCTATCATTTCATTTCAGCTTTTGCCTAAGTTGCCTTCCACTTCCAAATCCTCAACCAGTTCCTCCTTATTTGTCAGAATACTTTCTCCCTAAGCTTTGTTTACCTTCTGTAAAAAAGAAGGCTTTGTCTACCTTCTGTAAAAAAAAAAAATGGTCTCCAATGCATTCCAAGAACTAGTTGGGTAATCTGTGTCCTGATATATTATTGTTTCAACAGATATCTGGGAAGCTGAAATCCCATCACTACCAACTCCTGTGCTTTCAATGATTTTGTGCGGTGGGTTTTTTTGTTTGTTTGTTTTTTAAAACCTCATCCATCTCTTCTCCCTGATTACATGATCAGACACCTATCATGACATTATGCATGTTTTTTACCCCTTTATCTTTACCTAGAGACTTTCAATAGGTCTGCCTTTCACATGTATCTCAACTTTAGTGCAAGTGTATACCTCTTTGATATACAAAGAAACATCTCCTCCCTTCCCCCCCACCCATCCTTCCTGTAACCTTTCATACCAATATTCCAGTCTAGTGAATTACGTAAGTTTCTGTGATGCTATTTATGTTATAATTGTGATTAGTTGACAATATTTGTAGTTCTACTTGTTTATTCCCCATGCTTCTTGCATATATAGACATCTAAGATGTTCATTAGAATTCCTCTCTATATTCCCTCTTGCCTCTCCTTTTTTTCCCTTCTGCAGTTGCCCATGTTCCCCCCATATTATGATCCTTCACTCAGTTTTCCCGTGTTTTGTACTTAACTTGGGCTTTTGTCTCCTGTCCCCATTGAAACTAGTTTAAAGCATGCCTCACTAATTTAGCCAGTCTGTATCCAAAGATATTCTTTCCATTCCTTGCTAGGTGGACTGCATCTCTTCTCAGCAGTCCTTCTCAGAACAGTACCCCAACATGGAACGAGATGAAGCCCTCCTGATAGCCCCTAATATGTTCAACGCTAGTATTAGCCTAATTACTGAAGATATATGATTAATAGAGTCTTATTTTTCTATGGAAACTTTAACCAAGCATGCTGAATTTCCAATGGAGCTTTTTGATATGTGTGACAGGGTTCTCGGGTGCAATTTGGACTGTGGGACTGCTGAGGCCTTCAAACCTACCAGCTTGGCCCGTCCCTCACACTGTGATGCTAATGCGAATCTACAAGCCTCTGACAGGCACTACACTTACACTGCCATCCGCAGGCAGGGACACACCCAATTGAGTTACATGAATGATCTCCCAGCCACTCATGAACCATCTTAGTTTGCCACTCCCTCAGTGTGGAATGGATATTCACCAGCTTTTCTTATCTGAGCTGAGATTTCCCAGAAACCCATGGTTTAGATAAAATATAAAACAGATTTATTAAATACAGAAAGAGGTATTTTAAGTAATTATAAGTAGCAGGCATAAAGATCAATGTTGGTTACCTAAGAAATAAAAATAAAGTTGCAGTCTAAATTCTAATTTAGACTAATTCTAATGGAGACTCAGCAAGATTTGAATCAAACAGTTTCTCACCCTAATAGATGTTCCAGACAGCTTACAGTTCTTCAGTACACAGACTGGACCCCCTTCCAGCCTGGAACCAAATCCCCTTGTTCAAAGTCTTTGTCTCCCAAATGATCTTCTGGGTGTTGTGATTTGGGGGGGAAGGGTTGAGGGGAAGAGAGAGGCCAAGTGATGATGTCACTGTCCCTCTTTTATACTTTCATCCAGCTGCTAGAAAGATCCTTGATATGACATGGGAGTCAGGCTTACCCCAGTGGTCAGGCAGTTTGCCGTTGCGTACATGCTGTCTCTGAGAAGAGCCTGGAATCATGTGCTCCTCTTAATGAGACATTAACACCTGTCTGGCCAGTGATGTCCTTGTCTTTGTCCTTACTGAAAGGCTGGCTGTGGGTGTCTCCCAAATGCACAACATATTTCAGTAGCACTTACAGTAATACTTCATAACTTCACATACAATGATAGTACATGAAATACAACTGGATATTAATGTTCAACAGATCAAGGCTTTTAAAATGGTACCTCGCAAGGCATGCATTGTAGCAGACATAGCATAATCATATCACAGTGATTCCAGGGTGCTACTTTGAGGTACAGAGTATCACAATATGATTGACAGGAATTGCACTGCAGAGTCCTTCACTCTCTAATGGACTTGGAAGGGTTTATTGCACAAATCTACACACTGAACTTCTGTTTAAAAATATCTACACATACTCTGCAAACTTCCATACCACTTTCTTAGTAAATCAGGATCTAAATCTATAGTCTACAAGGCATACAAAAGTGTATGGTATATTCCATACAATGCATGCCATCAAACTTATTTTTAGAAAATAGAGCCCTAATTCTAGAATGACACAACAATCTGTTTTGGCTTGTTACACTCTCTTTATAATGGATTTGGTTTTGTATGATGCTTGATTGTTTATTATAGGTAACCAATATACTTTCTCTAAAGATTTGCTATTTCTAGTAACATTTATGTGTAGCATTTTTCACCAACAGCTATATCACTATGTCTAGCCAACATAGTAATCTAATTTTGTTGCAAAAACATTTTTATACTATTATGAAAAGCTGCCGAGACCCACTAAATTATAATATTACTTTGAAGGTTGTAATGTATTGACATAGTATCATTTATATTCATAGCAAAATCTTAATTTGCATAGTGTAAAAATAAGAGTTCATTTTGGCTTGCTGTACATTGCAAATATTTTTATTGCAAATATTTACACACACACGCTTTCCTTTTCTACTCAATTTGTACCCCTCATGACAAAATATCAGCTTTCCCTGCCAGAGAGTCATTTCTCTGCTATGACAGCACTGAGAAAAGAGCAAGGGAGTAGCTAGCTGGGGACATCCTTGACACCATTCAACTGGCTCCATAAAGTCTTGCTTGAAGGCTGCATGGAAGAAGATGAATTGATTTTGGAGAAGAAATGGATAGAGAAGGTCAGAGAAGCTGCAGATTCTGTCCTCTCAGAGTGGTGCAGGAGGACTGAAGATCTTTAAGGACATAGATGTAAAAGCTACCAATTGCAGCAGCTTTCAGAAACAGGCCAAGACATACATTTTACAGGACCCCTTATCTATCATTCCCTAGTCAATAAATAAATAAAAGGAGAGAGAGACAGAGCTATAGAAACAGTATGGAAAGTCTGGTATGTACTTTCCAAACATCAGTATTTGCTTGTCTCACGCATTTGACAGTCCACCTACAGATATCTGTTTGCCAAGCAGAAGCTCTATCACACATGCGGGGGGGAGTGATAGTGTGAAAAGGGTGAAAGAATTTCATAGGATGAAAAAGTCAAGGGTTTGGCCTGAGGAAGTATTGCCAGTTGAAAGGCAGCAAGAGACATGTTTTTATAACAACACACTTTTGTTCCAAGGTTTTCCTTGGAAGATACTGCTATAAAGTAGAAACCAAACCTGCTGTCTGTTGCAATGGACTGTTGTTTCCCCTGCTAAATTCCTAGTAACATTGCAAGAGGAAAACGAGAGAAGAAAATAGCAAATGGCTAATTAAATACATTTCAGTTGAATAAATATATATAAATTCTTAAATACGTATAAATGACATTTTGGAGACTAATGTGGAATGATATTGTTGCAATGTCTTAACAAGGACAAATTTCTGTTTTGTTTTTGTAATAGAAACTTTAGATGCTGCACTTTCATCTCATGTTTTTGGCTTACACTTTTTCAAGGCTGTTTAATAAGTTCCCCACAATTTCTGATAGCTATCTAACCGATTTTCATCTCTTCATACTACACAGTAATTTGTAAGATTTTGCAGACAGATGGAGTTTCTTAATGTTGTGATCTGAAGTGCTGCATCAGTCACACTTTTCTAACAAATGAAGGTTTTAGACTTGCAGATACAATATCTGGTGTGCAGTCTTACTTTGATCTTGTTGGAACTGCAAAAGCATTTGGGTTTCTATTTTTTTCTTTGGCAGTGGTGGTTTATAAGATCTAACAAGGATGAAACAATTATTTTCTTATCTAAATGTATTTCACAGTGATTAACATATTAACTATAAATGAAGTGTAAAAAGTAAAAATGAGGGAAAACTTCAAAATGCCCCCATGGTATCCGTGTTCCAGGTATTATAGTACTACCCTCTCTGCAGGATGTTTTAGCATACATATGCAAATTGTATCCATCTTTTTCTGGGTTATTGATTTTTTTATCTGATGATATTGTTCAATAGCTTACGAGCATGTGTAACCATGAAAATGGAGACAATATGATAAGGATCTAAAGGGATCTGGCTGGCTTCAACCAACTATAATAGCATGAATAAACACTCTGGATAATCATTTATAAAAGGTCTGCCTTCATTGTTGTTTTTGTTGCTGAACCAAGTCTAAGTATTTACAATACTACTTCAGCACCTCCTGAAGCAAGTATAAGAAACCCAGGGAGGAATGGGCGCTATGAGTGTGACCCACCCACAGGTTTATTTGGATGTGGTTTAGGATGGGTGGGTTAATTATATTGGAAGGTACATGGGGTGGTGAAAGTGATAGATTGTGGGGAAGAGTGGGTTGATCTTTACTTTTTTGAGTGCATGTTGATCTGAGCTATTTGGGGATTGGCTTGCATTGCTAATCAGGATGTACTTTGAGCTTTATATTGGGTAACTAACTAGCAGTGTCTCTTTAATACTTTAGAGAAAAACAATGTTGTTGCATACCGGTGAGCATACCTGGGGAGATGGTTGGGAGAGTTTGAGTTCCTCAATTCTTGTGATAAAAGGCAGGGGTTGATGAGGTAAGATGATAATCTTGTTTACTAATTGTGCAATAGGCAAAAACCGATATCAAGATGTTGAAGCTCAGATCCTTTGGCTTCATTATGTAACCCTTGGGAATGCAGGATATCTGTAATCAAGGACATAGTTCTTCAGTTCTTGTGTTAATTGCAGGTCAGTGACTAATAAAACTAATACTGTTCATGCAATGAAATAAAATGACTCCCTTGACTTTACAACTGTCTAGTTGTGTGTATATTTATATATAGTTTATCAAGATGAGGGGGGATTGTATGCCTGGACCTTATCTCTATCAGCAGGTGAACAAAATGCAATAGATCCAGGACTTCTTCTCCAAAACAAGTTTGAAGATAAGATAAAGATGTTTAGCTTGCACTAATTTCTGTTTAAAAACAACATGCTGAGTCAAACAGAGCATTTTGGTAAGGGAGTAGAATCCACAAAATACTTGGGGTATGTGATTATAAGAAGAGATCACATGTATTGTTAAAAAGGCAATGTAGTACTGATAATCAACATTAGCAAAATTTCTCTCTTTCCTGGGACAAAGAAAAGAAGTGAGGGTCACATGGGTAGACAAAGGAAAAGAACATCAGGGAGGAACATTAAAAATTCACCCTCTCCCTTATTCCCTGCACCCTTCATAAAAATGTTAAGTGGGACTCTAGCTGCTCATCTTTGTCTACCAAACATCATTGCAAAAGCCCAGTGTAGCACAGTGCTGGTCGTAATCCTGTCCATCCAGCAGTATTAAGGGGGTCAAGAACATGCAGGAGGTGGTAGCAGTATCAGCTCTTATTGCTACTGCTATGGGGAATGGGAATTCTATATGCATGCGCTACACATTCCCAGGACAACATTAACATGATGAGGGACTTGTGCACCCAGTTACTTTCATAATCTTTTCATCCCAAGCACTAGTTTTTCAAGGTTAAAAAAAAAAAAAAGACAAACTAAGCAGTCTCAAACAACTGCCTCAAACTATTACTAAAAGATATCCATACACATACAGGAATCAAATGAATACTGTATACATATTTTTAGAATCATAAAGAATATTAAAACATAAACTACTCAGTTCAATCTTTGACTATTTGTAACGCCCAAATGTTAGTTGTTTCTCTGTGGTCTAAGGAACTGGAACAAGTAATAGCCTTGAATTGTAGCTTGCTGTGGTTATTACAGAGAACTGCGGATGCAGATTAGTTCTGGAGCATTGATGAAGCCACTGTGAGTGTTTCAGCTGTCAGGTTGCCACGATCTGGATTAACTCAGGAATCAGTGTTCAACAATTTACAAAAAGTATAATAACAATGCTGAGAAATTTAGCTTTGAAAACTGAATGTAATATACTAATGTAATTATTAATCAGAAATACTCTAAACCTACTTGGCATATTGTAATGATTGAAGGTCTTGTATGTGCGGCTGACTCCACAAGTCAGTTTCTGTTATAGTTAAGCATGTCCAGAGCAGATGTCAGATCTGTCAACCCCAATTTTTCTAGCACAATATATTACTCTTCAAATTTATTTCTGTGCTTTAAAACCTCTCCCTATTTAGTCTTCCATTGCCACACATCTAGCTCACTTGTTCTTTGCTCAACAAATCTGCACTGACATATGCTACTTACAATTCTTATGAGTTTCATATATAAGGCCAAATCATTAAAACATTGCGGCCAGTGTGTCTAAGCCAGCTTTTGATGAAATGTAGAGAATGTCCATTGATGCCAATAATGATGGGAGAATATAGTCCTGGAAAGAACAAGGTGGATATATACAGAGGAGAACAACAGGTAGAAGGAAGGATGAACAGGAGGGTACAGATAACTACAGAGGAAATGTGCTATACAAATATATATATGAAGACATGATCCATGACCCAAAGAGTTTACAATCTAAGACAATTAATATAATAAAAAATGGGTGGGAAATACAACCACAATCAGCAGGATGCATAACAATCATAGTAACAGAGAGTATAAATAACTAAATAATTTGTTCCTTGTATTTAGTAGCATCACAGTACTGGGATTGCATGAATTTTCCCTAAAGCGATTTTTCAGATGGTCCCTGAACTCCCACTTTGGAAAGGTATTCATACATTTCATTGCTGCACCTGAGTCAAAAGAGAAGCGGAAGGGAAAACCGTTTGGTGCTTGGCTGCTTCTCTTTGAAGAACAATCACATTGATCTATGCTGTTTCTCTTTCTTCTCTTGCTACTTGGTGTTTCACGTCATTTTCTCAGGCTGAATTGCCTGTTTATGGTTATCACTGGGAGGAGCCCTACATATTTTTATTATTGGTAATGATATGCAAGTCAATGATATGCAACCCTAACTCTAACCCATTTGACTCTCATATCCAAGATTAAGTTTTCAGACCTGGTAGTTACAAAGAAAATGTCTTTTACTCATAAGTTGAGCAAATTTTATCTCAATTATTGACAGACGTTAAGAACGGAACCCCACAGTGCTACTTTTACCATCATATTTTTTTAGCAGAATAAAATTTATAATGAAAAAATTGATGCCCTATGGCTATGGATTTATAAATTTGCCTTGTATTTTGAGCCTTTTCATATAAAGCAATGCACACACACTATGCGTTTAGCAATTGTACAGAATATCCACCTTAATCCATCTTATATATCCATCTTAATGTATGTGTATAACTTTCCACTACTTGTATCTGAATACTGTTCTTAATATCTGTACACAAAGTACTGTCAAATTCCCAAAGTAAACCAAAAAAACCCTCTTTTTTTTTTGGTGATCTTTGTTTCTTTTATAGGAATTTTAAGTGTTACTTAAAACAATAGTAGGTAAAATATTTTTACAAATGATTAACAGTATCGTACTTAGGAATACATTTTCAAAAGTGCATAAGAGACTCGGTATGTCTACACTGTAGAGTGAAGTGAACTTACTTAAAGTTGACATTCACCTAATGATTTTTAGAAGTTGTTGGATTGTGTCCACACCACGCTCCTTGCGCCAAGCTCGGGAGTCCACACTCGCCACAATTGTTTCGGCCGTCAAAGCAGTGCACTGTGGGTAGCTATCCCACAGTGCAACTAGCTGTGGTGGCTGTTGGGACGAGATTCATCGTCCCATGATGCAGGGGTCCTTCCCCCTCTCATCTTCCCCCCAAACAAACAGGAAACCAATTTTCGCACCGTTTGTTTATGTCACACGCTCACCATTGCTGTTCAACTCAACTCAATTCTGCACTACTACTGTGAGCATCACAAATACATCTAAGCTTATCATGGAGTATTTTTAAAGAAGAGAAAGAACCTGAAGCACAGGCAACTGCTATGCTACCGAGGCTACCCTGCTACAAGCTATTGAGTGGAACAATTCCTGATTGCTGCAGGCTGTAACTCATCATCTGCAGTCCGTGGAGTACCGATTCTGGCTCCAGGAAACAAGCAGAGACTGGTGGGACCACATTGTTATGCAGCTGTTGGATGATGACCAGTGGCTGCAAAACTTTTGCATGCGAAAGGCCACTTTCCTTGAACTTTGCTCAGAACTGTCCCTGTCCCTGAATACTCACTTGGGACAAGCTCTGACAGTGGAGAAGAGAGTCGCCATTGCTCTGTGGAAGCTGGAAACCCCTAACTGTTACCGCTTGGTTGGGAATCACTTTGGAGTCAGTAAATCTACAGTGGGAGCTGCCGTGATTCAAGTGTGCAAGGCCATTAATAGATTTCTGCTATGAAGGCTAGTGACTTTGGGAAATGTGCAGAACATAGTGGATGTGTTTGCCGTGATGGGGTTCCCAAACTGGGGGGGGCGACCATTGATGGCATGCACATCCCTATGTTAGTGCTAGCCCACCTCTTGACCAAGTACATAAACCACAAGGGGTACTTTTCCATGGTCCTGCAGGCCGTTGTAGATCACAGGTTCGTTTTACAGATTTCTGTGTGGGATGGTCTGGAAAGGTGCATGACACATGCGTATTTTGGAACTCGGGGCTGTTCTCTAACATGCAGGTGGGCATTTTTTTCCCAGACCAAAAATTTCACATCAGGGTGTTGAAATGCCAGTAGTGATCCTGGGGGATCCTGCTTACCCCTTGCTCCCTTGGCTAATGAAGCTGTACACCAGGAACCGTGACAGCGACAAGGAGCGTTTTAATAACAGGCTAAGCAGTTGCAGAATGGTTATTGAATGTGTATTTGGGCTTTTAAAGGCCAGATGGAGAAGTTTCCTCACTAGGCTGAACATGAGTGAAAAGAACATCCCCTCAGTGATATCTCCTTGTTGTGTTCTTCGTAATGTGTATGAAGCGAAAGGGGAAAAGTTCCTCCAGGCTTGGGATGTGGAGGCAGAAAGACTGGCTGCCAGTTATGAGCAGCCAGATGCCAGAAATATGCTGAGAGCTAACCATGTAGCACTTTGCATTAGGGAAGCATTGAAAACCAGGTTCTGCAATGAGATGCAGTAATGATTTGTGTTCCTGTATGTTATGTGCCTTTGCTTAAAATCCCCTCTCCCATGGATGTCAGTACCCTTCAAATCCCTCCCAAGTAAGATATGGTTTGATATAGAAACCTGTTGAAATGATGCAAACTTTTATTTTATGAACATTCAAGTCAGTGGGGTTGGGGGCTAGTGTTCATTCACAGTCTCAAATGGTAGTGTGGTTGCTTGCAGGCCAGCTGTTAGCGGGGTTGCTTCTGCTTTCTGCTCGCTTCCGCTGGGGTGGAGTGCACCACATACCGCAACCTGGCCATTCTCCTCCAAGACCGCTTAGGGTGAGGGAGGGGGAGGGCAGCAAAGCCACATGCTAAGGAGCATTATGTAGGGACTGCAGCGGGACTCTGTCTAGCTGCCACTCCTCCTGAAGTTCCACAAGCCGCCAGAGCAGGTCTGCTTGGTCATGCACGATTTACAGCATCGTATACGTGGTGCTGTGATCATGCTTCTGCATTGCTCTTTGACTCTCCCTGTCCATGTCTATGTTCTGGGACAAGGTCATCCACCATGCTCGAAGCTCTGTCTTTGCGGTGCGGAGGCATTCATGAGCTCGTCAAACGTCCTCTCTTGTTTGTTTTTTGTTTTTTTCTTCTTCCTGATCTGCAGTAGTCTTTCATCAGCGGTTCAAGCGGGCTGGACCAAGGCTGAGATGTATACAGAACGAAAAGAAATGCACAACGTTGCCATTGCTAGCCTACCCAGGGAAATGAAAGAAATGCAACAATATATAAAAAACTCGCCTTGTTGTGCACAAGGGTAAGACTTCCATTCTGCTCATTCCAGAAGGGTCGGCTTACTGTGCCATTGCAGAGATAGTAATCCAGGGGCACTTTACTCTGCTTTAGAGAGGATTAAAAAAGCTCATTTCAAATGTCCTATATGAGAAGGGTGCCTGGGCGCCACGGTTTAATTAAGATGACCATTTTGTCACAAGGTGGCCAGAAGGGACCTGGGGACAGCACAGTGGTGTTAATAGTGTCCTCTGAAACCATAGCCAAATAATTAAAGTGACTTTATTGGGACAATAAAATGGGGAATAATCATGCGTCATTTTCCTAGGTGATCATGAGCGATATCAGTCTCCTGAGGGTAATGCACGAGGAAAGGGAAGATTTGCTGCACGCAGCGGGTTACTGGCCTGACCCTTATGCCGCTGCGCTGTGTTCCACTATGATTCTGGCTCTCTTGACTGCAGCGTGGCACGGCAAAGTATCCTACTGAGGAGGCAGGAACAAGGTTGACCTGCCCAGAAACCTTTTGCAAAGGATGACAGATTACCTACATGAAAGTTTCCTTGAGATATCAACTGATGATTCTCAGAGCATATATCTAAGATATAAAAAATCTGTGCGGCAGTAGCCGACCAAGACAGTACGGTAAACCCCTGAAATCCCCTTTCCTCCCCCTCCCGCCCCTTAATAAAGAACATAACTGCTAAGAAGAAAAAAATATTCACCAGATGTGCCTTCCCCGGGATCATGAGTGCTGACCTGCGTGCTGCTGGACTGCTCCGGGATCAGGAATAGGTCCTGACTGTCTGGGAAAAGGGACACCCCCTTTCTTGCACGCTGCTATCCTCATCTTCCTCATCATCATCCTCATCGTTGTACCTGGAGTGAGATAGAGTGGAGGTATCGATGCTGCATGGCAGCACCTTGGTGGGTTCCTACCAAGAATGGCATGCAGCTCCTCGTAGAAGCGGCATTTTTGGGGCAAGGAGCCAGAACAGCTGTTAGCTTCCTTGGTCTTTTGATATGCCTGCTGTAGCTCCTTGATCTTCCTGCGGCACTGCTGCACATCCCTATTGTGCCCCAATTCCTACATGTCCTGGGATATCTTCCTGCAAATGTCCAAATTTCTTTGGCTGGCTCTAAGCTAAGCTATATCAGACTCCTCGCCCCAAAGACCGATCAGATCTGGTCAACTCCATGCTGGAGTGCGCTAGGGCCTTGCAGTAGCCATGAGGAGTTCGACTACAAGCTCCCTCCACACTGGCCGGACAGGAAATTTAAACTGAAATTTTCCCGGGACATGAGGGGAGGGGCCATTTCCAGTGAGTGTGACCACGTAACAGCAGAGCACGAATGTCCAGAGTGGTCACAATGGGGCATTGTGGGATACCCCCTGGAGGCCATGAACATCGAAATTATGTTATGCTCTGCCTACACTGATGCAAAATCGAACCAATAAAATCCAATTAGGTGCTACATCACTTGCGGAGGTGGTTTTATTACGTTGCCTTTTGCCATGTATTAAGTTGACAGGACTGCTGTGCCAGTGTAGACCCAGGCTTTCAGAGATCGACGTAAGTGACATTACATCGACCTCTGTCGCCAGTGTAGACCAGGCCTTAGAAATCTAAGTCCCATTTTCAAAAGTGACTATATAAAGGGTATATCTACACAGCATAGGGCAGCCATGGGTTTTGCTTTGGTGTGTAGACATACTCTTAGGGTCCATGAAAGTCAGTGGTACTTATGCTTCCTAGCACCAAAGTGATTTGTTTCAAATGGAACTTTGGTTTCTAAATCACTTAGGCCCTTTTAAAACTTTTATTCCTAATCTTTTTGGTTACCCTGGGCCATTTCTCTCACTTTTTTCCTACGTTCAAATAAAGGAGACTTATCACTCTAGCCTGTTTGTAGATGAAATTGGCAGACCTACAATTTTCCCTTAGGTGGGCAGTACAGATGGAGGCTTTCCAGTCTCGGGAAGACGAACAATTTGATACTTCCTGAAATTGCATTCTTCCAATGTAGTGCAGTTAGTACTGAATGCAAGAGCAATATTAGTGGATGTTTATTTATTTGTGCTGTGGTATAGCAAGGGCAGAGGGCACTGGGAAAGTTCTAGAAGGACACTATGTGAGTGTTAGAATGCTCCAGGCTTTATTCCCTGTAGACTAGCCAAAGGGTAATTGGAGTCAGCTGACACCAATTAAGACCCCACCCAGGTGCCTATAAAAACCCTCTACTCCTGAGAGATAGTGTGGAGTTGAAGGAGTAGGTGTGTGGTAATCAGAGGAGTGTGTGAAGTGGAGGAGAACAGAACGGAGTACAGCGGTGTGTGGGAGAGAGGTGGAGTCCTGAAGAAGGTACTAGGCTCAAGAAGCCAGAAAGACAGAGGGGGGAAAAGGGGAAAAGCCTGCAGCTGCAAGGAAGGTGCCAGCAGCACATAGCTGCTACTCAGAGGGCCCCTGGGCTGGGACCCAGAGGAGCGGGCCGGCCTGGGTCCCTACCCCCCTCCCTGGGAAGACGGGGTGACCAGCAACGTCTTGGCCCACTACGAGAGGCAGAAGTGCAAAACCCACTAGGGAGAAGCCGGCCGTTTGCCACACTGTGTGTGTGTGTGTGTATATATATATATAGTATATATACATATAGTATAATATGTCTATTATATTTGAAGGATATTGGTCCTGATGGATACTTTCTCTCCAATATCTCTGTTATATGGAAGTTATCAATGACAAAGGAGAAGAGAAGAGTAATTTCTTTCGGTGACATGATTGCAATGGGACCTTCTCTCATAAGGGGTTAGTTATGCATCTAAACTCTCCGATGGGTTGACCATTAAAGGGATCGTTTCCAACACCAAGTGGCTCCCTTGAATGTCCAAGATGCACCTCAAGCAAAAAGGTATGTCCCGATTTTAACCTGACTCCAAATTCATAGGGATGTTTGGAACCTGATCTGCCATGTAAGCTCCCTGGCCCCTCAGATCCTGATCATCATGCACACAGTCTTGATGGAAGGAGGAGTCTTTAGCACTGTCTGTTTCAGGAGTGAAGCAGCAGAGAAACCCAGCCACCTCACTAGGGCAACGTCCAGCACTGGAGAACACATCCTCCAGGGAACATTATTTTCCCTACTCCCTGTTGATTCCTCACTATGCAATCCCCTGTGGTCCCAGATAATTTTTTTCTAAAGGACCTTAGTAACTTACACTCCTATAACCTATTTTCATAAGTGATTTAGTTACTTAACCTCTGTGTCTTGTTTCCCAACTGTGAAATGCGGATAATGATACTTTCCTCTGTTTATCTTGTAAGGTTTGTCTGTAAGGTTTTGGGGGCAAGAACAGATTTGATCACTTGTTTGTATATGACCAAGAACAATTTGGGTTCATTTGAAGCACTGTTATAAGACAGATGACAAATAATAATAGTAATAATAATTAATCAATAATAATAGCAGATGGCACTAGCTTTTAATTCACCTCTCAGATAAATCCAAAATCTGTTGTTTGTGAATCCTTAACCCTTAATTTCAATTTCTTGAAATTAATCTGTCTTTTATTAGCATGTGTTTTCTCTTTGAATGCAGAAATCTGACTGTTACATTGCATAATCTTTCATTCTTTTAATATTCCAGTCTGAATGCATTACTTTTAATACTTTGTATTTGTTCCCAGGTTGCTAAATATTGGTTTCCTTTCCAAGTTGTACCGCTCTGTTTCCCTTGCCCTTTCATGATCTAGCACCAGTGTATTTTCAGAACTTTAGGTTCTCCCTCTGTGACCTCACTACTTGTAGAATATTAGGCAGTAGCAAATCATTTGAAAACACCCATCAATTAATTGTGCTTATCCAGAAAATCCTCACTCATTTCATCCACTTCCTAAGCCTTATTTTTTAATTCCCAATGAAACTGCTTAGCTTTCTCTTTGAACTCTGTCAGACTTATTAATAAACTCGTTAATATTCTACCTGTTAGTTTAAGATCACGTGACACTCACTTTCCATATAAACACTCCTTTCCAATGTTATGTAAGTACTTATGACCTCTCAAACTTTCATGAATTTACTATAACATTTCCCTATTTTGTTAAAAAACTTAATTTCTTCTTTAGTCCTTCTGACTTTTCTTACATGCCCCTGTTTGTATTCTTTTCCTGAATGTTTTGAATTTTGTATTGCCTCATACTCCACAATGACGTAAGAGAACAAATCAAGATGAAAGCCCATTTTCAATAGATTGGACCCACTTCTGCCCCCAGATATGCAAGGCTAACTCTCATTAACTGCAGTGGGAGATGGGCAGATATAGTCTATTCTCACATACAGCTTTTACCCTGAATACCAGATGCAGACATTAATCCTGCAAGCATTTATATGTGAGAGTGTTCACCTGGGATCCAGTTGGGTTACTCATGTACACACAGGGCCTCATGTGAGTAAATATTTGCAGGACCAAGGCTGCCCATTGATAGCCAGACAGCTGTGCAGTTTCAGTGGAGCCACACACCATATTAGTGTTCAAAGCTGGCATCCCGGCATGAGATTTTTGTCTTCAGGCAGAGCTCTGTAATGGGGTAGCACTTAGCTTTCTCACTTCTTGTGCTGAGGAGACTGAAGGAAGCTTCTGCGCCCTTTTTCCCCTGGCATTAGTTCAGCTCTGCTGGCTGGCACACACCTCACCTTTCTCAAGCTCATAAAGTAGACAGGCTGTTTTAAAAATCATGTAGAACACACCACCTGTACTTCATGTATCAGATCGTTACAGAAGACAAATAAATAGATGCTTTCACTTGCATCAGCTTTCAGAGATATTTGAGAAGATACACAATGCATGTAACATAACCTTTGAATCACTGCATTGTAAATTCCTTAGACATCTGTTCAGTAGGGAATAAAGTGAGAATGCAGGAGGATTTTGAAGAATAATTAGAAGAGGGGGCCAGTCTAGGAGTGAGGCACCAAAAGTAATAGGTTTGACTGGGGAGAAATGTTAGACAAGGAAAAACAATCTCTTCAAATATAATAAATGCAGTGTTGGAATAACAGCCTTGTTTCTAAGACTTATACCACTGATCATATGCATGTTTCATACAGAGAGTATACTTTTTTCTTTTATGACCCTGTTTTGAAAGATGCCCTCTAATTATTTAGGCATAGTTTTGTTCATTTAATATTTCCATCCATATTTAGCACCCACAACAATAGGATTTAACAATTAATTACTGCCCCACAAAACTAAAGACAAGTTTCATACTCAGTAAGCTCTTAACATAAGGCTGAAAGGTAATGGTCATGGAAGCTTGGGTGAAGTCTGCCTCTCTTTTTTTTTTTTCCTTTGTAACTGTTCTTATTTTATATATATTTATTATAAAAACTATTTTAAAAAACCTGTTTAGGGTGGGAAACTTTGTGAATCTTCTTTGGGCCACCGATTTTCCCCAGATGCTCCTTGTTAATTCCCTTTTGTTGGCTCTATCAACAAGACAGTGCTGTTTTAATCATAGGGAAATGCAATCAAAGAAATAGACTAGAAGAATGAAAGCTGTGAGGCAAAATGAAAGAACAGACTGCTGAAAAAGCCAGACAGAAAGAATAGAGTAGAGTCAACCTCTTCAAGAGGAAAAAAAAAACCAAAAATTTATAATTATAATAATAACACCTGCTCTTATACAGCCTTTACATCAGTAGATCTTTAAGCACTTTACAACTGAAGAAAGAATCATTATCTCCATTTTACAGACGGGGAAGGGAGGCACAGAGGTGAAGTGGTTTGCCTATGGTCATCCAGCAGACCATTTACCAACAGAAGTTGATCCACACATCTTGTCTCTGATATCCTGGTACCATCATGGTTACAACAACTTCGCAAACAGTAGGCCATTGGCAGAGCTGGGGTGGAGGAAAAACTCCAGTTCAGTGCTCTGTCTACCAGGCTTCACTGCCTATAATCCCTCATCTCCCCTCCCTCCCACCCCAAAAAAAGAAAGACCCCCCCAAGCTATTGGAATAAGAATAGCATAACTAGGTATCATTCTTAATCTAATTACATTTATGATCATGAAAATCAGTTCCTATTGTGACAATCTCTGTTCATGTTACTGTCTTTTGCTAAAGAATTGAAACACTGTGTCACTGTGTCTTCTCTCCTATGAGTTTCACACCAAACTAACTTAATTTACTTTAATAGAATTACTTCTGATTTTATACTGGATTAAATAAGAGAAGATTCAGGCCCTGTATCTTATTCCATTCCTGAGACATTCAGTGATTAGGCAGTCATTCACTTTCATCTTTTCAATAATTTTCCATAAATTAGTTAGCTACTAACTCCCATAATTCAATTGCATAGCCTTTGTGATTTGCAAAAATAAGTGGGATGGAATGATGAATCACAATACTGGAAAAATGCTCTCAGACAATATAACATGGTCTTTTGTATGTTGCACTGGATTTTAAAATAATAATGCCTAACAATGAAAAAAGGAAGTGATAGCACATGAATCCACTTTTGTGTCAAGTGAAGTGAGAATGGGAAACTGTA
>ML675601.1:18514243-18534603 GCA_007922155.1 Mesoclemmys tuberculata
ACTGTACAGTACAAATTTGTCCTATTTCTCTTACTGTTTTGTGAAAGCAACCTTGTGGTCCTCGGCTGCTGAAATTATGAAGTGATCATGCTTCTGATGATAAGATTGACAAAAAAGGAGAAGCTATTTCACTAGGAAATTTATGTGTGTGACGTAACATTTAAGAAGTAATGCCAGGCTGGTAACGGGATACATAGCTTTTTGCATTTAGATTATTGATTCAATTCCATCCTAAACTGGCAATAAATGAAAATTGTTGCCATCTGAGGGCTATTAGGGAAGGGATTACATGAAGGGTTTAATGATCTTTGCTAGTTCTCAGTGGGTAAGTGTCCACTTTGCAAATATCACCCCACATAGTGCTAATCCTTATCTCAAGTCAAAGCAGAAATCAAAGATAGAATGGGCATACTGAAGGAAGCACTTTCTCAATCTTTCAACTCAGGCTTGAGTTGTTTTGGGGAGAGGCAGGAAAGCTTGTGCTGCTGCTGTTTTACCTGCTCTCTTGATTAAACAGAGAGCTTTAAACTTCAGCATGGGTTCAGTGTGGGACCTTACATTTTTAACAGGCCATTTCAATGGGTACATCAGATAACTCTACAAGGAAACGATGAGTGCAACAAGCAGGATAGTGACAGAGAAGTTGTGAAAGCAGCAAGGCTATATATTAGACACCCCACCCCCACCAGCAATTCACTGGAGGGGCAAGAGCCCAGCAAAGAGGCAAGGGCCTATGAGAACAAGAGACAGGACTGGGAGCCAGTAGGAGGTGGCCATCTTAGAGAATCTGTATTACCCTCACCCACTATGAGAGGGTGGAAAAAACACTAAGGGGTGAAGCAGTTCCGTGACTTACCGCTAGAAGGAAGCGGTTACTCCTCATAAGCACAGACATTAACAAAGATACCACTAAGGAAAATGTGATTTCTCTTATGAAAGGAATAGTACTACAAGGTACAGTGTTGGCTCATAAGAATCTTCAGGTTACACAATTCATGTTATACAAATGTGAATTATCTATGACTCACAATTGTGTCTTATTGGAAATGTGAGTGATCACTCCAAAATCACTTCAATCTCAGGTTTTGGAAGCTCTTCATGAAGGTACTCTTAGAGTCATGTCTGGTGTCTGGGGATTGACAAAGACATGGAGAGGAAGATGAAGTCTACATGTCAGCAAATTCGCATGATCCTGGCCCAGCTTGTCTATGTCCTTGAGCATGGCCAGAGATTTCTTGGACATACATTCACATTGACTTTGCTGGACTTTTAGAAGGTTATATTTTTGGTCATAGTTCACACCCATTCAAAATGACCAGAAGTTTTCATAATGACTTCTTCAGCTATCAAGACCATTAGATATCTTTGTACCTTGCTTAGCCAGTTTGGTATACTGTTACAGTTGGTGAGTAACAATGGATCTCAATTCTGTTCTGAAGAATTTCAGAGGTTCCTAGCTTCAAATGGAATTCAGCACATGCATTCAGTTCCATACTATCCAGCTACAAACAGATTAGTGAAATGCTTTGTACAAACACTTTAGAAGGCCTTAAGAGTGAACAAGTCTTTTTTGAGTCATCATCAGAAATTACACAATTTTTTGCTTGTTTACAGAACACACAATATGTTACTACCCAGAAGTCACCGGCAACTCTTTTCTTGAAACACTGTTTATCTGTCAGGACCTGCTATGTCCTCATGCTAACTCACATGTAGCCAAATCCCAAGCTATGCAACTAATCAATTTGAGACTGATTATTCTTATTATTCTCATTATGTTCTTTCTAGTAGAACACATGAACTCACAACTCTGGTTGTGGAATGAAATGAACTTGTAAAATGTATGAGACACATTTTGTTTGTGGTAAAACTATACATTAGTATTTTATGGAAACCCCAGGTGGACCAGTTGCAGCCATCTCAAGTACCAGGGTCTGGGGATGTTCCAGTAGGACTTTCTGTTCATCTGATCAAAACTCCTTCTGTTACAAATCCTAATTTTGATTACTTGGAGGAAGAAACTTTGGTACCAGATCCAGTTGATTCCTTACCCCCACCAACTGTTCCTGTTGTTCAGTACTCTGCCACATCACCATCACCACATTATCCCAAGCATGTAAAAAGCTACTGTGGGCCTGCACTTAAAAGAGTTGTTTAGGTAGTGAGTTGCTATTCCAGGGCAGAAAAATCCCTTGCAAGTTGACGGTCTGTGGTAGTCCACATACAATTTTGTTAAAATATATAGTGTTACATGTTAGCTATTTAATAATATATATATATATTTAATAATATATATATAGATATAGATAGATATATTTGGGAAGATTTTAAAAGTAGAGTGGAGGAATGTGATATGCTGTCCCTTTAAATGTTTGAGCACTCCTCCCTTTCCTGTGTAAAGCGTTACTTTCCTATTTATTTCAGTTTTGCAGCCTGAACAATAAAGCCACCACTATAGCAGACAACTGTATTTCTATCAGCTCCCTCTGTTTCTTTCTCTATCTCTGTTGGTCCAAATATAACAATATCCTCGCCTCATTTTGTAGTGCTCTTTGCTGTAGCCTGTAATCATATGGTCATTATGGGATCTGCCAGCTTTCTTATGGCCTGCAACCAGGTATAGATGAGATCTTGATCTGGAATCTATCCAAAAGAACTAGTATGTCCTGTTACAAGGGTTCGGAGTCAAAATTCTTTATATGAACACCTCCACATTTTTGAGACCTTTGAAAGCTAAACTCAGAGCAAGATCTGAATTGTACAAATTAGTCTTTATTTTCAACTTCCCTGAATGTAAACACCCCAAACATTCAAAATTAGGTATTCAAAACCAGATTTCAGATCTAAATTTTGTGGCTTGAGCCTTAAGACATAAATATCTTTATGTTTATCCTTGTGTATCCGAATCCTTAGTAATCCTTTGAAAGCACTGACATAAACACAACCTTTTTATGTAGAGCAAACTCACACACACCTATTATTTTAAAGCATACAATAACTGAAAAATTAAAGTGTATATTTTAAATGAAAGAAGGGGAAGTGGGACAAATTTTTCTGGTCAAGTTTCTAATTCACCTATAGAGAATACCATTTGCTTGGAAGGAGAGTACTAAGCACTTACACATGTAAATAGCATTTGTTATTGTAATGTGGCACAGCGATGATGTGTGTGACATGCAGCCTGAAAAGACAGTCCTATGCTGTACAGCCAAGTGGCAGCTTTGAAAACATCAGAACACGATGTCCTCCCAGAACAGATGGAATACACGTCCTTTTGCAGAGAGATCTGCCAGCTTCTCTGTCTGATACACATCCTCCCCTTCCACCTGACATTTGAAGAACATTGTTTCAATAATAATAATAATTAATAAAAATCCTATGTTTATATTGCCTTTTGTAAAAAGTCTAGCAATGGAGATACTGTGTACAGGAAGCTATGATTAAATTTGATTATATTTTTATTGTTTTCAGTGTTCATTCCCAGGTACCAATTCTGCATCTGATGCAAATTTGTTGTGCACACCAGCTGGAAATCAACTGAAAATTTGGGCCTCAAAGTAAACTGCAGCTAAAATACCACAATATTAAATATTGCCAAATGGTCTATTGAGTTCTATGGTGTTTCAGCCCCAGGGCATATTAAGCAGGAACAGCAGCAAGTCCCAGCAAGGCTTTTAAATTCCATCTGCAGTGGGGATTTTGGCAAAACTGGGCTTACTAGCCAGCCTCCAGATGAAAATGGAGAAACAGGACAGCTGGCCACAGTCAAAAGGAAGAAGAATCAATTGGCCAGATTGCTGCATCCTGAAGATTGATTGAGGAAAGGACTAGCCAGATCCCCATCAAAGAAGAAATAGCTGCTTGCTTGCTTTAGAAAGAGGACACCAGATTAAGAAAGGATAACAGGCGTCCTGGCCTCCATCTAAAACAAGGTAAGAAGCAATGAGGGAAATGGAAAGGGTGAGGGCTAAAAAAGAGAGAGAGAGAATGACGGGATGGGGTCAATTTGGGTTCCTGGACATTAGGAGGGAATTTTCTATGAAAAAAGATCAAATTTAAAAAAAACACCGTGCTTCTAAAATGGTCAAAAGTTCAGATACCAACGTGCTAAATTTAGCTGCTGGTTGTTATTACTTTACTGTTACAATTTATATGAATCTGCTTTCTGGAGAAGCAGATAGCATTCTGTGGGGCAGATTTCATGTAGCATGTTCCAGAAATGAAACATCCTTTGCACTGTCATGGAAACTTGACTTTTGTTCTTTTCTATTTTGTTGTTTCTTTGAATCTGAAATTCAGATCCAGTATAACAAGTTGTTTTTTATTTACAGAAAAAAAAAACCCACAGTGCTTCTTGTTTTATCTGATCTAGTTCACTCAAATGTAGTTCTGATATCCAAGGCTACACTTATAACAGCTGAGGAATTTGAGCCCGTTCAATGAATTACCTTTTTTCATTCATAATGTGCTTTGTAATGCTGGAGAGTATACAAAATCAATCTGTATATTCTTTAAAGAAATAAATAGCTGCATAACAGGCATAAGTAACATACCAAAATCAGCTTCAGTTTTTCTCAGTTGGTGGATCGAAATATTAGGTGTCAATAAGTCACATTTCAGTGGTCAGATGAAACTACTGAATTTCTCCAAGTTTAATGAGGATTTTCACATGTGGAATTTAAACTGTCTATATATTTATTACAAATCATTGAAATTCCCATAAATCTCAGTGAGAGCTTTGTGCTGTGTCTGACCCTTGAATTTACCATAGATGAGTCTTTTAGGCATAATTGCGCCTTACATTCAAAGAAATTCATTCTGGGGAAGTGGAAGAAAGACAGACCTTGAATAATATATAGTGATACTGTGGTTAATGAAAAGATGTTCATAGGTCATCTGAATTTCACACTGTTGACAGTGTGCAGATACTTGCTTTATAAAATTTGATTTTATTTATGCCAAGGCATTAATATATTCCATACTGGAAACCAAGTGAAATTATTCACCTTCTTTAAATTCGGGATGAGATGGGATTTGAATTAGTTTCTATAGATAGACAATCGGGAGGAGACAAAAGAGCAGGACATTTCCATGAGGCTCTCCTGGTGGAGTATCCTTCTAATGTTTCTAATGGGCGGCGTTTCCAAGTATCTTCATAATACCCTGCCCCCTGTTCAATCAGTCCAGTTTGCTCAATATCTGTTGTGTCCTTCAACCTCTTTTTGGACCTCAGCATGGGTTCAGTTGCTGATTTTTTTCCATTGTGTTTTGGGCCCCTTACCAAAGAAAAGATGTGAATAAATTGGAGAGAGTCCATCAGAGGGGAACAAAAATGATGAGGGGACTGGGGCACATGACTTATGAGGAGAAGCTGAGAGAACTGGGATTATTTAATCTGCAGAAGAGTGAAGGGGGATTGGATAGCAGCCTTCAAATGAAAGAGAGTTCCAAAGATGACGGAGCTAGCCTTCTCTCAGTGGTGGCAGATGACAGAACAAGGAGCAATGGTGTCAAGTTGCAGTGGGGGGGTCTGGGTTGGACATTAGGATAAACGTTTTCGTGAAGAGGCTCGTGAAGCACTGGAGTGGGTTGTCCAAGGGTGGTGCTGGAATCTCTATCCTCACAGGTTTTCAAGGCCCGGCTTGACAAAGCCCTGGCTGCGGTGCTTTAGTAGGTGTTGGTCCTGCTTTGAACAGAGGGTTGGATTAGATGATCTCCTGAGGTCCCTTCCAACTCTAATCTTCTATGATTCTATGTTAAAAAAAAACATTTCACCTCCTGCAGTTACCTTGAGATTCCCTCCCCACCAGCACTTTGACCTTCCTCTTCCTCTTTCCCTAGTGGGATGTGATCTTTGCTTTCTAGGCTAAAAGGTGTCTTGGCAGCCCATTGGAATTCTCTCCTTCCATCTGGTGGGTCATTTGCATTTTCACATGCAAACATTCCTTTAGAAGGAATTGTATCCCGTCTTAAAGAGACAGTTTTCACAACCATATCAGTCCTGTTGTCTTGAAAAACTGGGACCTGGATTAGTGAACCCACGGTCACCCCTTCCTCTGTCCCTGAGAGGTCAGCTGTGTGCTTGTTCCCCTCTGGGATGTTAGATACACAGTTTTCTCTCAAAACCTGGGTCACTGGATGAGTGCCTTGGTTTACAGATGCTGCACCAGCCATGCTGTCTTGGTCTGCCTTTTCCAAATGACCAGTCACGAGACATTACTGTACCCCCATTATTCCTTCCCCAGTTTCCTCCTCTGGGTTCCTCTCTGAGACACATTGCCCTCTGTTTTCTAGAGTTGGATCTGTCCCTTGTTCAGCAGGGTTCACAACTAACCGCTAGGACAGTTGTTTCACTGATAGGCATAATACCTTCCTCTATCCCTGAGGAGTCACTACCTTCTGGAGTGCAGAAGTTGGTCTTACCTCTTCTATGCCTGAAAGCATGCTGCTTTCCTCTGCTGCAGAGTCAAAGGAACCCTCATCCACCTCCTCAGTGGGTGCTAACATTCCCTCATCCTCTTTTGGGTTCCCCTCTGGGACACATCTTCCTATGCTCCCCAGAGTGGGATCTGTCCCTTGCTTATCTGCACCCCTCTCCCTATCTGAGGTGGTACCTTCAGCTAGAAGACTTTCTCCCATTCCTTCAGCAGTTCCTCGAGTCTTGACTCCCCCTCTCCAAGGTCCCAGCATGATATTCCTTCTTGCTGCAGGTAAATACCTTGATTGTCTAATGTACACAGAAAAAATCATTCCCAGGTACCATACTCTGCTTAGTTCAATGAATGCTTTCCAGCCACTCAGAAACCAACAATAGAGAAACTCCAGCTTGCTCCTCATCCCAGCACCACAGGACACCATCTACCCTGGTCAAAAAGCCTGACCAGTGGAGATTATTATCCAGTCCGCCCTTCCCTCAAAGTGGAAGGAATGTGCACCAGCTTTTGTTATTAAGCAGTTTGTCTACACACATCACTCAAAGACACACTGAGTAAGATAAAACATTAAACAAGTTTATTAACCACAGAAAAATAGATTTTAAGTTATTATAAGTGGCAAGTGTAAAGAGATTAAAAGAAGTTGCCAAATGAAATAAACATAAAGTCTCAATCTAAATTCTATACACTAATAAGCTCTTGAATTAACCATGATTCACTCTTGTTAGCTGGTACATGCAGTTTCTTAAATGCAGGCTGGGCAACCTTCTCTGCCTGGGATTCCCCGCCCCCACTTCAAAGTTCTTTTGTCTTCCAGAGGACTCTTCAGGTGTTGAGTTGAATGAGAGTGGAGTCTAGTGATGATATCACCCTCCTCCTTTTATAGTATATTTCTGCTTGCTAGAACGTTCCATGCATGTGACATAGCAACTGTTCCCCATTGGTCAATCAGTGTCTCATTGTGTATGTGCTTTCTTGGTGAAGTCTCTGAGGGTGAGGGTTGAGAGAGCAGATCCTTTCTGAGGGGCCATTAGCATATCTGGCCACTTCATTTTTTGTACCTGAGAGCTGTACAAATTTTTGTAGCTGGTTTAGGTGTTTCCCACCTCACAATATGTTCTAGTAGCGTTTACAACAATATTTCATAACTTAACATACATACTATGGTAGCACATACAATCCAAAAGGATATTAATGTTTAGCAGATCAAGACTTCTAAAATAGTACCAAACAAGGCATACTTTGTACAGAACATATCATAATTATATGACATTGGTGAACATAGGGGTTTTTGGAGTGTTGTTTTCAGACAGAAGGAGTCACAGTGTCTACATTGAGTGAAGCAGTTATCTGCCCAGCTTTCTGAATTATATTGAACCATTCATTCTTTCCACGCTAACTCGTTGTCTGATTTAGCCAAAACCAAGTCTATTTTATGATCCCCATGGCATATGGAAGCCCTGTAAAAAAAATCTGTGGGCTTGTGTGGCATGAAATTTGTCTAGCCAGGAAGAGACAATGGTGGGCCATTAAAACTAATGGAAAGATAGTGAAATTGAAAAGAAAGTCTCAAAGTTTGGAAAAATAACAAAAGAGGGAATTTCCCCCACTCTGATGACTTGTCTACACTGAAAACACTGCAGCATCACTGCTGCACCCCTTCAGTGTAGACACTACCTATGCCAACAGGAGGGATACCTGCCTGATAGGGGGTAGCTAGGTTGATCTAGTGCTGCTTACATCAGGACTTAGGGAGGTTTAACTGCATCTCTCAGTATTGTGGATTTTTCATACCCCTGAACGATGTAATTATACCATTCAAATTTCCTAGTATAGACCTGGCATGAGTAACTATGGCCATGAGTAAGGATATGATTTAGGCTTTGCCTACACTAGCACTTTTGTTGGTAAAACTTTTGTCAGTCAGAGCTGTGAAAAAGCATACCACTGAGGACATGTTTCTCATAGACTCATAGACTCATAGGTCAGAAGGGACCAATATGATCATCTAGTCTGACCTCCTGCACAAGGCAGGCCACAAAACCCTACCCATACACATTTATAACAACCCCGAACCCATGACTGAGTTATTGAAATCCTCAAAAGTGAGATTTGAAGACCTCAGCTAAACCCCGAGCATGTGGGCAAGACTCACCAGCCAACACCCAAAAAAGAATTCTCTGCAGTAACTCAGTTCCCATCCCATCCAACATTCCCACAGACCATTGAGCAGACTTATCTGCCGATAATCCAAATCAATTGCTCAAATTAAACTATCCCATCATAACATCCCCTCCATATACTTATCAAGCTTAGTCTTAAAGCCAGATAAGTCATTTGCCCCCACTACTTCCCTCGGAAGGCTGTTCCAGAACTTCACTCCCCTAATGGTTAGAAACCTTCGTCTAATTTCAAGTCTAAATTTCCTAATATCCAGTTTGTACCCATTCGTCCTCGTGCCTATATTAGTACTAAACTTAAACAATTCCTCTCCCTCCCTAACGTTAATCCCCCTGATATATTTATATAGAGCAAGCATATCCCCCCGGAGCCTTCTTTTGGCCAGGCTAAACAAGCCAAGCTCTTTGAGTGTCCTTTCATAAGGCAGATTTTCCATTCCTCGAATCATCCTAGTAGCCCGTCTCTGAACCTGTTCCAGTTTGAATTCATCCTTCTTAAACATGGGACACCAGAACTGCACACAATATTCCAGGTGGGGTCTCACCAGCGCCGTATATAACGGCACTAACACCTCCTTCGCCTTCCTGGAAATACCTCGCCTGATGCAACCTAAAACTGCATTTGCTTTTTTAACAGCCATATCACATTGGCGGCTCATAGTCATCCTGCTATCAACCAATACCCCAAGGTCCTTCTCCTCCTCTGATGTTTCCAACTGATGCGTCCCCAACGTATATTTAAAATTCTTATTATTAATCCCTAAGTGCATGACCTTGCACTTTTCACTATTATATTTCATCCTATTACTATTACTCCAGTGTGCAAGGTGGTCCAGATCTTCCTGAATAGTATCCCGGTCCTTCTCCGTGTTAGCAATTCCCCCCAGCTTCGTGTCATCCGCAAACTTTATTAACACATTCCCACTCTTTGTGCCAAGGTCAGTTATAAAAAGATTAAATAAGGTCGGTCCAAGGACCGATCCTTGAGGGACTCCGCTAGTAACCTCCTTCCAGCCTGACAGTTCACCTTTCAGCACGACCCGCTGTAATCTCCCCTTTAACCAGTTCCTTATCCACCTTACAACTTTCACATTCATTCCCATCTTTTCCAATTTAACTAACAGTTCCCCATGCGGAACCGTGTCAAACGCCTTACTGAAATCGAGGTAAATTAGATCTACCGCATTGCCTCTGTCTAAGTAATCCGTCACCTTCTCAAAGAAGGAGATCAGGTTGGTTTGGCACGATCTACCTGTAGTAAATCCATGTTGCAATTTGTCCCAATTACCATTGACCTCAATGTCCTTAACTACTTTCTCCCTTAAAATTTTTTCCAAGACCTTACACACGACAGACGTCAAACTAACAGGCCTATAATTACCCGGATCACTTTTATTCCCTTTCTTAAAAATAGGAACTACGTTAGCAATTCTCCAGTCGTACGGCACAACCCCCGAGTTTACCGATTGCGTAAAAATTCTCGCTAACGGGCTCGCAATTTCACGTGCCAATTCCTTTAATATCCTCGGGTGGAGATTGTCCGGTCCCTCCGGTGTGGACAGTGCTAGGTTGGCAGGACATGCTCTCCTGCGGACATAGCGACTGCCACTCATTTGGAAGTGATTTAATTATGCTGGCTGAGGAGCTCTCTCTAGAGTGGCTAGACTGGAGAGCTTACTGCAACACAGCTGCAGTGGGCACCTTTCTGTTGTAAGGTTGTTAGTGTAGACATAGCCTTAGTCCCAAAGGTCACTGCAGTCAGGGAGTCTGTGATTTTACTGGACCTCTGTGACTTCTTTGGCTTCAGCTGTCAGCGGCTGAAGCTGGAGCAGAGGCAGAGCTGTGTGACTCCCTCATAGCTGCAGCCGAAGCCAGGGCTGTGTGCACCTGCCCCACGGCTGTGGTTGGGGCTGTTGCCAGGGCTGTGTGCTCCCCCTCACGTGACTGCAGCCCCCATGACTTGCAGCTGGGGCTGCCTGTGGCTGTTTTTAGTAAAGTCACAGACAGGTCACAGGCTCCATAAATTTTTGTTTATTGCCCATGGCCCCTCCAGGACATTTACTAAAATTAACCCTCAGAAAACCCTAACTTTAGCCATACCAGGAGAAAGAAGAAAAGAAAAGAGAGAAAAAAAAAACTTTTTTAAAACAGGCCTAGGTGCTTGTAGGAAGGTGCAGTGGCCTTCCGCAGAGGCTGGGCCCCAGGAAGGGCTGCCACCCCAAACACAGGCCAGGAAAGAGGTAAGAGCCCAGACTGCCCGGCAACCCAGGGGACAGACTGGGATAGGCCCAACTGGCTGGCCAATCCCCTCTAAGGAGGGCGGGGCTTCTGCCGGGGAAAAGAGGATAAAAGGCAGGGCCCGCCGCTCAGTCAGGGACCGGCTGCCAGCGGATGCAGACGTGCCTTCCCGCCGGCTGCAGCGCTGGCCCGACTCCAGCTGGGCCGAAACCCAGCATAGGGCCTTCCCGGAGCCAAAGAGCCGGGAGAGGCCCCACCACCTGGGGCCCGAGGACTGGGTAGGGCCCCCAGACTCCAGGGAGTGGGCCGAGCCCCCGGACACTCTGGGGTGGGAGACACCCCCTGAAGCCAGTCCTGACCTAGATGAGCTGCCGGCCACAGAATCCCCGGAAGCAGGGCTCGACTTGGACGAGCTGCCCGAAGCCGAAGCCCCTCCGGAATCTTGTGACCTGGAGGAGCTGCCCCTCGCCGAGGAGTTCCCTGCCCTGCCGCCCGTCAACGAAGAAGGCCTGCTAAGCCTGCCCCGAGCAGTGTACCCAGCTGAGCCCGAAGACCCGGACACAGGAGGTACCTGGGACTGGAGGGGAGGAAGTGGCTCAGGGACAGCCATAGTTGTGGCTGCGGCTAGAGGCTCACCACTGTCGGCGTGTTGCGGTGGGACCCCGCCGACACAGTGGCAAAGCCTCTGCCACTGTTAGGGCCCTGGGTTGGGATGCAGTGGAGTCAGGTGGGCCTGCGTCCCCCTCCCCCTCACCTTTCCCCTGATACCCAGCGAATCCCCCTTTACCCCCAGCTGTTGGAGTGAGTCCCTGCATGCCTACCCGCCCTGCCACGGGCCGGGGCTCATAGACTGCTTGCCTGTCCGCCCTGCCATGGGCCGGGGCTCATAGACTGCTTGCCTGTCCGCCCTGCCACGGGCTGGGGCTCATAGACTGCTTGCCTTCCCACCCTGCCACAGTCCGGGGCTCATAGACTGCTTGCCTGTCCGCCCTGCCACGGGCCGGGGCTCATAGACTGTTCATTTGACTAATTCCCCCGCTTGTTTTCTGGAAGGTGCAGTGGCCTTCCGTGGAGGCTGGGCCTCAGAAAGGGCCGCAGCGACCGGCGCTAAGAAGCCACCGGTTTACAGTGCTACATATAGGGAGGAGGCTATCCAGAAATTGGGCCAGCATCTAAGCGGGGTGCTGTCTGTGAAAACACTGGATGCCATCTAGGAAGGATCACACAAATCGACCTGACAGTCATGGAGCACTTCCTCCCAGTTCTCCTCCACACAGAAGCCAGCCTGACTCTCATGGAGCCTGTATGTCCCCCCGCAAACAGGCTTGAGTCTCATGGGGCAATTGCCACTGAAGCCTCTCTTCCCACCCTGGAGGGGGATGGAACTTCTGCTCCCTCTCTCCAGCCCAGCCCAACTGTCTCAGACCCACACTACCTCCACAACCCAAGCCACCTGCCTATTCCAGACCTGGAGCCCCTGCTGCCTCCCGGCCAACCCAATTGTAGGAAACTGTAAAAGTGATACTAAAATATTGCTGGGCTGGCACCACGTCTTATTTTATGCTGCTGCACTGTGCGTCCAATTGGCTTGGTCCAGCGGCTCCAAGCCATGCTGCCCCGCATCTACTGTTACTCAGCTGAGTTCAACCCCAGCTTAAGCTGCCACCACTCAGCTGAGCTGAGTCACCAAATGTGCAGATCAAGCTTCGACTCCCAGTCGGTGCGAGGTGTGTGGGTCATAGCCAGAACTGCAGTGTCTACCTTGGCCAATAGGGCGGATCTCTCCAAGTCCATCAGCAAAGTACAGGGAGGGATTTCCTTCCCGTTCTCACTGCACTACCACTCTGCTTCTTGTCGTCTATCAAATCCATCTGATGTTCCTTTTCTAATTTTTGTACCAAGAATTCCACCATCTGATTGTCAAAAGCTTCCCCTACTAGACTGCCATCCCCCACAATGACCTTAACTTCAAAGACTGCTATTACTATTCTATTTATACACTCAGGTCAAAGACGTCTAGGGTGTCCTTGCCCCTCCTGCCAAGGGGTTTTCTAAGCAGTGGTTTTCTAACCGCTAAGAACTGCAAATACTCGTTCAAAGGATTTCAGTATGTTGAATTTGGCAATTACTCCTGTGTTTCTGTTGGCCTGGGGGTCACAGAAATTGTCGGGTTCCATTATCACGGTGTTCATGGCCATGCCACTTGACCAGTCTCCTGCCATCTCCTTTATTTTGCTCACCACTCATATGGAGACTTCCTCTGTGTAAAAGACCTTCTTTCTCCTTATGGAGGATACATACACTATGAGGTTTCCTTGTCTTGTATTATCTTGAAAAGCCAAAATTTCATGCCTGCTCCAGTGCTAAGGATCCTTCTTCACTGCCCTCTCTGCTAGTCAGCTGCTTAATGCTGAAGATAGCATTAGACTTGTGTTAGGTTGCTGTGACTGGCACTCAGGAAGGCACAAGAGCTGCAATTGTCCCTGACTTTTGCACAGAGTAGGAAGGATGGAGGGTTTTTGTGCTGTGCACCCTTTAAGGGTGATTGGCAAGCGCATGGCACAATCTATTCTGTAGTTATTTCACTGAGAATAAATGGCATTAAACAGCTGGTGTCCTCGACATTTCTCTGTCATCAACAGTGGCCTTTATTAATTAGCAAAGTAATGGATTGGAAGACAGACAGCAGGTAGAAATATCATATAGACATACAAAAAGTTGGAGGAAAGCAAATAAACGCAGCAGTGCACAGATTAAAATATATGCTGCTACTAGTAAAACCCGGTGACTACCGGCAGCTTGAAAGATGTTTATATTCAGATTATAGATTTATGATTTGCTCTTTCCAATATTCATGAACACAAAGAATACTTGCCTAAGGCATGATACAGTTGCAAAGCATTAAAGCTGGTAATAATTGCTTAACACTCTGAACAACATAATTTTGTATTTCTGAGCATTTTACCAATTGATTTAAGGATGCACACTGTACATTTGAAAAAAATGTATGATCTGTCCTAGAAATAAAACTGCTCCTTTATCATTTACATCAAGATCTGTAAACTTTGAAACTTTAAATGCCCAAAATAAATCACATTGCTCTCATTTTACATACATTTATATTTTATAAGGTTTATCATAGTGAGTGTGACTCAATAACCTCTTGATGCTAACTGGCAGATGACACAGGGGTTGTTTAATGTCTTATAGGGATCCCCCAGGTCAGATATACACATAACAGTTCACCAAAGTGTGGCATTTTAGGCTTCTGCTAAAAGCCAATAGCCCACTGGTCATCAAAATCACTGCAAAATGTATGCAAAGATAATATTTAAGGAGCTATTTATCTATACTGAAAATTATGTTACGGTCTTGGAGGTAAGGCTGGGCACCAGAAGGTGACATGTCTCAGACCTGGTCCTTTTTGGCAGGAGATAACAGATGCTTATATCCTTGTCTGGTCATATGTGCATTGTCTGCTTCACAATGGAGACCTATTTGCATACTGAGCGAGGTGCCAGTTAAAAGGCTGTGAAATCTGCAAAAGAGAAAATATGGGAAGAAACAAAATAGTAGGGCGGATATGCATGTCCTATTTATGAATGAAAACTAGAATGATCAGATAGCAAGTGTGAAAAATCGGGACAAGGGATGGGGGTTAATAGCCTCCTTTATAAGATAAGCCCCGGATATAAAATTGGGACATCTGGTCGCCCTAATGAAGACAAAGGATGGGACTTAGATACCTTGGGAGGCAAAGGAGCAAACAGGATCCTTCACCTAGGCGAGAAGCTGACAGCATGTCTGTCACATGAAAAGAGAACCACAGCCAAGCCCGGCTGTAAAGAACTGTAAGGACGTTGACTGAGCAATAGTGTAATAGACAGGAGGGAATCTCATTAATTAAGTCTAGGTTCTAGAATGTGTGATGATTTTATTGTGTAAGACAAGGCTTCCCCGTGGTAAGGTCAGGTGGTAATGAGGTGCCCCAGAACACTGTGAAGTCCCAGGGAAGCATTCCAGAATGCCCCACACAATATGTGCTTAAAAGTCTAATCAGGCCAAAACTACAGGCCTTCTGGGCGCCTCGCAATTTTGAGAGGAAGTATTCCTTTTGGAGTCACAGAAAATTACCTTAATTTCTGTGTTGTGTTTCTTTCTCGAGAGCACAATTTCTGAGACAGATTTGGAACTGTTATGTTGGTACATGTCTGGAGTAATTACACTGGCTGTATTGGAGATATGCCTGATTTACATCAGAAGAACCTGCTCCTTTTACTTTGCCAGGACTTGGTATAGAATACCAGTATTGTTCTTTTCTTGTGTGAAGAATGGCAGAATAGAATATTCCATTTAGCATGCAAAATGGATAGTTGTGTAAAAGACATCCTTTCCCCAACCTTCAGCATGAACAAAACCCTTTCATCTGAATTTTTGTGAATAGTGATTGCTAAAGGGCTTGAAATGGTTGGAATGAACAACCATTTGGAATCTATATGATGTTCTTGGATCCTGCTTTTTAAGTATTTGGCCAGTTCTCCTTCGAGTGATTGCTCATATGCATTCCACTTAGGTGTGTGCAAGCCCTCATGCACGGTCTCCAGAGAACTTTTTCCGTAGCAGCCCCCAGTAGGGGCCGGTCTCGGCACCCCCGGAGTGTCGCCCTCATGCGGCGGTATATAGGGCACCGCCTGCCCCTCCGCCCCTCAGTTCCTTCTTTCCGCCTGTGATGGTCGTTAGGAACAACTCTTGCTCCTCACAAGTCTTTCCCTTTACTGTAAGTAGTTAGTTAGCAGTTCTCCCTGAACTCAGCTAGTTTTTCAGTTAGTTAGGATACGTAGTTAGTGTAGGAAGAGCCTTAGGGCTCTAGTGACCTGGCTATGCCAGGCTCGCCAGGGTTCAAACCCTGCGCTGGCTGAGGGAAGGCCTTTCCCGTCAGCGACCCCCACGATCGCTGTCTGAAGTGCTTGGGGGAGCAGCACCGAAAGGATCGGTGCCACATCTGTAAGGCCTTTAAGCCACAGACCGAGAAAGAGAGGGAAATCCGGCTTAAGGCCATTTTGATGGAGTCCGCCCTGCGTCCAGCGTCCAAGTCGATGCGGACTCCTTTGGCACTGAGCATCTCGTCGGTGCAGAGCGCTCCGCCGGTGCCGAAAAGGAAGAAGCACCGTTCACGCATGGAGTGCTCCTCCTCCCCCGCACCGCAGGAGCGGCTGGGGTCGAGCACTGAGGTGCTTCGGCTCTCAGATGTGACGCCGGCACCGACACTGGCACCACTATACAGGGAACCACCCCCGACTCCTGGGAATGGGGGACCCCCTGTGCAGGACCCTTCCACGTCAGAGGCGTTTGAAGCGGCTCAAGCCTTGCTGGCCTTGCCAACGCCTCCGGCCCTCTCTCGACTGAGAGAGCCAGTGCCTGTGTCCCGGGGCTATCCCGCAATGGGTGTCCCTGAAGGGTGGGCGCACCCGGCACCGGAGGAACGGCTGCCCACCACTCGATGCCAGAGAGTCGAGCTCGATAGCTCCTCTCCCTCCTCGTTGTTGGATGAGTAGTCCCGGCACCATTCTCATTCGTCGAGATGGCACAGCTCAGGATCTTTGTCGTGACGCTCCAGCTCCAGTCCGGCACCGAGATGCCGTTCTCGGCACCGCTCATCAGCACTGGGGAAAAGACGTTGCAAGTCTTCCGTCCCTCGGCACCGGTCTTCATCCTCGTCTGCATCGCCCAAGCACTGGAACTGCAGACGACGACGCTCCTCAGGATCGTCCGGTAGCGGGTCCCGAAGCGGCTCTTCCCGGCGGTGCTGCCAGCACCGATCGCCTGGCTTGGGAACTCGGACCTGCTGCCAGGAGGAGGTACAGATACCGGCACCGAGCTGGTCCCAACCCCCTTGGCAATGGCCATATTGGGGTCCGTGGGCAGCCCAGATGGGGCAGGGAACTATGTCGGCCCCTGCCTCTGTAACCCAGATAGCTCCTCAGCAGGCACCTTCGGTGCAGGAAAGGGACCGCTCCTCGGAGGGGGAGTCGGACTCCGGGGAGGGCCCCTCCACTGGACCCCGCCACCTGCTCTCTTCTTCGTCGACAGACAAGGCAGCCGTCAGGGACCAGGGGGCCCCTCCCATCGATTTCAGGGCTCATCAGGAGCTTCTGAAACGGGTAGCCTCTAACCTTGGCCTGGAGGTCAAGGTACTGGAGGAAGAGGTGGACCCCCTCTTCGGGCGTGTGGGGACTCAAGGACTGTCCAGGGTAGCCTTTCCCGTTCATGAAAGGGTCCTACACCTGGCGAAAGCCATCTGGCAGACCCCTTCCTCAGTTGCCCCAACCTCCAAGTGCGCCAAGAAGAAGTACTATGTGCCAGCCGAAGGGCACAAGTACTTGTACACCCACCCGGCCCTGGGGACTCTGGTTGTGGACCCTGCCAACCAGAAAGAGAGGCAAGGGGCACAGAGTGCCACTCCTAAGAACAAGGAGGGTAGGAGACTAGACCTAGAAAGGCTAGAAAGGTCTACTCCACAGGGGTGCTCCAATTCAGGGTGGCTAACCACCAGGTCCTCTTGGGCAGATATAATCTGAACCTTTGGGACTTGCTGCGAAGGTTTGCAGAGTTCCTGCCCCAAGACCAGGCTGCAGACTTCGCCACGGTCCTGGAGGAAGGACTGACTGTAGCCAGCGCAGCCTTGCAGACTGCTTCGGACGCTGCAGACACAGCCAGCAGGGTGATGGCCTCTGCCGTTGCCATGCAGCGCGCAGTGTGGCTACAGTCCACGGAACCGTCCCAGGAGGTGCAGCAGTCCATCCAGGACCTGCCGTTTGATGGAGCCAGCCTGTTCTCAGAGAGAACAGATGACAAGCTGCACGCCCTCAAGGATTCGAGGGCCACTCTCTGCTCCTTGGGACTATATACCCCTCAGGCGGCGAGGTTACAGATTCACCAGCAGCTGCAGCGCCCGCCACAGCAGCAGCAGCAGGAACCTAGGCCACCGCCTAGTCTTTCCCCCCCACAAGTGGTAGGAATAGGAGCAGGGGTTCCAGACGGCGCGACCGCCCTGCGTTGTCCACAGCTTCCCACAAAGGACCCTCCCAGGGCTCCAAGGGAAAGCACCAATTTTGATGGTGCGCCCGAGGGTGGCACCAACATTTTTCCCCTGGATTCTCCCCCGCCTTTCAGAAACAGGCTAAGGCCCTACCTTGGCCTGTGGCAGGGCATCACCTCGGACCTCTGGGTCCCCAACACCATGCGCCAGGGTTACACCCTCCAACTGGTGGCTTCCCTTCCCTGTCCCTCTTCAGGGACCCATCTCATGAGCAATTACTCCTTCAGGAGGTTCGCTCCCTCCTGCACAAGGAAGCCATAGAAGCGGTTCCGCCGCTCGAGGTGGGGAAGGGGTTCAACTCGAGGTACTTCCTCGTTCCCAAAGCCAAAGGAGGCCTCAGGCCTATACTGGACCTGTGCAGGTTAAACAGGTTCATAAAGAAACTGAAGTTTCGCATGGTGTCCCTAGCAGCCATTATCCCCGCGTTGAAGCCAGGAGATTGTTTGCTGCCCTCGACCTGAAGGATGTGTACTTCCACGAGTCCATCCTTCCCGCCCACAGGCGCTATCTAAGGTTTATGGTAGCTGGTGGCCACTACCAATTTACGGCCTTGCCCTTTGGCCTGTCTTCCTCCCCCAGGGTGTTCACCAAGTGTATGGCAGTGGTGGTGGCCTTCGTGAGGCACAGAGGGGTCCAGATATTCCCCTACCTGGACAATTGATTGATAAGGGGCAAGACCAGACCTCAGGTGTGTGAGGTGGTCTCCCTCGTCCAGACCACCTGCAACGCCCTGGGGATGCTCATCAACGAGCAGAAGTTGACGCTGTCTCTGGTACAGCGCATAGAGTTTATAGGGGCATCCCTACACTCGGTTCAGGCCAGAGCCTCCCTCCCATGCTCGAGGTTCAAGGCCATGGCAGCGATCATATCGCAACTTCAGAGGTGCCCCACGACGACAGCCAGGCAGTGCCTTCAGCTGTTGGGTCACATGGCCTAGTGTACGTATGTGGTGAGGCTGGCCCACCTCAGACTCAGGCCCCTCCAAGGTTGGTGGGCCACGGTGTATGTGCCCAGCAGGCACCCACTGGGCAGAGTGGTGATGGTGCCCCCCGCGGTACTCGGGTCACTGCAATGGTGGATGAACCCCAGGACAGTCATGGAAGGGGTTCCGTTCAGGGATCTGACCCCCTCGGTCACCCTGATTTCGGATCCGTTGGACCTTGGTTGGGGGGCCCATGTCAGTGATGGCCTGAGTACTCATCAATGAACATCAATGTAAAAGAACTGAGGACAGTCAGACTAGCTTGCAAAGTGTTCCTTCGCTGTTTATTGGGCAAAATGGTACAGGTGCTGACGGACAACACCGCAGCAATGTATTACATAAACAAGCGGGGGGGGCGCGCTCATCGGCGCTCTGCCGGGAAGCGTTTCGACTTCGGGACTTCGCTGTGAGGCACGGCTTTTGTTTAACCGCCTCTCACCTTCTGGGGGTCAGGAATGACGAGACGGACCGCCTCAGCAGGTCGTTTCTCCCCCAACACGACTGGTCGTTGCATCCGGAGGTAGCGGCCAGGATTTTCCGCAAGTGGGGTGTTCCCCGACTGGACCTGTTCACGTCATCCTGGAACAAGAAGTGCCCGAAGTTCTGCTCGCTCTGGGGTTGCGAGCCAGGCTCCCTCTCCAACGCATTCCTCATCGAATGGATGGAGACCCTCATGTACGCGTTCCCCCCCCATTCTGCTATTGCCCAGGGTCCTCTTGAAAATCAAGAGGGACAGAGCGGACGTGATCCTGATTGCCCCAGCGTGGCCAAGGCAATATTGGTTCAGCATGCTGCAGGACCTCTCTGCTGCCACACCGATCGAGCTCCCGAGGAGGCCGGACCTGCTTTCTCAGGACCACGGTCACCTGCTGCACCTCAACCGGGACTCCCTGCATCTGACAGGCTGGAGACTCTCTGGCTGACCGAGAAGGAGAGAAGCTGCTCGGAGCAGGTCCAACACGTGCTGCTAGGAAGCAGTAAACCCTCCACGCAGATCGCCTACAGAGCCAAGTGGAGGAGGTTCACCTGCTGGGCGGAGTCGCGGGGCGTAACCCCCGGTACGTCCCCCGTGCAGGCAATTCTTGAGTACCTGTTGCAGCTTAGACTCCAGGGTCTAGCGTTAGTCTCCCTCAGGGTGCACCTAGCGGCCATCTCGGCTTTCCACCAGCCGTTGGAGGGGCAGTCCCTGTTCTCCTACCCCATGTCGGTGAGGTTCCTCAAGGGGGTTGAGAGGCTCTATCCGCATGTCCGTAACCCAGTGCCTCCTTGGGATCTGAACCTGATCCTCGCTAGACTGACAGGGCCCCCCTTCTAGCCTTTGGCCACTTGCCCCCTGATAATCCTGTCCTGGAAGATGGCCTTCCTCGTGGCCATTACCTCGGCTAGGAGGGTCTCTGAGCTAAGAGCTTTGACCTCAGAGCCCCCCT
>ML675601.1:18535003-18597212 GCA_007922155.1 Mesoclemmys tuberculata
CCCCCTATACCGTGTTCTTCTGGGATAAGGTGCAGCTGAGACCACAGCCAGCCTTCCTGCCTAAGGTAGTCTCCTAGTTCCACTATAACCAAGACATTTTCCTCCCCATGTTTTTTCCCTAATCCGCACGGGTCAGAGGAGGAGAGGAGACTACACACCCTGGATGTCAGGAGAGTGCTGGCTTTCTACCTGGAGAGGACGAAGCCGTTCCGGAAGACCACGCAGCTCTTCGTCGCGGTGGCGGACAGGATGAAAGGATCCCCGGTCTCCACCCAGTGCATTGCCAGATGGATCACCGCCTGCATTAAGTTCTGCTACTAGCGCGCAGGCATCCAACTTCCTGAAGTGGTGACGGCGCACTCAACGAGGGCCTAGGCCACGTCGGCGGCCTTCCTGGAAAGGGTCCCCCTGGATGACATCTGCAGGGCTGCCACCTGGTCTTCGGTGCACACCTTTGCCGCGCACTATGCTGTCATCCAACAGTCGCGGGAGGACGCGTGAGTTGACAGAGCCGTGCTGAGGGCAGCTCACCGATGACTCCTACCCACCTTCAGGTATGGCTCGTTAATCACTTAAGTGGAATGCATAGGAGCAATCACTCGAAGGAGAAAACATGGTTACTTACCAGTAACTGTTGTTCTTTGAGATATGTTGTTTAAATCCATTCCACACCCACCCTCTGTCCCCGCTGTCGGAGTCGGCAGAAAGAAGGGACTGAGGAGGGAAGGGGCCGGTGGTGCCCTATATACCGCGGCATGAGGGCGGCACTCCAGGGGGCGCTGAGACCGGCCCCTACAGGGGGCTACTAGGGAAAAAGTTCTCCAGAGACCATGCACGAGGGCGTGCACACACCTAAGTGGAAAGGATATGAGCAACACATCTCAAAGATCAACAGTTGCTTGTAAGTAACCATGTTTTCTATGTGTTGGCCTTTTCCTTCCCAAATAGGAAACACAGTAGGTGGCATAAATTGGAAATCCCAGATATGAAACTGTTATCTAGATTTACGTAGAAGGAATGTCAAGTATGGCTCAAAGATAAAAACCAAAAGAAAACATAAGCCTTTCCAATCCAATAATATTCTAAGAGGAGAAGGGATTGCCACTTCTTGCCACTCCTAGTATTTTTGTACTCAAAATAATATAACCAGGATTAATCAGAGCTTGAGTCACTAAACTTGCCCATCCATAAGTATGCAAGTGAGTTACTTGACTCTGGATGTGGATTATTCCCCACTTGCTATGTGGTTAGAGCGGAAAGTGGGGGAGGAGGAAAAGAATGAGGAGTTGTACACTGCAGGAGGAAAAAAGTCCAACTACAGTAGCTTTATTTCCATCCAGCTTTTCAATACTTGTGTCTTCAGCACATTTGAAACTAGGAAATTGTTAGGACAATTGGCTTCTTAGGTGGGCTGATTTTTTTCACTAACAGGCCATTCCACCAGGGACGCAGCCAACAAAGTCTATGTGCTCTAGTGGTTTAAGTACCTTATAAAAACAAGAATAACGGAATGTGTCTTTAAGTAATATATGTTAAAAAAAACAATGCAGCAGAATATATTAAAAAATATACCTCATTTTCTTTCCTCAAAATTCACAATTTTAAACAATTAAAACTATATGTAACAAAAGATGGTCCTCAATGGTTTGAATGCTTGTATATTCCATGATATAAATAAAGTCCCACTCCTTTAATCTTTTTAAATCTTTACTAAAGCTAAATTGTAAATCACATGTATCTCATTGCCATCTTGACAAACTCTCACCGCTAAAGGGTTTAGTAATAATGTAGATAATAGCAGCTGCTACGCTGTGTTCTTTCTAATATTTGATGAGTTATTTTTGAAGTTTCATTTCTAAAGGCTTCCAGTTAATTGCTGTGTGCCTTAATTGGACTGAAGAACACTCCTTTTTTGATCACAGTGCAAGCAACAAGACATGCTTGGCTAAATCTTTAGGGTATCGGTAGCTTGATGGATTACTTCAGGGTCTCTGTTACTCCTGGGCTACCCAGAATGCAGCTCCTGGGACATGGCAAAATGTTAGCATGCCACAGGATCTAACAATGTCACTAGTGATTCCATGCTGCCCAATAGACCTCAAACAATAGGAGTAATAACCCCATTGCCCTGATGACATTCACTCATGACTCCTCCGTTGAAGGCAGAAGCTGAAAAACAATGAAATTAAAATTCATTTGCATTCTCAAGGCGTTTCACTACATAATTATATCCAGATATTCTTGTGTCTTCTGAAAGTGAGATGCTGTGTTTCTCATATCTGCCAATAGCCAGTCTCAATTTTTGCCTAAAAGCTGAAAAAATCTTGCACCCCACTGCTGACAATATCATGTTAGATTAGGTGTTTAATTTTCTCTGTCATGCTGATGCTGCGAGATTATTCTGAATAATGTTTGCCTCATTTAATCGTCTGTGTATAGGCTATTTTATAATGTTACTCAGTCAATTTATTATTAGTCTAGTATCCTAACATGTTCGTGTTCTTACCATAAAAACGATCTATATGTAGTTAAAAGAGTGGAATTTTTTTTTTACTATTATTTATGAAAAAAATCATTCCCAGTTTTCAAGATACCTTTAAAAATTAGGATTATTCAGTGAACTGTGAGGAAAGTGGAATTCTCTTTCATTTTACAACTACCTGTGATAACTATGCAGTTACAGATTTAGATCATAATCCAGGTACTTGTGAGAAACCTCACTTACTTCAGTTAGGCTGTGTATGGATGTGTAGAGTCTGCACAGGTGGATCCGACTGCAGGATTGAAGTTTTAATTGAATGTTGCTGAATGGAAAAGGTGGTTTCTAAAGTGTTGTGTGGACAGCTGATGGGGTTATCAAAATTATAAACTCTAATGATGTTAAACAAACTTTTCACCATTGAGCTTACTAAAGTCTATGTTAAAAACAAGTAGTACAGCAAACATGAAGATTAAGAAAAATAGGCTGTCGCTTGGAATATGGATGTGAAATAGCTTTGACTGTCACATTGCTAAAATCAGCTGGTTAAAAGAGATACTGGATATTATACTGAACCCAGACCTTGCATTGTGAGCAGGTATATGTTTATGTTTTCATTTAGTGGAATATATAGTCCAGATTGCTAAAGCCAGCAGTTTCTCAGGATTGAGTGGGAATTTAAGCCTGGGAAATATTAGACCGGTTCATGTTTTGCAAAAATATCTAGCAGGTGTTGACCTGGGTGACAAATATGGAAGACTCTGTGAATTATGAGGAAAAAGACTGAATCTGGACTGCTCATGGATTGTTTCAATTGGCTCTAGGGAAAACCCCTTGCTGAATTGTCAAAGGACTTTCAGAGAGGAGGTGTTAAGGGATACTCAGGCCCAACTGAATAAAGCTTGTTGAACAATAAGCTTCCAGACAAACCATCACTTCCTGAGTCAACCACCAGGGCATCGCCCCAGCCATGATGTGGCTTCAGAACCAACATCTGTGAGAAAGATCAGAGTTTAGGGCCTGAAAGGAGAAGCCAGCTTTCAGGGATCTGGGCTGTGATAACTCTAAATTATCTCAACAGTATTATTAACTCTTCTTCTCACAAAGTCCCCTCTTGAAGGGAGACTGATAGCTAACCTGAAAGAAACAACATACCTGTAATGAAGTTCCTCTCCGTTCATGTTGAACTGAACTGAATGTCTTGACTGTCTGAAGAACCAGTCATTGTGGCTGTCAGTTTGAGCTTAGAAGACATTTCCATGTCACTTTTTACCTGTTAAGCAGCAAATGCTTTTATACATGTAGTTCCTTTTACTTAAATGAAAACTTAGACTCATAGATTCTAAGGTGAGAAGGAACCACAACGATCATCTAGTCTGACATCCTGCACACTGCAGGCCACAGAATCTCACCTGCCTGCTCCTGTAATAGACCCATAACCTCTAGCTGAGTTACTGAAATCCTCAAATCATGATTTAAAGACTTCACGTTACAGAGACTCTACCATTTACTGTAATTGAAACCTGCAAGCGGCCTCTGACCCTTACTGCAGAGAAAGGCAAAAAACCAAACAAACCAGGCTCTGCCAATCTGACCTGGAGGAAAATTCCTTCCTGACCCTCATATGGCAATCAGTTGGACCTTGAACATTTCAGCAAGACAAAACTGCCACATACCTAGGAAATAATTCTTGGTAGTAACTCTGAGCCCTTTTCATCCAATGTCCCATCACTGGCTGTTGGGGATATTTGCTACTAACAGTCACAGATTGGCTACATGCCATTGTAGGCAGCCTCATCATACCATCCTCTCTGTAAAGTTATTAAACTCAGTCTTTAAGCCAGTTAGGTTTTCTGCCCCTAATTTTCCCCTTGGGAGGCTTTTCCAGAACTTCACTCCTCAAATGGTTAAAATCCTTTGTCTAATTTTAAGCATAAACTTGTTCATGGCCAATTTATATCCATTTGTCGTTATGTCAACATTGGCGCTTAACTTAAATAACTCTCCCTCCCTGGCATTTACTCCTGTGACATTTTTATAGAGACCAATCACATCTCCTGTTAGTCTTCTCCTGATTAGGCTAAAGAAGCCATGCTCTTTGAGTCTCCTACCATAGGTGATTTTCCATCTCTCTAGTCATCCTAGCAGTCCTTCTTTATACCTGTACAAGTCTGAATTCATCTTTCTTAAACATGGGAGACGAGAACTGCACACAATATTCCAGATGAAATCTCACCAGTACCTTGTATAATGGTACTAACACACCCCTGTCTCTACTGGAAATACCTTGCCTGATGCATCCTACGACTGCATTAAACTTTTTCATGGCTGCATCACAAGCACTATGGCAACTCATAATCATCCTGTGATCAAACAATACACCCAAATCTATCTTCTCTTCTGTTGCTTCCCACTGATATATCCCCAGCTTATAGCAAAACTTCTTCTTGTTAGTTCCTAGGTGTAAGTTTTTTCACTATTAATTTTTATCCCATTACTAGTGCTCTAGTTTTCAAGATCATCCAGATCTTATTGGATGACATTCCAGTCCTCCTCCGTATTGGCAATATCTCTCAACTTTGTATCACTTGAAGAGTTTATTAGCACACTCCCGCTTTCTTGCCAAGGTTATTAATAAAAATGTTAACTAAGACTGCTCCCAAGACTGATCCCTGAGGAACTCCATTAATAACTAGCCTCAAGCCTGACAGTTCACCTTTCAGTATGACCCATTGTAGTCTCCCTTTTAACCAGTTCCTTATCAGACCTTCAATTCGCATATTAATTCCCATGTTCTCCAATTTAACTAATAATTTCCCATGTGGCACTGTATCAAAGGACTTACTGAAATCTAGGCAGATTAGTTCGACTGCATTTCCTTTGTCAAAAAAACAACAACAACAAAAAACCAGTATCTTCTCAAAGAAAAGATCAGGTTGGTCTGGCACAATCTACCTTTTATGGAACTATGTTGTATTTTATCCCATTTACTGTTTCTCTCTATGTCCTTAAGTACTTTTTCTTTCAAAATGTGTTCCAAGACCTTGCATACAATTGAGGTCAAACCTGATTATGATGAAACTAAATCATTTTTAAAAAGCTTGCATTTCAGTGTAAATACTATTTGTGACAAAAACCTGGGCTTAGTGATTAGGGCTTTGTGCATTCAATGGGACAGGGGCACCAAATTTTGTGGCAAGTACCACAAAAATTCTCATGCTAAATCCCCTAAATTCCACTTTCAAGTTAATTCAGTCTGCCTCCATGATGAATGGTCTTGGATCTCTGTTCTTCAGCCAGCTTTGCTCACCAACCAGTATATCCTGCTGCCCCCTCTCCCTGGTTGTAAACTGGACTGCAGGTTAGGCTTCCTATAGTCCTGCTTTATGGCTCCATAGACCTGTAAGGGAAGCATGCCAAATAACCCAATTAACTCCCCATGTGAGGAAAGCTGGAGATCAAGAGGCATATTCAGGCAGGTCCCAGCAAGGCGGGGAGACAGAAAACAATGTTGGGTACCTGATGTTCTCAAAAACGCTAACTTTTGTGGAGTCTTGAGAAAATGCCAAATTCTGTGGATACCGGAAGATGGCATCTACAGACCTCCAATAAGAGATAACTAGGTCAGTTCACACATCTTAGAGCCATAGTTTCAGGATCCCACATGCAGGAAGATGATGCTGTTTCAGTTTACATCTCAGCCCTACTTTTGAAGTTATCTCCATAACCATAAGGAATAGAAACATAATTAAAAAAACCACACACGACAGCTGATATTCTGGAGCACTTTTCTTTGGCAAGAGGCGAATTCTGCAGCCACAGAAATGCAAAATACCCAGGCTCCTGTTTACAGCAAAGATAATGAGTGTCTAGATCCATAGCTTAATATCCATTGTACAATGATGGTATAAATATCACCCGACCAGACTAGTATAGGATTAAAACAAATACTAAGATTATGCTTTTCATTGATACATTGTATCTTGAGGCTTTTTATCTTTTGTGTTAAATTCATTCCTTTTAAACCTTATAAACACTGCCTTGTATCCATATTTGTTATTTTCTGAAATAATTTATTGTTTTTAATTTGATTTTAGTAATAAAAATAAACAACGTAAATTCTCTATTCTGTTATTTAATTCAGAAATAGAGTTCCTAAGAAACATGACATGAATAAGTGGTTAATTAAAATCACTTAACCGATATATGTTTTATACTGTATGTAATCAACTAGTCCCCTGACATCATTATTTTCAAATCTGCTTTCTCATACTTATAACTTTAAAGTGATGAGCTGTTACCAGATTATTCTATGCCAGCCATCATCTTATGAAACACTGCAAGCAATATCCGCGCAAAATAACGCAACACAATATACATTTCAACATGATAGAGTTTTTATAAAGTGTTGCAAGGAAAAACATTTTTACAGACCTATCAACACAATACTTCAAATAAAAAATAGCAAATATATGTTTTAAAAAAAAAGTAAAGTAAAACAAAATACTACACACAAGAATTAAATAATTAAAATAGTTTGCATTAACTGGTGTCAATATATGTTCTTATTGGTCCAGTTAATGAGGTTGAGCTGGGAATGTCACTCTGAAGTTCTTGGCTTGGTGCACTAGACCACATTGCATTTGTAATCCATCTCTTTTTCTCCCTCCCCATTTATGTAAAAGTGGAGTGATAGTATCTGTTCCATAATGAAAAGAGAAGATAGCTTTCTGTTTTATAATCTTGATTTTCCACTCTGAGTGGAGCGATAGCAATGAAAGATTATATGGCACTGGGGACTACCTGAGTCCTTTCAACTAGTCATTTCTATACCTAACATTTTGGGTTTTCTTAAAATGTGTAGTGTATTCGGGGGTTTTTTTTAAGGGAAATATTGTTTTTTGAACATTAATTAGAAAATTAGAATTATTGTGTTAAAGCTGACTTGTGGCTTATCCACTCCACTTTCTTCTGTCTGTGAAAGGCCTGTACCAGATGCTTTGAAGGAAAGTACATGACACTTGGTAATGAACAATTATAGAATAACTTGCCCATAGCAGAAGTTTCTTTCTAAACCTTCTGCTTCTATCTTATGCAGAGGCTAGAGATACTCTTACATAACTATTGATGTCATTGTTGTTGTTCTCATCGTCAACATCATCCGCATCAGTGACCAACCTGTTTAAAAAATATCACTTGGTCTCAAGAATATATATGCCAGTGAACTTCGGTGTGGTTAATTATTAATTATGTAAAAAATAGTGTTTCCGTTTATTAGTTTTTTAATTTGTTGCTTTCAGTTTTCTTGACCATGTCCTTGTTCTAGTCTTCTAAGAAAGGCTAAAAGGAGCATCTTATGTAGCTTTTGTAGATCCTTTGTTATTTTATATATCTCTGTTGCAGAGTTGGGTGAATACAGGATTTTTCAGTTTATTGGCAACTACAAAAAGTTGAAAAAAATCACTGTCATCTGAGACAAAACATTTTTTTTAACAAAACTGAAATGTGTTCTTCTGATTCTGAGCATTTCTTAACCTTTTTGAAATTTTAAAAATAAATTTAAAGTAAATTTGTTAATGAAAATTCATTTTAAACCAAAAAATCAAAACATTTCCTTTTTGCTTTCTGTTGAATCTGATTTTTTTTGTCTCTTCTCTAAACTAGACAGTCCAATCTTTTCAGTTTCTCATCTTGCTGGAGTGACTTCATGCCTCCAATGATTTTTGTTACCAGTCATTTAATCTCTTCTATTCCTGCTATATCTTTTTGAAAGAGGGTGGCCAAACTTAACATAATATGCCAGGTGAATATATTAATGGCATTATTCATAGATTGATAGATTCATAGAGTGATTCATAGTACCATCAATTCCAATGCCAGAAGAGACCATTCTGATCATCTAGTCTGACATCCTGTATGAACAGGCTATATAACTTCCCCCAAAATAATTCCTAGACCACATTTATTAGGGAAAAAAAAATCCAATCTTAATTTAAAAAATTGTCAGTGGTGGAGCATCTACTACAACCTTTCATACATTGTTCCAGCGGCTATTTCCCTCACTGTTAAAAATTTACACCTTCTTTCCAGTCTGAATTTGTCTACCTTCATCTTCCATCTATTGGATCATGTTATACCTTTCTCTGCTAGATTAAAGAGCCCATTATTGGATATTTATTCCCCATCCAGGCACTTATAGTCTGTAATCATGTCACCCCTTGGCTCTCTCTTTATTAAACTAAATAGATTGAGGTCTTTGGTGTATTACTCTAAGGTATGTTTTGTAATCCTTTAATCATTCTGATGGCTCTTCTCTGAACACTTTCCATTTTTTCAACATCTTTCTTGAATTGTGGATACTAGAATTGGACATAGTATTCCAGCTTTGGTTGCATTTGTGCCAAATACTAAGGTAAAATAAGCCTTCTATTCCTACTCGAGATTCCCCTGTTTATGTATCCCAGGATCACATTAGTCCTTTTGGCCACATTCAGCTGATTATTCACCATGACCCCTAAATCTTTTTCAGAGTTATTGCATCCCAGGACAGTCTCCCATCCTGTAAATATGGCCTATATTCTTTGTTCCTATATGTGTACATTTGAATTAAGCCATATAAAAATGAATATTGTTTCCCTGCACCCAGTTCACCAAATAATCCACATTGCTCTGCATCACTGTTTTCTTCATTATTTACCACTCCCCCATTTTTGTGTCATCTACAAATTTTATCAGCTTTGATTTTATGTTTTCTTCCATGTTTTTTATAAAAATGTTCAAAGTTCAGGGCTAAGAACTGATCTCTATCCTTTATATGTCCAAATTAATAGGCAGCAGGTGTAAAACAAACAAAAGGAAGCATTTCTTCACCCAACGCACAGTCAACCTGTGGAATTCCTGGTCAGAGGATGTTTTGAAGGCCATGACTATAACAGGGTTAAAAAAATAACTAGGTAAGTCATAGAGGATAGCTTTTAATCAATAGCTTTTAGCCAGAGTAGGCAGGGATTGCTGTTTGCCGGAGGCTGGGAATGGCAAATGGGATGGATCACTTGATGATTACTTGTTCTATTCATTTCCTCCGAAGCACCTGGCATTGGCCACTGTTGGAAGGCAGGATACTGGCTAGATGGAACACTGTCTAACTCAAGATTGCTTGGCACCTAAATCACTGACAGGCCTGCTGGTCCCTCTTCTTCAGACAGTTCAACTTTTTGGTAACCTATTGCCTTGGGGCCTAGAATAGGAAAGCAGATACATTATTCTTAAAGTGAGAGTATTGGAAACCTGACCAAGAGACTCCACGAACCTCAAACCATCAAATTTCATCTTGGGTACTACTGTTCATGACTTGCTACCCTCCATACATTCCCTGCTGCTCAACAGCCCCTTTGCAGTTCAGATCCACCAAGTCCTAAACAATGCCAATGCCCAAGCTGCCTTGATTTCCACCCTCCAAGATGGAATCCTATGTAGAAAGGGACTCATAGACTCATAGACTCATAGACTCATAGGTCAGAAGGGACCAATATGATCATCTAGTCTGACCTCCCGCACAAGGCAGGCCACAAAACCCTACCCATACACATTTATAACAACCCCGAACCCATGACTGAGTTATTGAAATCCTCAAAAGTGAGATTTGAAGACCTCAAGCTGCAGGGAATCCACCAGCAAGCGACTCATGCCCCATGCTGCAGGGGAAGGCGAAAAACCTCCGTGGCCCCTACCAATCCGCCCCGGAGGAAAATTCCTTCCCGACCCCAAATATGGCGATCAGCTAAACCCTGAGCATGTGGGCAAGACTCACCAGCCAGCACCCAAAAAGGAATTCTCTGCAGTAACTCAGTTCCCATCCCATCCAGCATTCCCACAGACCATTGAGCAGACTTATCTGCCGATAATCCAAAATCATCTACATACCTCATGGCCAACGCAGGCTGAAATTCCTGTTACTCTGCCATGATGTTCTTCTGGTAGGTCACATTGGTCGATTCAAGACCCAGACGCTGATGTTGGGGAGTTTCTGGACCCCTGTACTCATGACTCTGTCATTTGGCTTCTGGCCCTCTGGTATTGTGCTGTGCTATTGCTTCCACCACTAGGCCTGATGGCTTGTGGTCTGATTGGTTACAGGCGCCATTCCATTGCAACTATTTTTCAGAAATATCCAAAGTCCCAAGGATACATGGGAAGGATGGGAAAGTGCAGGTAGTGTTTTGAGTTTACAGAAACCAATACTAGTTTTCAACACAGAAGAACTCTGCAACACAGGAAATGGGTTGATAGACATTTTTATAGCTCAGTTAACATACAGAAAATTAAAGCACAATTCCAGTAACAATACTAGTAAAGACAATACCTGCTACTATCCTATGCATAAATGGCCCCTCCTCCCCATCTTGAATAGTTTCAACATTAGTAGGGATTAGTGCTCCAAAATAGTTGCTAAGTGCAGTTAGCACCACTGACAATAAGTGGTTAAAAAAATAATGGGTGCATATATTTCCACCCTACACACACAGCAAATGTTGGTAAGGTAGTTAAGAGAGACTGAATGCTCCTGATAACAGAGGTTTGTAAACAAGTACGAACAGCAAAGAAAAAGAATTCCACAATGACTGCAGCAAAATTCAGCCACCACCTCCACAGCCAAACCCAACCCTAAGGAGATAACCCAGTGGAGGTGTCTATTATATTTATCTATAGTGGATGAATTGTCACAGGAAGGAATGGCTAATGATCTTTGTCTACAGGGGAAAAAATATTCACAAAGCTATGCAACTGTATGGGTATGTGCCAATATCTCCCATATGCTTTTTCCAGAAGCTTACACAGGGTGTGAAGATGCCCCTTAGCACAGACAGATGTCATCCACTCTCTCCCTACTTTCCCAAGATGCATTCACATATGGTATCCCTGTTTCCCTTGCCTGCTGGGAACCAGGTCCAATGTGAACCTGAGTGGGATCTGTCGGCCCATACAGAATTTGTAAATTAGATTTGTTCTGAGTCCCCAAAGGACAGAAGCACTTCTGTTTAACCTTAATTAACCGAAAATTATTATGAGGATGATATTGGACATGCTGGCATACAGGTCGGTGTGTAGGCAGTGCCAATGAAATTTTAGTCTACCAAACTTGAACTAAACTACCATTCTGCAGCTGTTGAGTTTCTAATTAAATTCCCTTTTTCCAGGGTCATTGATGTCAAGGAACGGTTTTCTGAAACAAGCTAGGAGAGGTATGCAGTATCCTCCAAAATAACTGTTGACAGCATACAGAACACTAGCTTTTCTGGGGAATATAGTCCCTTCTTCAATCTTCAAGTACAATTCTGATCTCAGCATCTTGATGTTATAACCTGCTCCACTGTTTCCCATATTGCTATTCATGAATCTTCCTCTGTCATCCACTAAGCCTTGCAGAATGACTGAACAGTAACCTTTTTGGTTCACATACTCACTTGCCTCTTGGGGTAGGAAAAGTATTGGGATATGAGTGTCATCGATGACCCCTGCACAGTTCAGAAACCCCATCCTTTGAAATCCAGATATAGTTTCTGGAACTTTGCTAATGACAATCACCCTTGAGTATATCACAGTGTTAACTGCCTCATGAACTTGCACAACCATGACCCAACAATGGAATGTCCAACGTCGAAGTAGTTTCCAATGGACCTATAGCTGCCTAGTGTCTCCAACTTCCACAAGGCAATAGTCACTCACTTCTGTATCAGTTTGACTTCCCTGAATCAAGTGTTTTGGCACTGGAAGGTTAGTGCAAGCTCGTTACACTGTTCCAAGGTCTTTTTCCTCATTTGGAAGTTCTGAAGCCACTACTGATCTTCCCTGGTTTCCTAAATGATGTGATCCCACCACAACATACTGATTCCCCTGCACCAGAAATGATGGGCATGCACTGGCATTACTGGCAGTCATCATATCTGTACCATGTGATCCAAATGAATTGTCATTGACCCTCAAGGTGTCAGAAAGTTCTGCTCAAATTCCACGCAGTAACTCACCGATTGTCTGTTCCACCATATAACCATTTGTCTTGCACTAAGGAATGGGAGCAGACCAATGTCGTCATCATCATCCCATTGTTTCTTATCTTCATCCAAGTTTGTTGGGGAATAACAGCAAGGAGGGACATGATCAGGAATGTGTGAAGGTGGGAGACAGTAACAACAACACACAGCAAATCAGTTCCTAGAGTGGCTCTCTGTCAGCACAGAACCCTAGAATACTTCCGCTAAAATGGAAGCGCCAAAGTCATGTAGCAGCATTAGTAGCAGCAATCTGAACACAGCGTTATAGCCATGTCAGCACAGCATATGTGGACCCTCAGCACAGAAATGGGAGCATGCACACCAGCTATGTCCCCTTTCTGTACACAGTCAGGTTATTAGTACACGTGCCAGTGTAGACATAGTCGTGGAATAGATGGCCAAATTCTACTCACTGATTCAGCAGTGTGAATCCAGAACCACTCCACTGACTCACATTCCTGAACTATGCTCAGAATGGACCAGATGGTGAGAAGGTGGCTTGGACTTCATCATTTGCTTCTTGTCTGACACAAAACAAAGTAAGCAAATTAGTTCAAATGTTAGTGGTGGTTTTAAGATTTTGATAAATCATAGTTTAAAATTGAATGATTACATCAAGCAAGACAAGCATATTATCTACTCTTATGTAAGGTTGAAAAATTAAATTTAATCCCTGAATGTTTTCTTCATATTTAAATCCATATTTGGGATTATTCTAGCTGGGAGAGTCCAGTAACTGAATGGGTTATATCTTACCATAAGGGGAAAAATGCACTTAAGGTCCATTTTATTTCCTGTACTATAATTCCACCTGATGTAAAGGTTACGCCGTTCCCTAGGAAGTATGCAGTGGCAGCGCTTTCCAAAGCACAAAAGCTTGGGGCAGCCACAGATGGCAGGGTTATTTGCACAACAGCCTCCTACACCATACGTCTCCTTTTCCTCATAGCTCTCTTAAGTGGTGTAATATTATAGCCTCCTCAGAAACTACTGACTACAAACAATCCCCGCACCTTCAGCTTGAGAGTTTCACTGACTGGCAGAGAAAACAGTCTTAAGATGACATCAGCACTATTTTGTATTGCAAATTCTCCAAAGGGATGAGTGGAGATTATGGTATAAGGCACAGTTGTTTTCCCCCACCCTAGATATGACCTCTCTCTGCTAAACCAAATTCACCTGCTTTAGGCCTTCACTTCTCACTCATTCAAATGGAAAGGACAATTATATTCTTTCTCTAATTGTGCTCTTTGTTTAATACTGCAAGACCCTTGACTCAGTATTCAGCTCTTTTACCTCTCTCTCTCTCTCTCTCTCTCTTTTTCCTGAAGCAAATGGTTGTAGATCCTGCTAAAACTGTTCACGGTGATTGATATAGAGTGTTTCTGAGAGCTGGAAACATATCTAGTAATTACACTGTTCAGACATGAAGATTGTATTACCTCAAATTGCTGGAATGATGTCAATTTATCAAACTTCCTGCAAGGAGTTCATCTCTGCTGTAAAGTGATCACTTTTTTCTCCGTTAGGCTGCTTTATCTAATACAAAGGGTCCAGAGGGGATTTCTCTACTGTCTCTTTATACCTCAACCTCCCTTGATTCTACTTGACCAATAAGGAAAAAAATGAGACAGTGTTTTTCTACTGCCTTATTTATTTTATCGTCTTTCAGTACTGTGGAGGGAGAAGATGTATAATTTGATTTGAAAGCCCAAGACAGTTTAAACAACAGGGCTTTGACAGAAGAGCAGTAATCATGTCTGCTTACTGAGGTAAAACATGGTCTGTTTGTATTCGAAACAGAGGTTTTCAATTATTCTTGTTTAAGACTAAAAGATTAAAAAGCATAAAGCTTCATTTCCTATTAAGTGCTGTCTTGGTGAGTCTTTAATACACCTATCAAAGTATACGTTCTGGGTTTTCTTTTTCTGCTTAATGTTGCCAATGAAGAGAGATGCTGTGGTTACCTTATCCTACAGGCCTGTTAACGTCACAAGATACTGTATAAAATGAGAATTAGCCTTTGGACCATTCACAACAGACTGATTTATACTACATAAAGTATGGAGCAAAAACTTCAAAAGAAATAAGAAATTGTATCCAAAGAGAGAAACAGGATGTATAAATTGAGCATTCCTGGCCTTTCCATACTGTGTATGTCAATTTAATTCTTTGAAATCAAAGCATCTAAAAAAAACCAACAACTTTTATGGGAGATTTATTGTAGAGACATTTAGATCACTGCTGTTTGCAATTCAAAGTGGTGACATGGGAACAGCATGAAACCAGATTTAATTGTTTTCTATATTTGTTCTATTGTGAAGCACATGGGTTTTCCAGTAAAGAATGTTTGGTGTACTCAGTGTGTGGAAGAAGGCAAAGACACGTGGTATGGGTTTTAACCTGGCTACAACTTTATTAGTCAAACTACATCCAAGACATAGAGATTCAACATAGAGATTCAACTTCCCAGTGTACATCCTGTACTTCAAAAGCTCACCCTAAAGAGGGTCCCTTGGTTGAAGGGAATAACTCACTGACTAGATATCCCAAAAGAAAACCAACACAAAGACAGCCTCATCCCTGAAATGGTAGGTCCAAGAAAGACCCTCAAACTAATTGTCACTGGTTCACTGATGTTGCTCCCCATCCTGGCAGACCAGGCCCAACCTGCTTGCATTCTGCAGATCCTGAATCCCCAGTAGTTACCCAGATGACCCATAGACCTGCAGCAAAAAACTACCCCAGGTAACTGGTTAGCTATACCAAGAATATGAAACTGCCGAATTCGGGATTCTTGTTTAGGCAAGGCCCTGCGTAGACCTTCAGTGTTCCCAGAACTTTTCAAACACCATTGTCTAAGTTAAAAAGATGCCTGTTGCAAGTGCTCTCTTGTCTATGGGTCCTGCTGTTAGCAAGCAAGATTCCAAAGGCTGCTGACATCTGTTCTGGCACTTCCTTGTCCTCTGGTGTTAGTACTCTGAGTCTGTTGAGTGTTGATCATCAGTTATTCCATTAAGCCCAGGCAAATGCATGACAGTGAAATTAATTTTTCATGCATTTTTCTGTTTGGTAGAGTTAATTGTTAAACAATTCTGGAGAGATGAGAGTGCTTTGAGTGCTTTAGTCACATTAAGGATTCCATGCAGGTGGAGTCTGACCTCCTCCCTGACCCCCATGAAGGGCTGCTGTGCCCCATGCTAGGAAGGGAAATCTCTCTTCAAGGAAGTGAGTGAGACATGAGATAGAATAAGCCCTGGTGTCCTGGTGTTAATTCATTCCATCAAGAGTGTAGTTAGATGCGTTTGTTTTCCGTCAAGGATAAAAGGCAAGCCTCTGTTCAGAGCACAATGGGCCCATTACATGAAGTGTGGACCATTTGGAGAAAGTAGGACTCCATCCCATGGGTGGCTCTGCTCATCTCAGCACCTGATGAGCGCTCACCATGCCCATCATGTCTTTCTGCCCTCTCCCATTGTGGAAGCCAGCTAAACACTCCCTACTAGGATCAGAGCCCTCTTCTCAATAGAATGGGAACATTACTTTAATCTATTTCTTGCTTGTACCACATTATTTAAAAAGTATATGTGTGAGAAGGAAGGGCCTGAGGCTGGGTCTACACTGATGGTGGCAAATTTGCCGCCGTCACATTGATTGCTCTGGATTGACTGAGCGGCCTGTATAGACACGCTCAGTCGATCCAGGAAGCGACGCAGGAAAACCACCTCGGTAAGTGGAGTAGCGCTGCATTGAAGAGAGCGCTGTTTCCTTAGACGTAGTGCAGAATGGACGCCGCGCAGAGGAGACACTGCAAAGTCGACGGGAGATACGCAAGTGATTTATGTCACTTGCGTATCTCCCATCAACTGCCGCTGAATCGCAAAGGTAAGTGTAGACCGGGCCTGAGAGGGCCGAGAAAAAGTTCTGGAGTTGCCAGTCTGTTTACAAGGTTCTTGTTCAACTAAACTAATAAAAACAAGAAAAGCCTCTAGCTATATTCCCTTGATGTAACCAAACAACAACTTAAATGGGATAGCTCCTTGTGTCTCCCTCCCCTGAAAGTGGTCCAACATTTTAAAGATTTTGAGCTTTACTTGGCTAAACTGCTTGCAGATGCTGTCAGTTCAGTTCAAGACAGCATTTACAGTTGGGCCTTTGAAATCCCCTTTTGGGACTTGATTATCTTAACTTATGAAACAAGTACTGCCTATTGGTGTTCTATTTTACAAAGATTCTCAGGTAGTTGTAGGGGATTGTGTCCCCAGGATTTACAAAGAAAGCAACCTCAGCAACACACTGCTTTGTAGCTTGGCAGGATCTCCCACATTGGGGGAATGATGCAGCAGAACTACAGATGTCTTCCAGGGGATACTGAACAACAAGTACACTCATTAAAGTCCCTACTTCAATTGTGGTATTAGTATTAACAAAAATACAGGCGCTAGAGAAAAGTCAAGCCAAATCTATGGCATTTTGATAATACTGCATCTAAGGGTATGTCTGCACTCCAGCTCCTCAACAATCAACACGCTCAATCAATGGGAGATAGGATCTCCAGTTGACACCATTAGTCCATCTCCCCAAAAGGAGTAAGGCTGTGTCAATGGGAGGGCATCTCCCACTGATGCAGCGCCATGAAGACACTGCGGTACATCAACATAAGTACATCAATGGGAGATAAGCAAGCTATGTTATGTAGCTTGTGTATCTCCTGTCAAATGCTGTCACCAGTGTAGTCAAGCCCTAAGAATTTTCTGCAAGCAGCATCTCTGCTTATCACGGATTCTACACTTCCAACATTGTGGGAAATATTTCTGGAGCTGAAATAATAGGAGAGGAAGCTCACATTAAGTGAAAATGGCATTTCCCTATACAATAGCTGAGATAACTCCAGAAGACTCTTAGGATCGTAGGTCTCTGGCATGGAATAATATTCTGCAGGCTTTTGTCAATAAGTGATCAAACTTCCCTGATTCTTCTTAGATGAGCCAAAGTCCCACAATCCCTTTCGTCTATAGTTATTTGTTTTTAAGCTGAACATTAGCTGAACCTTAGCTTGTTATCAATGATGGATTGGGTGTTCTCTTGAGGTACATTTACACAAGTGACTGTACATGTGTCCATGCACTTGGTTGTGCCATAACCCCCCTTTTATCCACATCTAGATCCCAAAAGCATGTGTCTAAAGATGTGCAGAGGGTGAGTAAGCTAGCATGCCTAAGCAGTATGGGTAAGTACATGCCTCAGGTTGTGGTACAGCCTGGTACCTGTGCCAATGCGCAGTGTGGAAGAGTGCAAGGGGCATGTACTAGGTTTTGAGTTTAAATAATCCTCCAGCCTAATTCCCATAATGCAATGGTATCCTTTTCTGTTTGACCCTTGCTCAATCTATAATCCCTCTTTTTCACAGGTAGTAGCAAGCTGCGCCACTTACATCTGAATAGTTTGCTGCATTCTTTTGATAAGTACAGGTAAACATGGCTCTTGCTTCAAGAGCAGTCACTAACTTGCGTAACACATGCTGGTGCTGATCAATGCATGGTCAAAGTACACCATCCTCCACGACTTCTCTTAGAAACATTCACCTGTACTTGGAATTTTCTCAAAATCTGGAGCAAGCAGGCATTCAGTGGACTCTGGCCCAATGTCAGAAACTATGAAACAACTAAGGGTTCTGTAGAGGAGAGGAAAAAATTCCAACATCCACTCTAGGAGAACTTCTTATATATGCCCCTTTTACCATGGGCTAAACTGGGTTCTGTCAATGGCTTCCAGTACAAAGCCTCAGGGTGCTGCTGAAGCAAAGGACCAACAATCTCGAATGACCAAGTGACCCAGATCATCCTCCTGCACCTGAAACCCCTCATAAGGGTCCCCTTCCCAAGCATCCAGAAGAGGAACGATGAACCTGCAGGAATGTCTGAAACCCCACCAATTTCCTGGCCTCCAAATCTTGTGTGGGAAACATCCCCAGTTGTCCTGAAGAACAGTTTTCCTGTCACCCCACCTCCCCCCACCCTGCAGTCAGGAGAAGGGGGAGGTCAAGGAGACTGGTGTGGAGACATTGTTCAAAGATTCAGTATGTTTGGTTGGTTTACATTTCCTTTTTAAAATATTTCAATTACAAGTTCCATATGCTACTTTTAATAAATGTTCTAGTCTGCATGACTTGTGTTTGGTCCTGATGAATGGATGATGTTTTCAGGTTCGGGATCATGCCCCCAAAATCTCAGAGCATGAATTGGAATAGTGTAACTTTCTGGTGATATCATACTATAAACATTTTTCTGTCTATCGCATACCCACAACCCAACCAGCTTAACAAATATCTTAAGTCCTAAGGATACATGAGAGGAATGGGAAAGTGCATTGTTGTGTGCTTACAGAAAGCACTGCGTAGTTTTAAAAGCAGCAAATATCAAAAATGTTGACAAAGATCTTGATGGCTTGGTTCATGCACCATACAATGAAAATCTATTAAAGTAATAATACAGACATTTGCCACTCCCCAGTGTTTAAACAGACCCTTTTCTCTCCCTGTCCTACCACTAACCTAGACCAGTTTCAGCCTTTAGGTTAGTGCTCCATAACTTCCAGTAAGTGCCGTTGGTCCTGCCAATAATGAACAGTGAAAATAGATATAAATAAAATGGGTGTACTCCCTCCCCCCCAAAGCAAATGGTGATAATGTCCTTAAGTGCGATTGCCTTCCCCTGGTAACAGAAAGTTGTAAACAAACGTGCACAGTTAAGACAAAAGCATTGCCCAGTGACTATGTTAATTTAGTCACATTCCACAGCACAAACCCAGCCCAACTGTGATAACCCAGTGGAGGTGCCCTGTTAGAATTGTCTGTAATGAGTGAATTGTCACCGGAAGAAATGTCTAATGATCTTTGTCTACAGGGGAACGCAACCCGCACAAAGCTGTGTAGCCGCACAATTATGTGCATTTCCCTTGTGTTTTTCTAGCAGCTGTTCACAGTGTGAACATGTCCCTCAGCGCAGGTAGATGTCACCCTCTGCCTCCTTGCTGTCCCAAGATGTGCGCACATATGGTATCCCTGATTTCCCCAGGAACCAGCAATATCCACCGACTTGTGCGTGGCTTTCCTGAATTCAGTGTTCTGGCACTCAGGGCATGCACAGGAATAAAAAATTGACCCCTTTTTGGAGAAGCACATTCTGTACTACTGCCAGGACCCACAGGCTGGAGGAGCTCGCGCTCCCCCAACAGCTCCACTGGGGACCCTGTGCACCAGCTTCCTACCTGCCCCCCCAATGAGGGGTGCCCTGTGCTCCCACCACCACCACTGAGGATCCTGTGCTCCCTGCGTGACTGGCCCCTTCTTGTTTACCCCACCCCCCCAGAGGCTGTGCTCACTGCCCTGCTACTATTGGTTAGGAGGATTGTCACGCCACATCAGAGGCAGGGAAGGGAGTGGGGCGGGTGAGCTCCCGAGAATTCTGTCTTCAGGAGGAGGGAGGAGCTTCCCTCCTTGCCATGGGAAGAGGAGTTCTGTGCCCCCACTGATTATTGGAGGGGGCTGTGCTGCTTACTCCCCCGCCATGCATGCGCCTGCTGGCACTGGAAGGTTGGTACAAGCGCATCACACAGGTCCATAGGTCAGTGCTGAGCATTTTATGCTTCCAAAATGATGTGATCCCACCCAGAGGTGGTGCTAACCCACTGGGGGCCCTAAGCAGGAATATCCCCCCACCCTCCCACACACACAATGTATACTAAAAAACTGAATAGACGTCCCCCTCCTTGAGCCACTTAGTACGCTAAGCAATTATTTAGTCTGCTTATGCCTTGGGTCAGCTCTAATCCCGCCACACCATGGTGACCTCCTGCCCTAGAAGTGCTGGTCCACCCTTAGGCATACCCTGCCAACACTGACATTCACCATTTCAGTTCTATAGTAGTTGAATGGATTATCATTCACCCCCATGATTAGCTGTGTTTGGAGTGTCAGAGAGTTCTGCCCAAATTCCATCCTGCCTCTCACCAATCACCTACACCACAGCATATTTTTCCTGAAATAAGGATCAGGACCACAACACAACATCATCCAGATGTTCCATGTCTTCCACCCAGTTTCACAGTAGAGAGAAATGATCAAGAGCTGCCATCCACAGATTCTGAATGCAGGGGACAGTAGCAACAAGATGCACAGGACAGTTACTAGAGTGTCTCCCTGTGTTGCACAGAAATCTGGGAGGCCGTCTCTAAAATGGTGGTGCTAATATTATATGATAAAAGCAGCAGTGTGGACACAAATATGTGTTTGCATTGTTTTATACCTGTGTCCAGCACAGCATATGTGTATAGGGAACATGGTCAAGTAACCGGGTCTGTGTGCTGTAAGACATAATCTTACTCTGATCCATTGGCCTGTGATTGATGAGGGGCAGATGGTTTCTGTGATTGATAATGATCTATTGGGAGATGCTTTTAGCTTATCAGGAACAACTCGTTACAGATGTTTTGTGTCATAATGACTTAGTGACAGGTGTCTTAGGTTATTAGTTAAGTACTAATACCATGAAAAGTACCATACCATGAAAAGAGCTCCATAGGTCATTTACTTGTTCTCTTTCTCAGTAAACACACATGGTATATAAGGGGGAGTGTTTCTCAGGATTAGCTAGGAATAAATTGATCTGCAAAGTCATTTCTCCAGCCTAGTTGGGTAAGTATTACCTTCCTTTCTATGCTGTGCTGTACTGAGCTTTGACTAATAATCATTGATTAATCATTTCCAGTTGAGCCCGGTTATTTGACGTCTTGTTACTAAAATATGAACTCTCAACAGCTTGATTCATATTTTCAAAGCACCGAGATCCTTGGACCAATGGGACTAATACTTGTTCACAACTTAGATTGTAACCTCTTTCAGGCAGGGACAGTCTTTTTGTTCTGTGTTTGTACAGCACCTACAAGACTTGGGTTCCTAGTTGTTATCACAATAAAAATAAATAATAGTACATTTTGAGCTGCACTGCCTGGAAAACGTTTTTTATTGTTCGCTTCCTTCAGTTTTGAGCACACCTTTTGCTATTTGCCTCTTAAGGCCTAAAATAGGCTTCTACAGACATCACATCTGTGGGCCATCTAACATTGCCTAGTGCTTGAAAGGACCACTGCTACTGGTGTGTCCACTGCCACTACTAGGCTGTTTGGCATAAAAGATGCCACCTACTGAGGAAAAGCAGGTTATCAGTGTTGCTTGTCAAAGTGAGACAATAGTGGCACTGATCAACCCAGGCGCCTCCCCTTCACTTGTGTGCTGCTAAACCACCTGAGGAGTAAAAGACCAAGTATTGCACAGGTGTTCTGACATACCCTGCAAACAATAGCACTTCTGACTGTTTCATTACAGCTAACACAATTCCCCTACTCAACCTTCTCTTGGAGGAAGATATGGATAATTTGGCAGAGCATCATTACTGGGGGTTGGGGGGAGCAGGGGGAGAGGAGAAGAGGCAAATGAAAAGAACTTTAGTTTACTTACTGAGTCTTGTGCAAGATGATTGATTTTTTTTTCTCTTTGTAAGTAGAAACGAATCCTGAAGTCCTCATTCCGGCAAAAATTCCCATTTCAGTCAGAAAAAGCGAGTTTGTTTGTTGTATTGTTGTAACTAAAACTGTTCAAATCAATCTAATTAAACTAGTGCACATTTTTATTTGGACACATTTAGGCCCCAATCCTGCAAAAATGTATGCACATGCTTAACTTTTAATATAGGACTAGTCCCATACTCAGGCCCCAATGGCTTTGTCTGGACTTCACACAAAGCTTGGGGGTCGGACTCAAGACTGAGTCCAAGTCCCACTTTCATCCACGCAGAAATCAGTTTTGCTTAGGTCAGCAAGCACCCTGGATCCAGGTCCTAGGAACCTGCTAGGAGTGTGAGTCAGAAAGCAGGTCCTGCTATGATTCAGGATGGGTCTCAGACCTCTCGTTTTGCAGTATGGACACATCTCAAACTTCAGACGTGCGTCAGAAATTCTGCATAGTGCAGTATGGATATGTTAGTGCAGCTGTGAGACCCGGGTCCAGCAATTATAAACCCAGGTTTACAATGCAGAGTGGTTGCTGAAGTGGAAACACCAAGTCCACAAGCCTAGGTTCCACAGACCCTGGGTTATAATGCCGTGTAGGCATACCCAATGAGGCGATGTCTACAAAATATCATTTACAATGGTGCAGCTGCATCACTGTAGCACTTTTGGTGGAATCGCTACGCTAATGGGAAGGAGCTCTCCCTTTGACTTAATCACTCCTGCCTCCACAAGAGTTTGTAGCTATGTCGGTGGGAGAGCTATGCTGAAGTAATACCGTTACTGAAGTATATTCTGAAGTAATTTGTAGCATAGACAAAGCCTGAGACTACTCAGTGCATAAAGTTAATCACAAATGTCAATTTTTGCATGATCAGAATTTGAAATCAGTTGGTTTATATATATATATGCCAGTTGTAAACTGATTTCAGTGTGTCACCAGAGGGCTTTGCACTGATGTAAGTGAATCAATTTAAATATAGGTTTTCGTTAAAGTGGTGCAGCTTTTATGTGTAAACAAGGCACAAATATAAATCTAAGAACATCAAGTTTTGACCAAACCAACATTGTGGGGAACCTACACAAAACTTTCTTCATACACATTCAGATACCTTTAAATAATTCACTAGAAATTCCTAGCATTTTCTCATTTGTGTGAATTCACACTATTCTGATGTTAAAAGCATCAATCATTGACTGAAAAAAAGAAGCAGGAAGGTTCAAATCCATCTAGGTCAATTGTTGTAAATGCTGTGAAATAAGTTCTATTAAAATTTTCAAATTGCAAGAGTTCCCAAAATGACACCTGGTTTGAGTTTCAACTGCATCTGCAAACCAGATTTCAGACTTTTTGTGAAATATCTATAGAAACTTGGATTTCCCCCTTTTAGTCAGCATATCTTTGGATGTGGCAAACCTGCTTTAATGGGATTAGTCACATAATGGAATCCTGTGCACAGACAATTGGCAGTTTGTAGGGGCTTTAACACTCCACAAAAATTTAGGGATTGCATTACTAAATAAAGGAAACACAGAATTTGGAATAGAATCTTGTTTATCTCAATTTAATAAAAATTGACAGATTTAATCATGGTACAAAACTACTCATTAAAGTGATACTCAACAGCTATTATTTTGTTATTTGCAGATAGAGGGGCTAGAGTTAAAAATAACAGAAGCTGTTTATGATCCTGGCCAGTCACAAGCAGAACTCATTAGATTTCCCCCTCCCCCACCCATCCTTGAAAATTTTTTGAATTTGAAAAGGAATTAAAATCCAAAATATTTTGGCTGAAAACTGAAATATTTTGATTCTGAAATGCTGTTTCAGTGTCTCATGGGGGTTGTAGTTTGTGTTACTCATGCTCCCATTCCCTCCTCTTGGTAGACATTTTTTATGAATGGATGTAAAGTAGACATTTTTTGCTAAACAGATTGTTTTATAGAAAATTGGATTTTAAATAAAACAAAACAAATAATTTCAAAGGAAATTTTTCAACCAGCCCTAATCAAATAACTTTATCCCTGACTGGATGAATTTATCCCATATCCACATCCCATCTGAAGTCATTTTTACCTGGTTTCTCAGAGATACACAAATTCTTTAATTCAGCTAGAAAAAAATTACTTTCTTTTACAGTACCTGTATAACCATCGGTGGCCCAGCACATGTGAGCTGCATTTCCAATTTTACAAGCAGCAATTTGTTTTCCCTTTTGTGTGGTAAGTATAATTCATGAACCGAGACTTGCTCACAATAATTCCCTGAATTAACTGGCAGCATTTGGTCAGATATTGGGTTCAGTTATATGTTTTGCAGAACAACCCTCGCATACTACCCCATCACATAGTGTGGAAACTTTGGAAGACACCCTCTTAATATCCAGCAGTTGCAAGGGAGACGTCTGGGACACACATCTGGATGGCAGCTCAGCCCCACTTGTAAGAAAATTAATCTTGCCTGTAAAGAGTTCTCCAACCATCCTAGGAAGACCGACAATCGTTGGATATTCAATACTCTGAAGAACCAAAAGAACATTCTTCAAGAGACAGGTGGACAAGAGGACAGTGTGCTGCCTTTCCAGAACCAAGACACATGACATCACTTTAAGATAGGATAGGCATCTGAAGTCGCTAGGCAAAGATCCCATGGGTGGTGGTTCTCATCAGTATTGACATTGTATTGTGGGATATCTCACAGATTGAAGATGACTTCAGAAGTGTGCTGAAGAAAAAGAATTTCTAAAATTCTTCTCTGAAATCCTTTCTGTTCCATGAGTGAAGGAAGAAGTTTCTGGAAGCGAACTTCTGGCTAGGTAAGTGGCGTCAGGTGGAAGGTTTTTGTGGGCCATTGGTCCACCTTCCATGGGGAGAGGAGGGTGTATAGTTTGAATGGCCTCCTCAGTAGTAGAAGGGGACCAATCTCTGAAGGGACAGGCTGGCTAGAGTAGCCAGGAGCAGGTTAAACTAATAATATAGGGGGAGGGTAAAAAGAGGGAAGATATGAGCACTCAGCACAAAACTGAGATGTTGAGGACAAAATTAATTAAGGAATCAAAGGACATGAAGAGAAGAAATTCTTGAATTGCCTATACCCTAATGCTAGGAATCTGGATAACAAACGAGGAAACAGAATTGCTCATTTATGAGCATAAATTCAATCTAGTTGGAATTAATGAAACTTGGTGGGATGATTTGCATGACTGGAGTGCTAAAATAAATCTTTATAACCTATTTAGGAAGGCTCAAGTAGGCAAAAGGGGCGGGAGAGTTGCACTCTATGTCAAAATCACATTATTTGTTTCGGAGTCACAGATAGCTCAGAACAAAATTATCTTGAATGTTTAAGGAGAAATATCCTAACAAATAAGCTACAAGATAGGGTATTAGTTGATGTCTGCTATAGACCACCAACTAGGAAACAGGATGACTGACTCCTTACACACCTATCTATAATGTGTCAGAAAAAACTGCAATATCATGGGGGACGTCAATCTGAGTGACATATGCTGGAGGTTTCATGCTGCCATTAAAAACATCCTTGGAATTTCTAAATATCATATACGACAATTTCCTAATTTGAAAAATGTTGCAGCCAAAATGGGGGGATTCTTTATTAGACCTCATCCTAACTGATAAAGAGAAACTGATCACAGAACTAAAAATTAATTGTAGCTTAGATACAAGTGATTTTGATTTGATCACACTTGTCATGAGCAAACAGAATAAAGTCCAGACCAGCAATATATATATACTTGGGGCTTTAATAAGGCCAATTTCACAAATCTGAAAACAATTGAGTTAAATCAGAAGGATTTAATTAGCAGAATATTAATGACAATTGGCAATCATTTAAGTACATCTTAAGTAGATGTTTCAAAAGCTACAATCCCACAAATGAGGAAGAAGTCCATTCTGGTTAAGAAAAATGACTTGGTTTAAAGGGGAAATGGAGGCAGTTTTAAAAAAGTGTGTATGTGTATAAAGCAAATGGAAGAAAAGAGAAGTGATAGAAATGAATAAATCACAAGTTAGGACTTGTAGAAAATAGATATAGGTAGCCAAGGGTCACAAGGTGAAATCTGTCTGGTACAGGAGATGACAATAAAAAGGAGTTTTTAAAATATATTAAGAAAAAAAAGAATTGTTACAATCGTATTGGTCTATTGTTAGGTAGAAAAGGTATATTTATCAATAGTAAGGCAGAAGTGTTCAATAAATATTTCTGTTCTGTATTTAGGGAAAAATCAGACAAGATAGCCTTATCATGTGGTGATAACACTTCTTCCATTCCACTAGCATCTTTGGAGGATTTTAAACAGAAGCTACCAAAGTTAGACATTGTTAAATCAGCAGGTCCAGATGACGTGCGTCCAAATGTTTTAAAAGAGCTGGCCGAGGAGCTTGCTGGTCTGTTAATGTTGACTTCCGATGTGTCTTGAAGCACTGGGGAAGTTCCAGAAGTGTGAAAGACTGAAAATGCGTTAATTTTTAAAAAAGGATAAACAGGATGACTTGGGTAATTATAGGCCTTTCAGCCTGAAATTGATCTAGGATAAGATAATGGAGTATTTGATAAGGGACTCAGTTAATAAAGAATTAAAGGAGGGTCATATAATTAATATAAATCAACATGGGCTTATGGAAAATAGATTGTATCTAACTAATTTGCTACCTTTTTTTGATGGGATTACAATTTTGGTTGCTAAAGGTAATAGTGCTGATGTATATACTTAGACTTCTATAAGACTTTTGTCTTGGTATCACACCACATTTTGATTAAAATATAGAATGATATAAAATGTACATACATTAAATGGATTACAAACTGGCTAACTGATAGGTTTCAAAATGTAATTGTAAATGGGGAATCATCAACAAGTGAGTGTATTTCCAGTGTGGTCCTGCAAGGATTAGTTCTTGGCTCTTTCTATTCAACTTTTTATTAATGACCAGGAAGAAAACATAAAATTATCACTTATAAAGTTTTCAGATGACCCAAAAATTATGGAAGTGCTACATAATGAAGAGGACTGGTCACTGTGTATATTGCATGGTAACCTGGACAAAAGTGAACAATGTGCATTTTAATATGATTAAATATAAATGTATACATCTAGGAACAAAGATTGTAGGCCATACATACAGGATAGGGAACTATATCCTGGGAAGCAGTGAGCCTGAAAAAGATTTTGAGGTCATGGGGGACAATCAGCTGAACATGAGCTCCCAAAGTGACATTGTGGCAAAAAGGCAATAGTGGGGTGCATAAAAAGGGAGTCCTGAGCAAGAATAGAGAGGTTATTTTACTTCTGTATTTGGCACTGGTGTGACTGCTTCTGGAGTACTGTTTCCAATTCTGGTGTCCACTGTTGATGGAGGATGTTGATGAATTGGAAAGGATTCAGAGAAGAGCCACATGAATGACAAAGGGATTAAAAAACATGCCTTATAGTGATAGCATCAAAGAGCTCAATCTAGTTTAATAAAGATGAGGTTGGGGGTGACTTGATTACAGTCTATAAGTCTCTACATGGGGAACAAGTATTTGATAATGCACTCTTCATTCTAGCAGAGAAAAATATAACACTATACAATTACTGGAAGTTGGAGCTAGACATAGTCAGATTGGAAATAAGACGTACGTTTTTAACAGTGAGGGTAATTAATAGTAATCAGTACTCCTTTATCTTCTTGGTACCTCTAAATTCCTAAAGTTTCAGCCTTTCTCCTGGAGCAAGATGGAAAGGTACCACATACTGTGCCTCTCTCATGGAATCTTTCCTGTTGTTCTTTCTTATTTAGATTAGGGGAAATAACAAAGCAAAGATGCACTCAGATTCGGGGAGGGAGGAGGGAAGGAAACAGTGGGCTGTTCTATGTGCGAAGACATAACACCCTGGAGTTCAGGAAACCTTCAGTTACAGTCCTGTGAAATAAGGATCGGCTTGGATAGCTGTGTGTTTGTTTTTGGCAAAATTTCAGTTACCACTATTTCTTGTTTTTTGCTGCTTTCCAAGATTCACCACCTGTACATATATGGGGGTATTTTACTCTTTCCAAGTTTTCCTGACACTAAATAGTGTCCAGCACAACAGGTCTCAACATTAAAATTAGCAAAGAAAAATGAGGATCCAGGCTGTGGGCAGAGGAAGATGGTAGTGGTGTCAGCATCAGTGATTCCTGGTAGACGAAGGAACAGGAGAGCTACTGCTTCTGACTTTATCCCAGAATTTGAAGGCCCTTTGCTACAGTAGGTCTCCAACAGCTACAGGTTTTACAGTATTACTAGGACCTCCTGAGTTTGTATGTCAGAGTTTAGGGCAGCTGGGGAGAGGCAGGGGGAGATTTAGGGATAAATATCTATTGGGGTGTTTGCAGGATCAGCTGGAGGTAGATGGGGGCTAGGTTGGAGGAGGAAGAGGAGTCTCATCATCTGGAAAGCAGGATGGACTGTTACAGGTGAGAATTTGTAGTTCTGTCCCATAGTTCATGCTGCAGTTGGAAAGAAAAATCCCTTCTTTTGCTTAGAAAAGGAACTCATTTGGAGTCCTTCCAGCTGTGTATCAGTGCTAGACTGGCAGGCAGAGATAGCCTCAACAGTATTCTATATGTAGCCCAAAAATTTAACTATAAATCCTCTCATTTCCTAATCTATTATTTCCACCACCCCAAAAGTGTTATATTAAGAAGACCTTGCAATGTTTTAGGATCCCTCTATCTTGGTTTGATACAGAGACAATAAATCAACCTTTGTACAAATCTGAACCACGTTTCAAGCCTGAACCTCTTGTCATAGCATCCAAAACTGGAAAAAAATCTCCTTCTTTTGAGTTGTATAAAAACAGGTCTACAGCGTGACTTTTTTTTTGGTTTGTGTCTAGTAGACCTTCCTAAAACTATCCATTTTATTCTAAAGAATCTTTAAGAAAAGCCCGTACAAAACTCAAATATTTGGAGAGCAGTGAAATAAAGATTATATTTAACAACGAAAACGAAGCTCAATATTTCTAGTCAGCTGGCTGTAGTTCTTGTTCAGAACACCAGCAGCAGCTAGACCCACTAACAGCTAAGCTGTACCCTTGGAAAAAAGAAATCAATGAACAGTCAGCTTTGTGGAGATATTCTCATCATGTGAGCTGGAATCTTGATGCTCATAACGGACTCTCCACCTTGATTCATCAATACTTTTCAGACATCAATCTCAATAAAAGACATGGGTCTGAAGAATGGAGGTGCAGCACTGATTTTAACTCTCTGCCTGGTCAACTTGCTGCTTGGCTTTGGTATACAAAAACAAATGTGAGCGCTCCCCTGTAGCAAAAGCAGTAAGTATTCTAGCCTGCTGCCTTTAAATAATTTATATCTAGAGTGCCTTTTTCATTAAGAATACACTTTTATTTCTGACATTGAGAAAATGGCTCCAGATCATCACTTAAAAAAAAATTCTGTTTAAATGCAGATTTTGAATTGCTGCCAGGATAGATCACACAATCCTTGCAGAGCAAAGACTATGAAAATCAATAGCAATACCTGCCTGGAAGTAAATTTTTCTAGTCGTGTCTCCTGCCTTTCTGTGTAGTGTTTTTTCTGTAGTTTTAAGCCTTTGCTTTTATTAAAAAGGAGCAGCCTTGGACCTGGCTATCCCACACAGAATTACACCAGGTAATGCAGCCTAGCACACTTTGAGAACTATATAAATAAATAATAGCTCATCCCAATTATTAATAATTAGCGGTTACTTAAAGATTTGTTTCCCTTTTAGAACATAATAATCATTCAAAAAGCCATCAGAAGACTATTAATCCTTTTTATTATTTGCTTGTACATACACACAGACTCAGGCACTTGGGGCTAACTATTTCTCTGATTTACATGGATGTGCACCAATCCCCATTGATTCAGTAGAGTTGAACCAGTATAAATGAGAGGATAATTTGACCAAGAGAATCTACATTAACGAGCTGAGTGAAAGCAATGGTTAGTTTTTCTTGAACATTGCTGGCAGGCTGTACCTGTTGCTAAAATGTTAAGCTTCACTTCTAGGACATGAATAAAATTTCCTTCTTCTAGAAAGGAAACCTTTCCCAGCATTATGTGAGAAGCTTGTGATGAGTAAGGTCCTGTGTAAAGAAAAAGCTAATACAATTCTGTGGTGCTTTAGCATGAATCCAACAAAACCATAGCTATGGTAATAGGCCAGAATATTCCCCCAATATCTAAGTGCAGAGTACCCTTGTCACATGTGAATGAGGGTTTAGCTGCCTTTGTAGAAATATCATCCCTTTAGTTTTTTGGTGCTACAGGAGCTATGGGAAGGAAGGTTAAATGAGCAGTGGGTCTGTAGATGGATCAGATGCAGATTTGTGGTGATTTTTCCCAAAACTGAGGGGTTCACTGGGGCAGGAGAAACCAACCCTGGTGTAAAAACTCAAGTGCTTTCTTTAATGAAAAACAAAATTCATAATATGTAATTCATTGAACAAGTATGTTTATTCTCCCAGCATAAAAATGTTGTCCAGTTTGTTGTCCAAAATGAACAACTTTCTATGCTGTAGGTAATACGCAATAATTGAGTCCCTAACTAGTTAGCCTACCACACTACTGTATCTACCCTTCTTATACTGATGCATTTCTACAAATTTATTTGCTTTTTTCAGCATCTAGTCCTCTACAAAGTTTCAAGCAAAGCAATCCAAATGTGCTACACTTCGCTTGGTGTTCAACTGCTGGGAAGGAATTCAGGTCTTTTAAAAATGGACAAAATGCTGTCCCAAGATTTCCCTCCCCTCCTCACCAATTTGATCCAATGATCTGTATCACGACTCTTTCACAATTTGGGGTAAAAATCTGTATCTTGAATCTGGCAGTAGTCAGCATTTTGTCTTATCAGTCATATTGCCACATCTTTTTGTCCTGTTCTGGGCTCAGTCTATGAACTATAATCTTGACCAGTCATGTGGCCAAGTAAAGGAAAGATTCCATAGTGTCTCTGATTCATCTTTCAATTTTGTCCTTGTGTGGTGCTAGTTCTTTGTTATTAATTAGATCAAATCAGCTTTCCACAGAGACTATGACAGTAGCATTATTGGTGTGTGATCTGTCTGAAGTCTCCTTCAATCACTCTTTTCACATGTCATACCTCTTGGCAGAGTCCTTTCTTGTGTGCAAATTGTGCTATGGTATTATGATCAAAGTCCTCCTCAGACTTGACCTTATATAGATAAGAACAAAAAATCCAAATGTACAATTTCACATTAGTACAAGATTCCATCTACCAGCATTGATAGACCAAATAATAGAACCATGCAGTTAAATTATTAGGCATAACTCTTAATTAATAACAGTAACACACTTCCCCTGCTTATGCAACTGTTTCCTGTGACATATACAACTGCACAAAAAGGGGATTGTGTAGACCAGTGAGGAAAATATAGTTTTGCTTTGCAGATCTAATAGCTTGTTTCACCACTGTTTCTGCTCAAAAGTGTGATCTTGTGCAAATGTTGAACTGTGCAGTTAAGTTAATGAGCTGACATAATGTTTTCCTTACCTATACAGTTGTGTCTGAGTCATGAAGTTTAGATCCAAATCCAAGCACACTTATAACCAGGTGTTCTAATTTTGTCCACAATCCATTTTAGAATACAGCAGTGGTTCCAGTAAAACAAATTTGCATCTGGGTCCATATCTGATCGTCTTCAAACTTTAGGAGGAATTGGACTCAGGTGTTCTAGTTTTACTACACAGTTTTTTCTTTTGCATGAGTTTGCACCAATCATCATAGAAACATAAAACATAAAACAAGCTCTATTTCAGTCTGCATGTGCTTGCATCTCACTGGTTTCAGTAAGACTTATGCATACAATTAAAGTTAAGTATGGTGATTGAGTGCTTTCTTGAAGAGGTTTAGTTTTCCCACATAGGGGCCTCAATTAACAATAAATAAAGGAAAGTCATATGCTGGACTTGTTCATAAATATAATGTAGAAATGTTTCTAACTTTTAAGTGACCAATCTAATTGTTTTAAAATATAGCAAAGTGATCCCTTATTGAGGGCTAGTTTCATGACTAGTTTGAAATTTTAAATTTTGGCCTTTTGGACTACATGAACCCACTAAATTTCCAAACAAATTTTAGATAACAATTTGACTATTTTCCCTTTCTGACTAAATCAAATAATTTTTCAAATTGAATAAAATAAATACATGATCCACTACAAGAAAACAAAAATGTTTGCAACAAAATGGCTCCTCATGACTCAACTAAATTTTCCAGAGGACCATGAAACTTAAAGTTAATATTTCCATTTTATGTTGAAAAACAAACAGATTCAAACTATTGTTGTATTGCATAACACTTAAAACAACCAGGAGGACACCGAAGGTAAAAAATAAATAGCTCTTTTTGGCTACATTTTTGTATAATCTCTTTCACAATCCAACTTCGAAACAAGAAAACCAAAACAATATTGATTGTAAATCAAGGCATTGCATGTGTCTTTGTGTAATATAATATAGCCTAACTATGCTAATAGTTAATCAGCCTCTCTTAATTATTTAGTTTTTCCCTGGAGAAACCCAACCATTATCCTCACATTGAATACCATATTCCCTGTTGGTTATCATTTTTTTGTTTTTGTTTTTTTTTAAACTCCAAAGTAGGAAATAAAAGTTACTTGAACAATGAAGGTCTTTCTTTCTTAGGAAAGAGTCGAAAGATTAGAATCTTTTGATTGAAAAGGAGAAAAGCCTTTCAGATGTGGTAAAAATATATAAAAATAATGCATGACATAAAGAAGACCATTTTCCTACTTACCTTCTTCTGTACTACAAGAACAATGCTCAATGCAATTAAATAGCAACGAATTTTTAAATAAATAAAAGGAAATATGTTTGGGGACATCTTGTAGCATCCCTGTGGAATTCACCACCACCAGATAGCCTTGAGTGATAACTCTGCAAAAATACAGAAAAGATTTAGAACACATGAATTAGAATAATTTCTGAAGCTACACTAACTCCAATAAGCTTATAAGGGCAGACAATCATCATGCTTCAGGGAATAAATTCCTGTCAACTGGGATGAGGAAGAAATCAGAAATTGTTCTTTATGGAATATAACACACATACATTATTGGAAGGTTGTCTCCCTGTGAAATATCCAATGCTATCTACTGTCAGAAATACTATGCTGAAATAATTGGACTATTGGTTTGTTCTGGTATGGAATGACCTATATAATATAGTGGATTGCTAGCTCAACCCTCAAGCTTTACAGTGACATATGAATGCTTCTAATCGTGGGTTTTCCACTATTTTTCTCTATCCAAGCTATGTAGTGTTGTTGTGGTCCTTGAAGGGTATTCGCTGGCACAATAGAGTGACCAATATTAAAGTCCTTGAGAAAGTAAATACAACCAGCATTGAGGAAATGCTACTGAGAGTACAAAATAGGTGGACTGGACATGTCATGAGAATGGAAGACCACAGTCTCCCAAAACAGAGCTTGTGTGGGGAGCTGAGGCAGGGCAAAAGAAAGAAGGATCATCCATAGAAGCTCTTCAAAGATAACCTGAAGAGTAGTCTTCAGTGGGCTGGCATCAATCTCAAAGAACTAGAGCAAGGGGCTCTGTACAGGACTCAGAGGTGGAATCTGAGAAGATCAGTATGTAAGAGGTTTGAGCAGGATCAACAAAATCATCTCCAGGCTGCATGTGAAAGGTGACAAAAATCTACATCATCAAACATCGTAGATACGGACTTCCCATGACCTCAGGGTGGCCACTTCTGTGCATCAGGGTTCGAACTTCAGAATCATATGCATAGCCCTAAACGAGAATTGTGACCATATTGTCATCATCATAGTCAGTGATGGACGACTATCAACAAGGTCCCTGAGGAAACCTGTTAAAGTGCTAGTCAGTCACTCCTTAGATATTTTCCTGCATAGGCTAAGGACAACTTCTGTTTTGGTTGGATCACTATAGTGATATAGTGGCTGTTTTTCTCTTTTCTTTGATATTCCATGGGACGATTCATGGATTCCAAGGCCAGAAGCTGACTTCCTGTAAAACATAGGCAATTGAACTTCCCCCAAATAATTCTGAGACAGATCTTTTAGAAAAAAAATATCCAATCTTGACTTGAAATTGCCAGTTTTGGAGAGTCCACTGTGACCCTTGGTAAATTGTTCCAATGGTTAATTATTTTCAACATTAAAAATTTACACCTCATTTCCAACCTAAATATTGTCTCCTAATGATGTGGGGCTCTGTCTTGAATGACTTTCTTTCTGTATTAGGAGAGAAAAAAATGTGCTTTATAGGGAGCAGAAAGACTGCACTTTCCTGCTCATTCACAAAGAAAAAAAACCAAATCTTGGAGCTGTAAGTGATTGATGTGTATGTTTTTGGTGGGTTGTCTGAAGGGGCAGAATGTGAATTTATGCTGAACTTTTGACCAGATGTACTCAATCAAAAGAGAGAATCTAAACGTATCCCTCAAGAGGGCTTAGCGCTTAGGCTCAGGGCTTGAATGCGATGCTTATTCAAGAAAGACAAGTATATAGAGTTTTCAGGATCAGTTAAAAGTTTAAAGAGAAAATAGCATCCAGAAGCCAAGGCATTCATGTTAACCTCACATCTCTTAACATCATGACTATGTTGCAGGCTCAGAAATCAAAACCAGCATCCTCCAGAAAACAACATCCCCCCCTTCTCCTGAATGACCTTCGATATGCGTGCAGTGGTAAATGACAGGCGCTTAACATTTTGAAAAATATTTAGATGCTTCAATTTAGAGTTTGGAGCTGAACTTTAGGCTTCTGTGTTTGAAAACCTTGGCCTAACTTTTTAAACAGAAGGACTCCACCTTTTTGTGGTTTTTTATTATTGAGCCTTCCCCACAGATAAAGCACCATGGCCCAAATCCTGATACTTTTCCTCACGGTGAGGAGTACATTGATTTTACTGGGATTACTTAAGGAATAGAGTTCTACTCAGCATAAGAATGGTGATCAGAATTTGGCCCTATATAAGCAATAGCTAGAGCTCATCAGAACATTTTTAACTACATGAAATTTCCTCAAAATATACCATTTCATCAAAGCTGGAACACTTTGTGGGTACATATCAGTTTCAGCAAGTTTTCTTCAAGAAGAGTGTTTTGATCCATGCCTCTCTGGTCTCTTCTGTGGAGAGTATGTGTGTGCGTGAGAGAGAGAGAGAGAGAGTCTGAATTGAAAAGTTCAGGTTTTTTATCTGAATATAGACATTTTGATACAACTAGGTTTTGTGAAAACACTTCATAAATTATAGTTTTGTCCCAATGCGGAATGAAAACAAATATTGAAACCTTAAAAGTTGCCATGAAATGGAATTGTCATCCTCCGGCCGGCTTGGGTAATGATCCTAAAGCTGCCAGCAGAACTGCTAGGAGTCTTCTCGGTTTCTCTGAATGCATTTTTTTTCAGTCACTACTCCCTGCTGTCACGGAAATTGGCATTGTTTAAGTGCAATACTGTGGTGTACTTTTCTCCTTTTTCAGTCATGCTACGTTCACCCATAAAAAAGGCAATAGCAATAGCCCTGTATAAATTATAAAGAAACAAACATGTTAATGAAGGCTAATCTGTACTTTCTCTGTACGGGTGTCTAACTTGCTGCTTCATGCCCAGCTATACACATAGGAATGTTTTCACAGCAAAGTTCTTTTTAAGGTAATTTCTATAGAAGTGACTTGTTCCCCTCACCCTCTTTGGTAATGATTATGATTCATGATTTTGAAGGTTCAGGAAGCAAGTGCTTGCATGCACGCCATAAATGAAAGCTGCCTCTGTAGAGTTCACTTGTGTTTCACACAGTGGAGAGAAGGAAGCTGTCATTGTCTCTGTCCTTTTCAGGCTTGGGTTGATGTGTAACAGCAGGTGCCTTTGAAAGAAATTTTGTTGGTGCTTGTAAAGGCAGACTGCCCAAAGCTGCATCGTTTTTATTTAGGGAAAGGCCTTTGTTGCTTTTGATGCCAGTCTGTCAGGGGAGATCTTTGTAGAAAAGCTCAGGCAGATTAACTGGCACAAAAGGTTTAGGAAACATGTCTGTACTGAAGAGTTCATGGGCATCACGGGTTAATGGTCACTCTTAAATATAGTCATATGCTTGAGTACCATCTCCATAATTGTTTGAGTCATAGCAAAACTTAGATCACTTTAGAATCTTTATTTCTGTTATTGTCTTTTTTAGTTTGGCTTGGTTGGAATTTTTTGTTTATTCATGTGATTGGAAAGATTTTATTTTCCTTTTACACACCCATTTACAGGAACATATATAATTCTGAACTTTTTACATAAGCAATACCTATGGGGAAGTAGACGACAAAGAGGAAAAAAATAATGCAATTTGCAGGAGGTAACATGTAATCTGAGAAATTTCTTTAAAAAACCCTAGCAATCCTGAAAAACAGGATAATCAGCATATGCAGATTTTCGTGGATAATGGTGCCTGCGTGACACATAATAAGGTAACATACTGTAGCAAGATGTCAAGGTAACGGTAGACAATCAGTTATGTTAAATGTAAAGGGTCAGTTAATGCATTTTCTTTATATAAATGCAAAGTAAGGCTAGCTCTCCCTGACAAAATGCTATCTACAAATAAGGTGGGTGGATAGGGATTATTTCTCCACTCATTAAGGTTAATGACAATATTCTCAATGAGTGCAAAATCAAACCCATAACTAGTAAACAGAACACAAAAATGGACTGAAATTTAGAAATAGAACTGTAAAAAACTTCTGTTTACAGAACCAACAGCCATGTAACATTGCATCAGATTTCATGTTTTGTAACAGTTGTGGAGTCCTCGCCCAGTTTTTCCAATTGTGGGTATGGTATGCAAATTTTAGAGCAAACTGGGTTCAGTTCACAGATAATGTCAAAAATATAAAAATACATCAGTTCTTGTGTCAAATCTATGTGGAATGATACAAGTCCATTGCTTTCACTGAGTTTCATTTGGAAATATTGGTGCACTTGAGCCCACACTCGTGACCTCTCAAATGATCCTCTTTGGATGGGACATCTCACATTCAGCTCTGATTTTTAAAGCTGTGCTGTGGTCCTGCATTGCCATTGCAAAGTCCTGACGAGACCACTACACCAGATTTTTTGTGTGGGGGGTGGTGGGGTTATCAAGCCACGGTGTCTCCACACAGGATACTGCATAGCTGGGTATAATAACAATCAATCTGTTGTATAGGATGTGGGAGGGGGAATAACTAACTAATATGTCCTTGAAGGATATAGGTTGGTACATCCCAAGTGCACGACGTCCTGGCAGGATCATCACAACTTCATTCGGGGAAGGCTCATGTTCACGTGTACTGCGCTGAGTAGCCGCTCATGCCGAAGATGGCAGCGGCACAGTGTAAGGTACCTCTGCTTTCTTTCCTAATGATTCCCTTGTGCTCTCTACAGACACTTATGGCTTTGGCTTTAACAAAGGGATTTAAAAAGAGTGAGAATCATTGTGTAGTTTCATTGTAACAAGTTCTTGGCTACTTGAGTGACTGTACAAACTGCCACAGTTCAGGGCAACTGCACCTGTATTCCTTCTCCATGGTCTAGCAAGCCACCTACTCTAAGCTACTGGTCCTCAGCTGTTACCTCTTGGGTGACGGGAGTATTTCCAGGCTCTACAGTTCACTGATTATACCGTGATATCCCTGGTAAAAAATAGACTGCCTAAGCAGGCCTGCTTCACTTCTCTGCTTAGGTACCATAGACAGTGTAATTGTTGACAATTTTAAGTTACCACATACAGCTCTTCATAAGCAATCACATTTATTCTTAAAGTAAAAGCATTACACAGAAAACATATTAAAACCAATAAATAAACCTACACATTTGCTAATAAACTTACCAGAGATCATCTCCCTCCCCCAAATTTAATAAGGCTCTGGTTGGTGATTAGTCCTTCAAGCCCCACACAAGGGTTTTTCTTGTGGTCACAAGTTCATCACAGCTTCAACTCAGAACACCGCTCAAGTACTATGGGTCCTATGTGGGCCAAAGACTTTTCAACCCTTCCCTTTTGATTTGCATCCCTCCCCCCACTTAGACCAGAGGACCTGGCCTTTTGCTGAGTCAGAAAAAAAGCCCTGAGTCATTGTTAATTTAGGCTATTTAATCAGAAGCCCTTTGTTTCTCTGCTGATTTCATGGAGAATCAAGTTAGAACCATCATATGTGAGCCTCTTTCCAGGTGAGAGGTAGCTCTATGCAGGTTTTACAATCTTGGTGAATTTGTTTAATCACTGCCCACTGTCCTCAGTTCTTTGAGTGCTGTAGTTCCCCTCCCTATAGAAGTACATACAGTTCCTCAATAGTATTTATTATATTTGCATTTTAATACAATGAACTCCTAAAATACTTACATTTAATTCAGTAAGGTTAAATTTAATTTAATAAGGTTTGTCCAAGATATTATCATGTCTGTCAGACATATATTTTTTTAAATAAAACCATGTGTTCAATAAAAAGAAAACATATATCTCATGGTGTCCCTCAGTTCAAGGTGTGGTGTTCCTCATTTTGAGAATCACATTCCCTAATTTCAGAGTCTGGGGGCTGAGAGGTAAGCTGAAAGCAAAATTCAGGGCAACTTTTATTTTTCGCTGTCTGAATCTACGTGAATGGCAGAATTCAGAATCGCAAAAGGAAAACGCTGGCGATGAAGGAATTTGAATGCATGACTTGACATCATGGATGGGCAAACCAGTTGTGAAACATATCTGAACTAGCCTAGATCTGTTGTGTCCAAATTATCCAAACCAAAGACAACCAAATCTTTTCTAGTGGAACATAAATTAGATAAAATTTCACACTTAGCATTGGGCAAATATTTTCATTAGACCTAATCGGAAACAGGATCTTCTGATCCATAGGAAATTCTGAAATAAAAAAAAATGTTCTAAATCAGAACAAAAAGCCAAAATTTCCTATTGAATGCAAATTTAAAAATATTTTGAGTCAGAACCACTGAAGAATTTTGTGTTAAGGTCAAATGGTTTCATTTTTATAGCAATGATTCATTTGCTTTTGTCTTTTAAAGTATGTAAAATATTAGGTATAGTATTTTAATACTGTAGTACAATGTACAAGTCAAAATAAAATAAATCGACATTATCCAAATGAAGTATTTTGACATTATCTAAGTGAAACAACAAAGTCAAAATAAAATGTTTTGGCTTTTTCCAGTCATAAACTTTATCAATGGTATGTTCCTATAAAATACTCTGATTTTGACAAAACTGTATTTTTCAATGGAAATGGTTCCATCAAAATATATTTGATTAGCTCTAGTTTTCATCCTTGTGCCTTCTGACTCAAACTTTTTAAATTAGTAACCTAATCTTTTCCCTTACTTTGTTGCATATTGCCCTTTTCCCCCACAGTTCTTTCCAACATGTTCTGGGTGCATGGTGGCTGATGTAGGACTAGTATGGCTCTTGCTTTGTATGCAAACAGTCAAGAATTCAAGCCTCTCCACAAGTAAAAGATCCTTTGGCCTGTCAGGATGTGAAGTGGAAAAGTGTATTGGCTTTTCTGACCAGCATTAGCCTCAAGCATCTGTGTTCTTTAATGTTTCCATTCAAGGTTTAAGCTGTCAGCACATGTTCAAAGAGAAGTGTGGTCCTTTACATTGTAACTGACTTCAATTATGAAGTGCATGGTTATGGGGAATAATATCACACAACGAAGTGACATGAAGTGACATACTGTGATTCCACATGGCATAACATGATTCAACATAACATGACACAACATAACTCCAAAATTGGGAAGAGATCAAATTTGCTTTCACATTTAATATTATTCTGTCTCCAAATAGCCTGAATGTTTTGCAGTTGTCTCAGGCACATTGGGAATGTGTGAGAATTGCATCACTTGAGGTAGAGGCTGTTTGGAATTCCTCTAGGCTGAAGCTGCAAACTTCAAGTGAAGTTCAGCCACATATCACTGAATTTCCTTCTTTCCCTGACACCACTAGACATATTCGTTACTGGTTCTGAGCTTAAATATCTTGCTTGGTCTGGGTATTTTCTCTACTAGTGGCAATGAAATTTCAGAAAATAAAACTTTTCCCTGAAAAGCAAGTTGCTAACTGAAATATGGGTATATATTCTTGAAAACCTTAGGTTATTTTATAGGAAGCTAATCAGCTTTATATCAAACTAAACCCACTTTTATTCCATTTTGAATTCTCGTTGTAATGTAATGTGATCTAGCCAAGCAAAGTGTCAATTTCTGCACTTGATTACACCCTTGAAGTCAGTTGGTGAAATTGCTGGCAAAATTGACTCAGAACCATTATTTTAATGAGGGGATCTGGGATTATCAATCTGTAGACCTACCCCCACTAGAATTCAACATGCAGCTCTTGGGCTTCAAGTAGCACTTCATAGCCCTGCACATTTAAGTCTGTGTTCTGGTTTACATTATTGCACAACAGCTTAGTGTGAGGATGCTGATGAGGCAGATAGGCAGATGGGTTACGGCTGTATTTGTATTTTTATCCCAAAGTAAGTGAAAATATCACATTGACATATGCTACAGAACAACTTTGGATAGCAGTACCATGGAACAGAGCCAGATTTCTCAAACCAGTGGCTGGAATGTCATTGATTATTATTATGATTTATCATTAACAATTATACTTATTCTCCATGCCAAGAAGTTTTGTGAAGGCACAGCTCAGGTGGCACGCTCAGGCCAGCGTGCTGAGTACTCACCACCTTTGCAGCACACTAAAGAGTGAAGGTTGCAATGAGCCGCAGTCACTATACAGCAACCACTAGAGTAGAGATAACACATGCTCAAACTTGAACAGTAACAAAACAATAAAAAAAAAGGCTGGCAAATCTCACCCCCTCAACGCTTTGAAGGCCTCCTAAATTTAAAAGAATTTGGTAGCCCATATGCCACACCATTTGTTAGTCTCTTCGGGGTCCTCCTCATACCCTAATAAGCTCACTATCTCCTAAAGGAGCCACAGATAGAAAGAGGAAACATAGGCTTGTCAGGTTTCATCCAGCCACAGCAGACTTGTGATGGGGCAGGGGAAGGTATTCACGATGGGGTTGAGATATAAATTATATTATTGCTGTTTCATATATTCACTCGTCTAACTTCATAGGGTTTGTACTGTGAGGAAATAGCATTTCCTAAATACAGGGCCTGACTGTACTACTACTAGTGCTATTGGCTTCGATTGGGTACAGAATGGTCACATGACTTCAATGATTACTCACATATGTAAGGACTGGAGGATGAGGCCAACAGGGAGGAAATACTGATCACAATTCCTCATAACATTGCAACTTTAGTGGACAGATAGGGAGAGAACCTACTCAGCTATCCCCCAAAACTTCAGAGATATTTAAGTGCCTACCTCGCATTGAAATCAGTGGGAGTTAAGCACCTAAATACCCTTGAGGATCTGGTCCCTTAATACCATGAGTGAAAACCTGGCCATTGTTTTGTCACAGACTTCAGTGGGGTCAGGATTTCACCACACGGTTTCCAGATTCTGCTGTTAATGGGAAGCCTGCACAAAGAAGTGGCTAGTCTCCAAATAGAAATACGACAGACACAACACAAAATCAGCCTGTGGCATATATTTGTGAAATTGTATGTCTGAAGATGAAATCTCTTTGATTGCTGATATCTCAAGGGGTGTTTGCAAACAGGGGTTGGAGGTGGTTTTATTTCTGAGTGCCTAGCTATTGAAAAATCCTAGTGCTCTCTGGGCTTGTCTACACAGTACCAGAAAAGTGCACTAGAGGGTTTTTTTTTATAAAGTGCATTAATGCACTGTGGTCTAATTGCCCTATGTAGGCCCTGCTGGCACTCTCTAAAAGGTACCTAGTTCACACTGATATAGTCCCATTTCAGACCTCCTGTGAAACAAGATAAAGAATTACACAGCTGAACCCACTACTGGAACAACACTTATGTAATTTATAAGAATATTTCAGCTACAAGAGCACATTTCCAGAGACCTGATTCTCGGTGATCCCCTCCCCTGCATTTAACAAACACTCTAAAATCCATTTTTATACAAAAAAAAAATTCCTTCAGATTTAATTTGGTCTTTATGGTCTCTTTCTCACAGGATGTCAGCCAAAGTTAAAATATTTGTAATGAAAACAATTTGAAATTCTAATGTTTTTTTAAATGTGCTTTGTTAGGTTAATGCGCTGCTGTGGTAGGAGAGAGGCAAAGTGAAGGCACAGGAAGACTGAAGGGCTACATGTTTCCTATTGCACTTTCCACTGTAAGAGCTCTCTCAGCTGTAAGAACACGTTTTATTGCCATCATGAAGATATTCTTAAGAGTGGTGAACAGTACAGAAATCCTGAATGATATTTTCTGTAAAATTTTTGAAGTAAAGAAGTGAGGTCATGGATGGTTACAACTTCACAGTCTGTACATTTGCATTTAAAACAATAACACATCAGTGAAAATATTAGCCATTTTCCTAAACACCATGGTCATTGACTGCTTATTCTCTTTATATATGGCACGTAACAGAAAAGATAGTTCTCATGAACTTTTTGCAATCTGTCATTTTCTTAAAATATCTTAATTAGAGAAAACATGCCAAGTTATAATCCTTATTGCAGAATATGGCAGCCACATTTCTTGACAGTAAATTCAATATTTTTATTCAAGTTTAAATTGATTGCTTGGGAAGTGAATGATAAATATTTTTAATTGAAATCCAAGGCAGCTGGATGCTTAACAGGAAAGCTGAGTATGAGACTAATAATATTTGAGAGGTTCTCCAAAACCTTGAAAGCTTCCAAAAGTATGATGATTATAAATTTTTACAAGTTTTATATAATTATGCATGACATTTAATAAAAATCTTCCAAAGTTGCTAGCTGGAGTTTATCTGAGCTCAAATGAAATTAACCATTAGGAGTAACTTCAAATACAAACCTGCATTGTTTTGTGAAACTGTTATTACAACTACGATTTTACAAAGCCAGTAAAACTCTATCTAATATAAATAGCAAGATGGAAGTCATTTGTCTTTTTTATTTGGAAGATTTAACTTTTTTTTTTCCTTTGGCTTCTCTTGCCTCAGTAAAATTTCTGTCTTTGATGGAAGCACTCATTTGCTTTGACACAATTTTCTTACACCAAAGCCTTAACCACATCAAAAGAATGTTAGTGTAATCATATCATTTTAATATAGAAGAGTTTTGCTCAGTATTTGGTAATAAGGATCTAAACCTGCTCCCACTAAGTCAAGAGCAAAATTCCCATTCATTTCAGTGTAGTGCAAGATGAGGGGCCTACGAGACTGGGTTACATAGTGGATATGATTAAACAAGGGGATCAAAATAATTCTATCTATCCTGCACACCTTATTCCAGCTAAATTCCCATGGGTAAGTTGAACCTCAGGTGTCTTCATAATAAAAATAATACTTTATTCTCATACAGTGCCTGCTGTCTAATGACCTTGAAGTGCTTCACAAATACAAACAGCATACTGAACTCAAAAATAGCAGATCAAATTTTGCTGTTTTTTCATTTACCTTGGGCAAAGCCCAACAATGGAAAATTTAATCTGGAAAGGAATGTGCTTGAGAAAGATCTTAGCAAGTGAAAGGGGGAGTTGTAATGGACAAATCTAAACTACTGCAGTCATTGCCACCCCCTCGTATAGTATTTCTGTGGCAAATTTTAAATCTAATTGCACAATGTAAGTTGTTTATTTAAACAGATAAAAATCAATAAGGAAGTTAAACAATCCAACTTCAGTCTTCTTTCAGAAGGTTCATTACCTTAGTCTCTTTAATATCAGCAATAAAGTAAATGCTAACAGATGGAAAACGTAGGGGTAATAACAATGGTAGTGGTCTGATATATCATAAATGGTTTAATAAAGCAATTTTGAGTGGGAGTTATTAAACGATAACCAGGAATGGAATATCATTATTTAATTGCTTTGACAGCTATAACTACGAAACTTAATGGTAAGATGTTGGCTAATAATATGTGTGTTCTAGTTTTAGAGTGTTATCCTGGAACCCATTATTGATGTCATGAGAGCAGTCCTTATGTGAGTAGTCCAGCTGAAATAATTGTTTTCCATCCTTTTCCAGTGCAAAGATATATAAACAAATGTGCTGGTACACTGCTAAACTATCTTTACAGAAAATTGTTTTAGGCCTAACCATAGCAGCAGCACCAATAGTGGGAAGCCAGACTGCTCATCTTAACAAAGTTAAAGCTTTAAAGCCTAATTGGGATTAGTCCCCAGTCCTGCAAAGTTTAATGCATGTGCTTAACTTTAGATGTTGTGAGTACTCACGCTGATTGCAATGAGACTACTCACAGGGTGAGATTCTGTGCTAAGCCTCTAAGAGTCACACCACAGAACTCACATCCCAGGGAAAGGGGTAGTTAAGGTGTCTGATAGCCACTTTTGGTTCCTTGCAATCATGGGATGTTTTGGTGAGGTTCCCCATGTAACTTAAGTCACCAGGTCTGAATTTCTATGACCCAACAGACTTCCTGGGCTCCTATGGGCCACAGCACTACCCCGACTCTCTGCAGCACTGCATACAGCAGCTCTACTATACCGCTCCCACCCCAACCATACCTCCAACACAACCCCTTTGCCAGAGCTTGTGAGGGAGTCCTCGGAAGGCAGCATTATGTCTGTCTTCCTGCAATGCCTGCACTAGGAAAATACTCCACCAGCTGGAACTAGGCCCTTTAGGGCCACTTTCACTCTGACCCATTTACCTACCCTAGTATAGCTGGAAGTATGGATAAGGATCTCAGCCACTGCATAATATTAAGAACATGCTTAAGTCTTTTCAGAATGAGGGCAGTAACTAGGAGCCCTTAAGTACTGACATTATTAATCAAGGATAATATTTAATGTATTTATTATAAATGCATTAGTCATAGTCATTTTTATAGTACTCATCGTATTATCCTATTCCCTATTTTTCTTTTCCTTTCAAATAAAAAAAACAAACATGTTAGATTAAAAGTTGGAAAACCAGGAGCAGCTGCTCTTTTTAATATAAGATTTGATCAGGTAAATCTTTCCCTTTAGCTTAACTAATATTGAAATCTAATACCATGAGACATTTTGCCAATATTATTGCATGTTTATTTCAGACGCTGCTCTCTTAGAAACCCCAAAACATTGCACTATGCAGTAAACTAAAGCTACAACCCTATAAACACTTTTATCCATTCCTAACTTCAAGCTTTTGAGAATTCCACTGACTTTAATAGGAATGCTGAGACTTTTAAAGTTAAACCCGTGTGTAAGTGCTTGCAGGATCGGGTTCTATGAGTGTACTATGTTAGCACTGTTCCTCTGTGTACCATGGAGATACATGAGTGTTAAATGTTTAAAATCTTAGGTTCCCTTCTATTATGTGGCACTGTGCACAATGGCGTCAAGAAACAACTATATAGATGGTAAGAGCAACTAAGCTGTATCATTCTTCTATAAATAGTGACCAGAAGTCCCCACCCAACCTTTTATTATATCATATGGCCACTTCATGGTATAAAGGAATCTATAGTCTGATCACTGGAGTGGATGACCATCAGATGTGTGTTGTTTATTTCCCTTTTTCAGACATCAGGACTTCGGCTGCAAACTACAGTTGAGACTGCTGGGATTTTTAAGCAGTTTTAGGTCTTCTTTTGTGATTTTCCCATATTAGTTACACCACCCACAGAAAAAAGTCAACAGTGAACAGCTCACAGACCATGAGAAATGTCTCTGTTTTTCCAAGTAATCCAGAGACTGCACAGAAGACCCCACTCCCTGTCATTTCAGCACTGGCTCGGTCTTGCATCTTAGTCCATGAAGGAAGCATGTGGCAGATTTGCCCACTTCTCAGAGGATGGGACTTTTTTGACTAAGTCCTCCCCTCCATGCCTTTTTATGCACAAAGGCCATAATATTTGGGGAGAAATATTAATGCCTAGTTTTCCATCCATATTATATCATCTGTGAGCTTGGGATAGATGAGCTTCCAAATTCCTGACCAAGACTTTGAAACAACCACAGAAGAAATGGCTGAGAGATGATTCCTCCCAATGAGCACCATGCAGTCTAGGACGGGAGTTTGAGAGATTAATTACAGCTGTGTGAATACCAGTGCAGAACAGACACAGTGACTAAAGTTCAGGTTTCACTATTGAGGCTCAGATCTTGATTTAAGGAGCTCCCAATAATTGAGAACACAGCAGTTACTGGTCTTAATGAATAGGTAGTAGTCTGTAGCTTAAATTCTGCCCTTAGATATATAAACACAAGTCCTAGTCATTTTAATGGGAGCTTGGCAAATTTTGGTAAAGGGGGGGGGTTCCTTCTCATTTCAGTTCCATTATATTTATTCTGTTGCCTTAAATAGCTGGAGATCTGGATATTTTGCCGGGAAGATGAAAACCCTTATACTCTAGGTAATGTAATATAGTATCCTCTATATCCATAAAATACCAGGCAGACTTCAGACACCATAATGTAAGTTCAATTCATATAATTTCTAATTCCCTTGATGTGACATGTGTAAAGACAAAGCCTAAAAAAAAAAAGTTCCTAGCCATGTTTTACAGTTAGGTTTAGCATTTTTAGTGGGTAGACTTAAGGTTTGGGAGAGGGCACTAAATTAACTAAACCAACTTTGACATTTTAATGCCAGTTTTTATAGAGTGGGATATAGCTAACTCTAGTCTAATACTGCAGTTCTAACCATATTTCATTTAGTCAGTTTCACAACTGAAAGCTTTACAAATGTCAAATTAAAAAAAAAAGAAAAGAAAGAAATTAGGAGATACCCTGCTGTGTGGGCTTAGTGAGATTGGGGGCATGAAAACCATAGATTCTGAGTAATCTGCAAGTAAGAACTGTATCAGGCTTAAAATATGATTGTCCACGAACAAAGCTAAAACCTGGTTCCACTTTGTAGTGTAGATGAGTCTTTACCATGTCTCTGAACTCTGCTAAAACTTTGGAAAATCCCTTGACAGGGAAGGATGTAGAAGAGAGTAACTGGAAAGAGGATTTAAAGAGAGAACTGGAGGAACAGAATCTGGTGTAATTGATATGACTTTTTCCCAAACTTTTAACATTTCTGGGTGTAGTGTAATGAAAATTGTTAAAATTATAAACTATCACTTTAAGTTTGTCCGGGGTTTCCTAGTCCTGCCTCGTTGTCAGCTATCCCTTGATATGAGGATGATGTATAATGGGGCAAACGTCATTGATGAGACTTAAGATAGCTGAGGAGTTCAATTTGTGCTCTACAGGTTTTTTTTCACATATGTGACAGGTGGTTGCTTGAGACTCCAACTGCTGGCTGGGATACTGTTCACTTTCCTTTTTCTTCTGCTGTTTCTCAGCCTCTTGAGCAAGGTGGCTCTCTTCAAAACAGGCTGAGGCTTGCTGTATGATGTGACACCATTTCAGTCGATTGCCAGCCAGCTTTTCCCAGTTCATGGGGCCTATGTCTCCATTCTTAGGATATACTTTCATCCTTGTAGCATTTCCTTTATCCTCCATGGATCCTTTTACCATGACTAAATTTAGAAAAAAAGGACTTCCCTCGGAAGATGAGCATCAGACATCCATGCATAATGACCAGCCCAGCAAAGCTGATGTTTCATAATCTTTGCCTCAACCCTGCTAATGTTAGCTGCAGAAAGACTGTTGACAGTGGTGTGATGGTCTTCCCATCTGATATGGAGAATCTTCCTAAGGCAGCACTGTTGGTACCACTCCAGATGCTTAAGATGGCTTTGATATGTCATCCATGTCTCATACCCATAAAGGAGAGTGGGGATAACTATTGCATTGTAGACCAACATTTTAGTTTACATTTGCATCTCTCTGTCGATAAAGACATGACAGAACAACTTTCTGAAAGATGCACTGGCACAATGGATCTTATATTTGATCTCCACATGAAGATTGGCTATCTGGGAAAGGTGGCTACTAAGGTGAGGATTGGTCCATCAGGGTTCACCACCGATGACAATTTCTGGGAGAAGGGGGCAACTTGTGCTGGGGCAGACTGAGGGAGCACATTAAACAACTCTCCAATGTTGAGGAAAAGTCTCAGGCTATGATAGGCATGTGAGAAAAGGTCTTGGGTCGCTTTCAAGTCAGCTTCTGTGTGCATGAATATAGAACAGTTGTCAGATATTGAAGGTCGATGATAATGGTCCTTGTGACCTTAGTCATGGGTGACTTTAATGCAAGAGTTGGATGACACCCTGAACTCTGAATAGGCACACTGGGAAAAAAGGGGTGGGGAAAATCAACTCTAATGGCATTCCTCTCCTCAGTAAATGTATGGAACATATTTGCATATCACAAATACCATCTTTAGTAAGAGGTACAAATATAAGGCCACCTGGAAAAGCCCACATTCTGAACACTGGCATCTTCTTGATTATGTCATCATCAGAACCAGGATCATATTGATGTCCATATTTTATGAACCACGAGAAGTACGGATGACTGCTGGACACATCGTCGTTAGTCAGATCAATCAGGAACATGCAGCTTGCACCACAACTTCATAAACAACTGAAAGGAAAGCAGAAGACATTTAACATCCAGACATTTCAAAATCAAGCCAGTCATAAGACTCTTCATCAATGCCTCCATTGAAAGGCTCTCTGACCTACCTGAAAATATCAATGACATCCAAACACACTGGGAGGTGTTCAAGACCATTAATCACGAGGCATGTGCTGAATCGATTGGATACTTTACTCATCTCCATCAAGACTGGTTTGATGAGAACAACAAGGAAACCCTAGCACTTATTCATCAGAAGAAAATGCATTTTGCACTTGGCAAACTGGACCTTCTAAAAGAAGAGGCTTCAAATTGGCTTAAAGCTGTAGTTCAAAGAAGGCTGCATGACAGCAAAAATCAGTGGTGACAATCAAAGGCCATTGAGATTCAGAGCTTCACAGAACAGCATGACATGAGAATCTTTTTTCAAGCAATGAAAGCCATCTACGGGGCAATAGCTCCACACTTCTTAAGGACCAACGTAGCCTGCAAGCAACATCGGAAGGAGCATTTAAAGATTCTATTGAACTGTGAATCTGAAGTCTTAGCTGCCGCCATCAACACCATTCCTCAGCATTCAGTAATAGAGCCTCTTGCTGACTCCACAGCTTTTGAGGAAGTTTGGCATGCCATCACTCAGCCTAGAAACAAGAAGGTGCCAGGCCCAGATAGTTTCTCCATGGAGGGCTTCAAAGCTGGTGAAGTAGCACTCATGCAAAACTTCATCAGCTGGTCCTGCCTACAGGCTAGGGGACTCTGTAAGGAAGCATGCATTCTGGGTCAAACAGTGTCTCTGCAGAGAATCAGCCTAGAGCAAGGTGGATGAGTTGTGCCTCCCTGCCTTAGAGAGCAGCCTGCTTTGTACCTTTCTGTTTTGTGGTTCTTGTAAGGTGTTATTCTGGATCCTGGGAAATAAAGTGTGTTATATTACAACCTTCCTAAAGAGTGTTGTGTGTTTTTCTCTGTGTGCTATGAACATATAAAACTGTGGAGTTTGTCTGTTTGTCTGCTATGAGGCTCTCCACTTTGGAGGCTGGTTTCAGTGCAAGAAATCTGATGCTACGGTGGGAGTTGCACATACTGTCGGCTTTATAGTCTTTCTTTCTAGTTATGTGGGTTTTATTCATACTTTGAAATAAGTCATCCATATTGAATGATTGATCTTTTCGTAGAGAAAACATAACTGAGAAGACAGCAGAGTGGTCTCCTGGTACATTAGAACCTCTTACAGAGCAAAAGTAAAGTTGCTTTGGAAATACACTGGCAGATCTGAGAAATGAGAGAAATAACTTAAAATACAGGAAATCAATATAGTAACCAGACTTTCCTCAGCAGCATGTGAAGAATGAGTGCACAGCTGTGTATTGTGAAATAGTAAACATTGCTGAAGTTTGGCAATGCGTGGAGCTGACCATTCCTTTCCAGAAGTTCCCAGGACCTGAAATACGTTTCTAGGAGAGCAAAGAATCCCCATTCTTATATTAGTGTCTATCACATATTCTATAGGGAATGTCTGTGTACATAGTTTGTACTGCGTGCATGGTGCAGTGCTCTCTGATAAAAAATTGCTCTTTTGAATTTTATTATGAACTCTTTCTTTTCCTCATACGCATTAATTAGCTCCCAGGAACAGTATTAAGGATCGAAAACACTGTTCATAATGTGTAATCTAAAATAGTTATTAAAAATTCAGACATATAAAGGTGTTTAGAAATGAGAGAATTGTTTAGATGTTTAACAGGTAAAAATGATACCACTAGGCCTAACTTAGCCTTCGCTATGATAGAATTTCTGAAATGAGAAGAAAGGCTGAGTTATCTCTAATTATGACTTGTCTATCTAGGCCATTTGGACTTTTAAATCTTTCCTTGTGTGGTAATGTGGCAGTTTTGGTAGTTAAAACATTTGTACTGTAATCACTGCATGTATCATTTCACAAATGTGGGTTTTTAATATACAAAATGCACTGAGAGAGATGTATTTCACTGCTGTTTTTCTTGAGCAGGATAAGAATTAAAAAAACTATAATTGTGTTCGTGTGGGTAAAAAAAAAAAAAGACACTTATTTTTTTAATAAAAAACCACCTGAACAGGATTTTAACGTTTTACCTTTGAAATATTTCATGTGCTTTACTTACTACTGTAGGCTATGGAGCCTATTATTAAACATCCTGGGGATTTAGAGGTATGATTTTGCCCACTTCAGGGCATCTAAAATATTTGCATGAATTCATTAGAATCATGTTGTGGATGACTAAGAAAATTAATTAAAAATTGAATATACACTGAGGGCTGTAATTTATAGCCAATACGGTTCAAAATATGTCCCCTAGTTCATACAAGAGTCCACATACATGTTAAAACGCAGGAAAGTTAGACTTGATACTATATATTGTGTTTCACTTTTTCATTAAAAAGTTATTTAAATACATTCATTAAATGCAGAATATGTTTGTATGTTAAAGAAAATTGTATTGGAAATATAAATGATCCATTTGACACTGAAAGAAAAAAAGAGACTAATAATTTTAATTAAATGCAATCCTAACAGGGTTTGCCCTCCTCCGTTTTGAAACATAATGCAGAGATTTCATTAAATTACAAAGTATTTAGTTCAGAACCATGCTTACTGATGAGTGTTATATTCTCCTCTTCCATGCTGGATCCAGTTTCTAAGGAAATCAGTGGCAAAACTCTGACTTCAATGGGGAATAACTCTAACTTAGGACAACTTCACCATAGTTACTTCACTCCATGGCCATCTAACATCTTGACAGATGAAAGGAGATACAATAAGGTCAGTCTGTTGGTGGTGCTTAGCAATGGTATGGGAAAAGAACCCAATGCACAAGCAGCAAACCTGGATGCAGGTCCACTCGCCAGAAGGAGGTTGAAGCACACTCTGCTTCCTAGCTCATGTGAAGGCCTCAGCCTGGGATCTCTGATGGCTCTCTGCGTTGACTGCGCCAGCCTTAATCCAGTTTTTCCAAACTGAACGATTGTGGGCAGGATTTTCCCAGTTGTCAGTGGGAATGCTCAATTTCTTGAGACTTTACTTGACCTTGTCACTGATTCAGAGCTTTGGCTTTCCTCTGCATCGCGAGCAGTTCTTAAGTTGGCCATAGAGCACAACCTTCGGCAAATAACACTGGACAACAAATTTTTTCAAAAGAGTTGCTTCCTCAGAAATTTTTTTATATTATGCTAGACCACTTGAAGCTGAACACAAATATAATTTCAGACTACTTGTATCACACAGGAATTTGGAGAAATGACTTTTATTGAATCTAATGCGTTTAATCGCATAACGGTGCTGACGTTTTGCAATAGTTCAACTGAGCTACAAATGTTTTGTTGATGATTTTCGTTTGTACTCAGTGTCTGAGGCTTCCTGTTTAAGTGTCCAACAATAATTGGCCAGCATTGATGGATTCCAGTTGTCCTGATACCATTTTTCCATGATTGCAATGTCCTGGTGAAACCTTTCACCATGCTCATCACTGACTGCACCAAGATTTGCAGGGAAGAAGTCTAAATGCGAATGCAGAAAATGAATCTTTAGTGACATGTTGCACTTCATGGTTTTGTATGCTTGAAACATATTGTCAACTAGCTGCATGTAGTTTGGTGCTCTGTAGTTGCCAAGAAACATATCGCAGCTGTTGCAACATTGGCGAGACATTTTGCTATCATGAATCCTCCTAAAAATACAATTGCTTTATTATTGTGAGTACACACAATATGCTATGCACATAGAGCATGTGAATCAAAATGAATGCAAACTGATATAAATGCAATGCATAGAACTGTGTGTGCAAAATGCTTTTATAGCCTTTCTAAAGCCTGTCCTGCCAGCATCCGCCCTGCCTAAGCCTTAGCATTCCCACTGCATGTTGTATGGCCTGCACCAGGTGCAGTGTCACTTCATGTTGTGGGCAACATTTTAATAGACTTAAATTATTAATTGAAATAACAAATACAGACGATTTCAAAAAACGGTACATGATAGGGAAATTTCATGGTGATTTTCGTAATCAGCAGCCCCAAATCCATAAGATACACCCAAAAGTATTAGGAAGCAAACTCTTTGTTGTCCAGCGTAATCTTCAGGCATGCATGCCACATGTCCCAACCAGTGAAGCCTGAAAACATCCAGCATAGTCTGCATAGACTGTAAGTTGGTTCTCTCAAGGATCTCTTTATTGGTGATCTCTTGGTCCAAATAACTCCAGTGATTTTTCTAAGGCAGCAGAGGTGGGAACTATTCAATCTCCATTCCTGCTTGGACTATGTAACACAGTTTTGACAAACATAAAGGAGGTTACTAAGGATACAAGCCTGATAGATGTTCATCTTTGTGTTCAGGGTTGGAAACTTGTTCTAAACATGTGAGGTAAGTTTGCTGATTCTTGGATCTAGTTCTCTGTCAAGGTTAAGTGAGCTGGTAAGAATTGAGCCAAGATAGCACAAGTGATACGTGTTATCCAAAGCTTCATTATTGACATAGATTTTAGATGGAATATTGGTACTTTGTGCCATGGCAACTGTTTTTTTTAATACTGATTACTATACCAAACTTGGTGCATGCATCAAAGAACTTGTTCATCATGAGCTGAAACTCATCAGATGAATTAGAGACAAATCCTGTGTCATCTGTGAAAAGCAGATCCCAAATAGTGAGCTGGGTGACATGCCTTCTGCTCTGGAATTGTCTGATGTTAAACAGGTTGCCATCCACCCTTGAGTCAATTGGTGTGCCAGATTGATCATGTCCAAAGATGTACTTAAGAAGAATAGAAAAGAAGATGCCAAAGCTGGTGGGAAGTAAGAGAGAGACTTGCTTCATACCAGTATTAATACTGAACTTGAAGGATGTTTCATTTTCATACTGCATGGTTGCATTCATTCCTTTGTGGAACTCTTTGTATAAGGAGAGCAGCTTTTGTGGACAGCCAGTTTTCAACAGGATCTTATAGATGCCACTCCTTCTAACTGTGTCAAAGGCCTTTTGAAGGTCAATGAATGCTATGTAGAGAGCATTGTTCATGGCTTTTTTCTTGCAGCAAGCACAATGCGAAGGAAATGTCAGTTGTGGAGTGTCCGGCTCTGAACCTGCCCTGTCTCTCAGGGCAGATTCTCTGAGGAAGGACCTGGAGACTTTTCATCAGGACCTTTGCAAGCACCTTGCCAACCACATTGAGCAAAGGTATCCCTTATAGTTGTTGCAGTCTGCTCTGTCCCCTTTTATTTTTGTAAAGTAATTATGTTTGCATCTTTCAGTTCCTGGTGTATGTGGCTTTCTTCCCAGCATGCATAGAGAAGTGTGTGGATGTCGCTCACAATCTTTCTCCCTCCTGCTTTTAGGAGGTCTGGAGGTATCTTCTCATTGCTTGCTGCTTTCCCAGGCACAGTCTCTTTGATAGCTTTCTCTACATCTTCGAGAGTTGGTATTTGGTCCAGCTCCTGCATTGTTGGAAGCTGAGGAATAGCAGCTAAGGGGGTATCACAGATAATGGCATCCTTTGAGTAGAGGTCTTTGTAATGCTCAGTCCAGCAGGGAAGTTGTTCTTGCCTGTCAGTCAGGATGGTACCATCTTTCATTTTCAGGTTTGCAGTCTTTTTATAAATTAGACAAAGTGCCTCTTTGATTCCATCATAGGGACCACGAAGGTCCCCTCTTATAAAGCAGGCCTGAATCTTCTTGCACAGGTCTTGCCAGTACTTCTGGGTACATTCTCTAATGACTTTCTGGATCACAGCCATAGCCTCTTTGAACTTAGGAGTTCTAGATTTAGTTGTTGTTGAAGTTAGGTGAGATCTCTTTTTCTTTTCTATCAGTGGGAGAAGCAGATGTTCAAATACTGTGAACCAGTCAGGTTGGTTTTTCTTTGTTGTTCCAAAGATATCCTTGGTAGTAGCCAGTGTCTTATTCTTAACATTGTCCCACAACATGTCAGAATCAGGGAAATCAAGTTGATAATTTTCAGAAACACATCAAGCACACATTGAAACTTTGTACAAGTGCCAGAGTTCTTCATGTTAGTAATGTTGATGTGAAGTTTGAGTGATGGATGTTTTAAAGATGTAATTGGAGCTTTGCCCTGACAGGGGCAGGGGCAGTGTCACAATCAGTGCTATGCATTGATCGAGCTTGAAGTACATTGCAAATGTTTTTGTGATGGATCAGGATGAGATCAAGCTGATACCAGTGTCCAGAGCAAGGGTGTTTCCATGTAAACTTGTTGCTGCTGGTGCCAGCAAAATAGGTGTTCAAGATAGGTACCAGAGGGATACATGCACTGAGGAGAGACTTCTTGACAGCAATCCAACATCATATGTCCGTGGTTAAATGTCAGATTTCCCAGAAGAAGTGATAATTTACTTCATTTAGGGATCCAGTTTCTGAAAGCCTCATTCTCTTAGGTCTACAACATCAATGCCCAATTGATGTAGTTCTCTATCAATTATGGCTGTCTTCTGAAGTTCATAGTCTTCCAGTGTGAACAGTGTGAATCTTCCAATAAGTTTAGAGCCAGGAAAGAAGAAGGTGGAAGGAAGCATTTTTTAACCTACCTTTTCTAGGACCTTCCCCTGATTGGTGCAAACAGACCATCCCTAAATAGGGCTTTTTGAATATCTGAGCTGCTGCCAAACATCTGGGTCCTCCCCCACCAGAACGAGCAACCAACGAGCACAGCCCCTTAATGTGTATGTCTAGGTAAAACAAAGAAGGAAGGCATTGCCGTGGGCCTTCCACCTTTCTCCTAATAGAACTCCAATGGCACAATGAAGGTCAAGAGGATTGGTATAGGCCTGCTGACACTTCTAGGTGGAACACCACCCTGAGCTAAAGAAAGTACCTGCCTTATCATGTCCGCAACTGTACCTTTTTCTATATGGGTGTGGTCCCAATAACATTGGCCAATAACATTCTGGCTCATCCACTTTTCTGGGGACCTATTCTTCACCCAGGAATTTCAACTATCCCACTCTTAGGTGCTCCTCCACTGGAAGCTGTTGGAGCTTCCTAAAGGGAGACAGGTTTAGTAACCAGTGCCAGTCACTTAATGTTGCATTGCTTGCTGCAAAGTCTATTCATCCAGTGGCAAATCCCAGGAGAGGAACTGGCCAGAAGCATGGGGTTACTTCACAGGGACAAACATTTAGTGGACTAGAATGTAGCCCTGACTGTGTGTCAGTAGAGAGAAATAAGAGAGAGTAATTCATACACATACACTTACTCCTTGAGCTGCTGTGTGGGATCTCCATACCTTAGGTCTAGGTGTGCAAGGGTAAGGGATTCTGTCTACTTTCTTCCCCTGCTACCCGGAAAAATGAATTTTGGGACGCTGCCATAATAAAATGCCAATTGCCCCCTTAGTCTGTTCTTCCCATGGTAAAAATTCCCAGGGTTGTTAAGGAAACATTAAAGGACACCAATATAAACTTCTGATAAGCAAAGTGAGGAGCAGGGAGGAAAGTGTAGCTCTACATATTAGGAATTTACTGGGCATTTCCAGCCAAAGTTCAAATTAGGAGCTGTTATAGTGGGAGTGGGATTGTTTCTCTGCTCCTGTGACACCATACTGTGATGAAAGCATCTTGGTTTCTGAAAACTCTTAAGAAAAATTCTGCCTCCCACTCTTTTTTACTCTAAAAGATGCTATTAGAAGGAAATATCTACCTTTTACCACATGAAGACCTGGGCCAAGAAGCAGGGAGAAAGTAGGGACTGCCACACTATCTTGTCTGTGCAGACTGTTCACATAACCCTATTTGCATCTTCATAAGCCTTTCAAAGATGTTATATTAACTTTCTAGCTGGTAAGGAATTTTCTGATACAACGGCTTTTCACTGGAAACTCCTGATATGGCAAAACTGAAATATTTTGGTTTCAATTAACTTTCACCAAAACACAGGCAGGGTTCTGATGAGAACATGCCTGGCTCCCTGTCACCTGGTCTGGTGGGCTGCTAGAGAATCTAGGCTTCCAGAGTCCAGAGCTTTGGTGCAGACTCACCATGCACACTGCCTTGGGGTGGGGACGCCAGGGATTGGAGGGCTTCTAGTTCTAGGCTCCCTTCTCTGTGTTTGTGGTCTGTTCCCAACCCCTCCCGGATACTCTCAACTCTGGGGGACTTCCTGGGATGCCCCTGGCTCCAGAGGACTCCCAGGGCTGCTCCCAATTTTTCAGGGGAGCCTGGAGTTTACCCCAGTAATTGGGGGAATAACAGAGAGTCCCCCAGATGTGGGGCAGCACAAGGAGTCACTCAGAGTATGGGCAACCAACTGATCAGATTCCCAAAATACCAAACCAAAACTGTTTCATTTATCTGGTTTTTTTAATTTCCTTTCCCTGGAAAATTTGAAAATATCTAGTTTTCATTCCAAATTGGTACTGTTTTTTCCAAGATGTTGGCATTTTCCTCAGAACGGAGGTTTTGGCCAACTTAATTAGTATTTAAATTAATTTAATCTTTCCAGAATTAAATGTTCTTGGAAGGGCAGGACAAGGTGATAGAAAGTCATCAGCAAAAAACCCAAGACATTTAACATTATCTCCATAACTGGTGAAAGACCATAGTGGCCATGGAAAATCTAGATTCATTTAGACTTGTGTAACCCTGTTTCAATAAAATTGTCACCAACTTGAAACTGACTCTCATTTTGAGATTTTAAAATGGATGGTTAACTTCTTAAAACCTTTGGCCCTGATCCTGCCAGATCATATCCACATGAGTAAATTTATGAAGTCAGTGGTTCTATTCACATGCACAGAGTTACTGATGTGGATAAGTCTTTGCAGGACTGAGATCCCTTTTTCACCTTTTCATTCTCTCATACTTCATCACTTTCAGATGGAACCAGAAAATGGGAAGCAATAGATTTTGGGTCAGGGACTACTCATGCATGATTTCCCAGACAGCCATTCAACCTATGGGATTTCAAAAAGGTTCCGATCAACATGAAAAATTCTTGGTATTCATTCAAAGCAAGATGAATCTTTTTGAGGTTCTCCTGAGATATAAGTCTGCTGATGTTTGAGGGATTTGATTGTTTGTCTTATATTGAGTGCAAGAGACTTAGTTTTTGAATTCTTATGGGTATTCAGCATAGGAAAGGGAGAACCATATATCTCAAACTCAAGGACACTAAATAATAGGTGAATCTCAAAAGGTTCAGAAGGTGCCACTTGCTTATGAAAAAACACCTGAAATTGTAGATGCTTTTCTGAGTCTACAGAATATTCCACCTGTCCTGGGGATTTGCTACAGTGTCTTCAGTTTTTGCTTGGTCCCGTGCTGTTACTAAAAATAAATACATTGTTGTTTTTTCCATTTGTGCTATATAAGGCTCTAATGCTGAGAAAACATCTCTTTCTTGAGTACTGGAAAGGACAACATGAAAATAAGTGTGTTTTCATTTTAGTGGAGCCTGTGCTATCAGGAACTATGCCAATTGGGAGATAACCTTGTCTTGACTTTTGGAGCTTCATCTGAAGGGGGCAAGATAACAGAGTGTATTTTTGTGTGAGCTGAGTTTGTGCAATCAGGGATTATATCATTGGGGAGCTGTCTTCCTGTCTCATTGGAACTCCACTGGACCAGAATGAGACCAAGTTACTGCCTTTAACAAATGTGTATATTTTGTTTCAGCTATTAAACTTGTGCTGGCATGTCAGAAGGACTTTGGAGATACTTGTTTCTGTTTTCTTCTTAGTTATAAGGTGTTAGGCAAGCAGAGAGCACATCAAAATCGCAGGGCTTGATTCTTTCCGGTCTTGCATCTTATGACACTGTTGTATCTGTGCAAAGTGGACTTGAAGCTCTAATTAAAGTCAAAAGGAGCAGTGAGTGATCGGCATATTTTAAAACAAGACCCAGTGAGTATAAAACACTCTTGGATCAGAATGCTGACATTTTATCCCTGCTGTGAATTCACTCTATCCAAGTGCAGATACCTACACACAGTGTACGGCAGTTTGGAAATCAGGCCTACCTAGAAAATCTACTGGAAGTATTATCTGATTCAGATAAATAAGATACCTCTCAAGCAGTTAACCAAAATATTATCCAAATCTTTTTTGAGATTCTTAAAAGTGTGGTTAATCTTATTTGTCATTATTTTTCATTTTTATGGGCCACTACCCAAAGAGAAATATTAAATTTCTTTAACACTATTTATTGTACTTACAGTATTTTCAGTCCTATCAAAAGGAAGAAGTTCTACACATTTCAAGAAAATAATGCTATCCTCATGATATTTCCTCCCAGATTTACAGACCCAAGAAATTTGGACAAATTGGATGAGTTTCTGTACTGTTTGGTATGCTTATTGGCATACAACCGACACAGAATATATTGAGGTTCAAATGTTGCTTTTAATTAGCATTAGTTGGAAACTGGAATTCCTGTTCTGTAGGAAATTCCACAATTTTAAAATTTATTTTCACTGTGACTCAGAGTGAAATGCTGAAATTTTTTAATTTTCTGTAGCGTGAATATTCCAAAAAATGCAGACCATTTTTCAAACAACAAAAATGTTTTATTTCAATAATTACAATAGAACATAAACTATTAAATATAGTTTATATATTTTATCATATTAAATGTAATAGATAGATATACTGTTAAAGTCAATTTTATTATAAGGTAAAAGTGAAAATACTATGAATCAAAATGATATTGAAATTAAACATCATCATTTTTAAAACAAAAAGGAAAAGTCTAAATGATTAATTTAGTTGTATTCCCAGAGAAAATTTCATCAAAATCAATATGTTCTCATAAAATATTTCAGTTTTTGATGAAGTTGCCTTTCTAGTGGAAAATCATTCCATCAACCCTTTTTGAATTTGCTCTATAGCTAATAAAACCTGCTAGGATTCGAACATCCAGTCCAATGGAAAATACCTAAACCAGTGTTATTAAAGCAACAATGAAAAAGTAATGTAACTATGTCACCAGCTAGCTGGCTCCAGGAAAATGGGTGGGGAGGCAAGTTGCCACCCCCAGCCTATCTGTGGCAGGTGCCACAAAGAGAATGAGCCAACCTAGATTCAACTATGAGTAGTTAATTACCAAGGTGGCTGGTCTGCAATTAATTAGTTAAGGAACACCTGGGCCTGATAAAGGTTTACGAAGGCTCAGTCAAGAGTCCCCAGAACACAGAGAGGAGGTTCCTGAAGATAGGGTCTTCTCAGAGAAGCTGCTTAGAGAGCTCTCCAGAAAAGGAGATCTAGGAAAGGTCATCCTCAAGGGGACAGATTCAGAAAGGACTATGAGGGGTAAGGGCAGAGCCCTAGAGAAGCTCAGCCCCAGCGAAAGGACCTTACCTGGCTGCAGCGGCAAGAAACCCTTCCCCAGGAAGCCTGACTTCAGAGAATCATCCCAGATCAAGAAGGCCTGACTGGTAGAGAACCTTGATGAAGGAGAAGAAGGGACTTGGTTGGGGGCAGACTGACTAAGATTAATCCTCCTCTTTCCTCCTCCACACACCGTAAGATGTTCAAGTTAAGACTTGTTTGCATATCGTGTTTGGTTTTTGTTTAAATAGGGTAGACCCCTGAAGAGGCACTGATCACTGCCTACAAGCCACACTCAACTTATTGATAGCTCATAAGGGGAAACGGGGGCCGGCACACAACCGTGGTTCTATAATGCACCTCTAGGGAGTGCTCCAGGGGTAAGTGCTTGCCATAAAAACTTGTCAAGTAAGCAACTGACCAACAAGGTAAACTCAGAACCTGAGGAGGTAAGAGGGAGATTCTACACTTTAACATTTGGTGATATGACTCATTTCAACCTCCGTGCAGAAACTAGCATTTGTGAAATCTGCTAATGCTGAAGCGAGTCTTTTTTTCCCTTTAACTAAACTACAATAATTATACTGAGACTGATAATATAATTACCACAGTTCAACTCCATTAGGAAAAACCCTTTCATTTTAACATCAAGATTAAGTTAAACCAAGTCAACTGCTACAGAGGTTCAATTAAAAAAGAACCCAGAAAGTGCTGAAAGGAAGTGTAATGTCACAAAGGCATTTGAGATGGATGGTGGTTTGTTTTGTTTCTGATGTGAACAATTAGAAGGTTAACTTGGTTAGGTAACACTCACAATAAATCTAGTATCAGTGCCACTATATAGGTGCTGGGGAAGACAATCTTGCTCAGAATATCAGCGTTTTAGGGTCTCCCAGACTAGATGCAGTTCTAATCATGAAAGGCCACTAAGGTGTAAATAATAAGCTTCTGTTGTGCTCTGGGGAGTGCAGGGATGCCTCATTCCTGCTCCTTTTTTGGGTGCAGGACTCCAAAAAGGAGGTTGGTGGTAAGAACTTGGTTTATGCTCCTTTCATCCCATACCATTCAGCTGAGTGCAGTACTGGGGGTGGGGGGAGGGGAGCAATCTGTTTGCTTGCCTCTCCTTCCCCATCTCCCAAAAGCGTGGAGCAGCCTGAAAGAGTGAAAGTACCTGCTGGGTTATGTCTATGCTGCCGCTGGGAGTGTGTCTCCACGCCTGGGTAGGCAGATTTGCACTAGCTGTGCCTGAATGAGTGCATGAAAAATAGCTGTGTGGACATTGCAGTAGTGGCCAAGTTCAACGCTGCCCCCCAGCCCCGGGTCTGAGTTTTAGTGGCTACTCTGAGCTGTTGCAGTGTCCACACTGCTATTTTTAGTGTGCTAGGTTGAGTAGAGTTCCTGTGAGTCTGTCTATCCAGGCTGGGAGGCTTGCTCCCAGCTGCAGTGCAGACATACTATCTGAGTCCTCCTCCTAAGGAAATGCAGCTCCACACTGACCCTGGTGCAATGCTGTGGCTTAAACTCTAGTCCACACTGCATTGTAGTGAAGATTTCAGGATGATTCTGTAGACTCCAAAATCACTACATACATTGGGCCAGAGCGTTAGATAGTGGCTTTAAGGAGCTACACCAAATTACAGCAGCTGAGGATGTGGCCTAATGATTTTAGCCACTTTATCTCATCTCTCTTGTTTCGCAAATAAATTCTCATCTGTGATGTGAAGTGCAGAAGAAATGTGGAATGATGGCTCAGTTCCTTCCTTATTGATTGGAATGCTAAATACCAGAGGGATGCTGACCTCTATTCCAACCCCTGTATGCCACTCCAGTGGTGGGTAATGGTCATAAACACTTCGCAAGAGGTTGGGAGGAAATTCCCCCAGTGATGCCATTGTATTGGGACATCATAGGCAGCCCTAGGAAGACTGATGTTTAAGAAGGATGTATTCAAACTGGAACAGGTTCAGAGACGGGCTACTAGGATGATCCGAGGAATGGAAAATCTGCCTTATGAAAGGAGACTCAAAGAGCTTGGCTTGTTTAGCCTGGCCAAAAGAAGGCTCCGGGGAGATATGCTTGCTCTATATAAATATATCAGGGGGATTAACGTTAGGGAGGGAGAGGAATTATTTAAGTTTAGTACTAATATAGGCACGAGGACGAATGGGTACAAA